>VZTA01001562.1:79945-103718 GCA_013398855.1 Mohoua ochrocephala | reverse complement strand
TGGAGTCCCCATTGCTGGAGGGATTGAAAAGCCCTGTGGATGTGGCACTTGGGGCCATGGGTTGGTGATGGCCTTGGCAGTGCTGGGGGGATGGCTGGACTGGATGGGCTCAGAGGCCTTTTCCAGCCTCAACAATTCTGTGATTATGAATAAAACCCAAGAGGAACCAGCGATGCCCAGTCCCCTGGGTCACCAGGCACTGACCGGTGTCCAGCCAGCTCTCCCCAGTTTATACTGGGCACGATGTCCTGTGCTGTGGGATATCCCTCTGGCCAGGTGGGCTCAGCTCTCCTGGCCACGTCCCCACCCTCCTGACACCTGCTCCCTGCCAGAGCCCAGAAATCAAAAACTCCCCGACCCAGAGCGGGCAGGGCTCAGGAACAAGCAAACCACCCGTGTGTTATCAACACCATTCTCACACCCAACTCCAAACACAGCACTGTCCCAGCCACCAAGGAGACAACCACCTCCAGCCCAGCCCAGATCAGGACAATTCCCCCCAAAAAAACCCTGTATTCAAGGTCTAAACTCACCGAGGAGCTTGTGAGCAGCGCGAGAACACAAAACACAGGGACTGAGCACAGGGCCACGTCCCGTTGGCACAGACCTGCCCCTGGGTCTGTGAGCACAGCTCCTCACAGTGACCATCACTGCAGAGACAGCACTGCTCCTCCCTTCAACTGAAACATTCCTGGGGGGCTCTGCTGCAACTCATTAAACCCCAGTGCTTTCCTTTCCCTGGGAACGTGCTCCCACCCAAAATCCCTTCCCTCACGCCTGCCTTGGAACCCCATCACACGAGCACCTGAATGGAACTGCTGCTGCAGCCTCCAGAGCATCCTGAAAGCCTTGGAACTGCCAAGGAAAGCCAGCTGCAAGCAGGCAGGCAGCACACACCCCAAGCCATCCCTCGGTGTTATGTAAGGCCCACAAGGTCATAAGAGGATTATCCCAGAATTTGCCAAATTACCATGTCCAGCCAGGTGCGAGGGAGAGTAAACCCCTTTCTCCCTGGTATTTCATAAGTTAACTGTTATTAAAGCTTTATTCTAGGGCAGATTTGTAGGTGACCAAATGACTGCTCATCACATGTCCCTCCTCTTCTCCACCCCTCTGTACTCGCCCAGCCCCGTGCTGGGGCCCGGCTCAACGTTAAACTCGCCTAATCTGGCTCCTGGGTTTAGGGAAAAAAGTGAAAGAAAACCCTGGAGCAGAGCTGGAGCAGCTAAAGCCTGACAGGATGGAGGATTAAACCTCTTCTGACTGGGGAAAGGCAGTCTCGGGAGCACAGACCGTGATGTCAGAACACATTTGTGCCTTTTAAGATAAATAAATGAACAAGAGGAGACTGAAAAGCCTGAGCTCTGCAGGCTGCTCCTCTCCCTCAGGAAAACCAGGCTGTTTGGAGCCAGGGACGTGGAACTCTTGCTGCTGTTCCCCAAAAACTTAGTGTTACACTCAAACGTGGAAATGCAACACCAAAACCCCCTTAGGACCCTGTAAATCTCACCCAGGGCTCATTTATTCAATAAATAAGAGCATGTTCAGCTTAACCATCTTTTTAAACAGTTAAAAATATGAAATAAATCCCCTGGAAGAAACAGCTATCTTCAGCACTTCAGGGGAAAACAGGTAAGAGAAATGAGGGCATTCCAGGATCAAATCCCAAGCCTGCTCTGTGGTGACTGACCCCGGTTCAGGCCTCAGCCCTTCCCTGCTGGGACAAGGTGGGAAAGCTGAACAGCTCCTCCCAGGGCAACTTCTCCATCTCTGCACGTAGGGGCTCGTTTGCATCCTGCCAAAGATTCAGATAATGCTCCCGACTGCTCTCCAGCTCTCCCAAAAAAGGGAAAAACCGATCTCCAAAGCAGGAATAGGAAACTGCATCCCCCCCCTCGCCACGTAGGAGGGAAACGAGTTCTGCTCCAGCAGCCCAGTGATGGGGTGTGCAGAGAGGGGAGAGGAGGGGGTTGGAAAAGCCAAGAGATCCCAGAATCCCTGAATCCCTGAGGTTGGAAAAGCCCTCCCAGCCCATTGAGCCCACCCTGTGCCCAATGCCCACCTTGTCCCCAGCCCAGAGCACTGAGTGCCACATCCAGGCCTTCCCTGGACACCTCCAGGGATGGGCACTCCAACCCTCCCTGGGCAGCCCCTGCCAGTGTTTAACAACCCTTTCCATGAAGGAATTCCTCCTGAAATTCCACTTCTTCCCCCCCAGTATTTCTGCCTGAGCTCTGCACACAGGACCCAGCCTTTCTCCCACGGCGAGTTTTAATTACTGAGCAAACCCACAAGGCCTCGTTACCCCCACTCCAAGATCCTCTGGGTTATGTGAAATAACGAGCTGGGATGGCAATGGCCAGGGACACACGGCCAGGAGGACACGCCTAAGGGACTTGTGTTTTAAACCAATATTGTGTCATGATTTGAGCACTGAGAAATCCCAAGATGGTTTAGGATCTGCAGTGCTGAGATGGTTTAGGCTGAGATGGTTTAGGATCTGCAGTGCTGAGATTGGTTTAGGCTGAGATGGTTTAGGATCTGCAGTGCTGAGATGGTTTAGGATCTGCAGTGCTGAGATGGTTTAGGCTGAGATGGTTTAGGATCTGCAGCGCTGAGATGGTTTAGGATCTGCAGCGCTGAGATGGTTTAGGCTGAGACGGTTTAGGATCTGCAGCTCCTACAACAAAGGATTGCTCTAAAATACCCTCAGATCATACAGAGAGCGTGAACAGGCCCTTGTGTTTCCCTGCTTCGGCCACTTCTGCAGTGCTAAAACATCAACCACCGGTGATGAAATGAATAATACACATCTGACCTGCCCAAAGTTCCCAGTTTTATAACAGCCTCTTTGGCCATTCCCATCCTCCCTGCTCGTCTGGTACCATTTAACAACTGTGCCAGCATGGAGAATTCCAGGTTACCTTTTCTGTACCACAAGGCAACCGATGCACTTCTAAACAAAGCAAACAAATGCCTTCAACAGGCCAGAATTCCCCATGCTGGGGTCCCGGAGGTTCTATTGATTCTCAGGACTCACATCCCACCTTCCTCCACACTGACGAGCAGCAGGATTAAGGCAAAAAAACCCCAAACTTCCTTCTGAAGGAAATCATCAGGTTACCAAAGGTTCTCCCTCTTCTACACAGCACAGATCAAGGCCACGAAACAAATAAAAACATCAAGGCACTCCTGGTCCCAGGTGACAATTCCCTCTTGGCCAGGGAGGGAACAGCTCACACAAAGGGAGAAATAATTTAAATTGCTCGCTGGGAAAGAAACCTGACCCCCAAATCTTATTCTTTTCCTTCTCATATAGGGAAGCATCTGTTTAAAACCTCTCCTTTTCCTAAGGAATTTTTGATAAGGCTCTTAACACAAATAAATTGGTGAGGATCCACCTCAAATTCCTGGGGCAGTTCTGGGATCCCCAGGTCCAGGACAGACCTTGAGGGGCTGGAGCGTGTCCAGGGCAGGGAACAGAGCTGGGGAAGGGGCTGGAGCCCCAGGAGCAGCTGAGGGAGCTGGGAAAGGGGCTCAGCCTGGAGCAAAGGAGGCTCAGGGGGGCCCTTGTGGCTCTGCAGGAGGGGACACCAGTGTGGGTCGGGCTCTGTTCCCAGGGAACAGGGACAGGAGGAGAGGGAACGGCCTCAGGCTGGTGCCAGGGGAGGCTTGGGTTGGATATTGGGAATATTCCTCATGGAAAGGACTGTCCAGCCCTGGCACAGCTGCCCAGGGCAGGGCTGGAGTCCCCATCCCTGCAGGGATTTAAATTATATCTGTGTGGATGTGGCACTTGGGGACAGGGCTCAGTGGTGACCTTGGCAGTGCTGGGGGAGCTGCTGGATCTGGTGGCCTCAAAGATCTTTTCCAACCTTAATGATTCCATGATTCTAAACACCAGCTGGGCTGGGAAGTGTTCATCACCAGCAGGGACAGTGGCACGTTTTGGTACCCGTGCACAACACCAGCACATTCACCCCAGTAAACAAAGCCTTGGATCAGAAACACGGGATTTAGCTGTTAAACACTTGGGAATGAAGCTCCCAGGCAGGTGATGAAGATTCCCATCTGCTGACCTCACCAGCAGCAGCTCATCATCCACCTTCACTCCTTGGATTTGCCATCCCACACAGTGGTGGGTCCTTGAACAGCTCTGCTGTTTTGGGACACTCTTTGTGCAGCATGGCAGCCACAAAACTTGGTCAGTGCTTTCTCTGCGAGCCCCCAAACCACCCAACCCCAACCATGAATGTAAAGCACAGCCTCTCCCGGGGCCCAGCAGGGAGAGGTGATTTCCCAGGCCCAAGGGCAAAAAGCAACAAACGGGGCTTGATCTCAGTCTTGGCTTTTGAAATCAATGGTTCAGGCTGAGGCCAGCACCAGAGAGAGTCCTGTCCCAGCAGTGCCACGGGGAGCTCAGGTGTTCCCTGATGTTTTGGTGCCGGTTCTTGGGACACTTACGCTCGGCGGGAATTCCGTCCCCGTGCCCTTTGCTTTTGGGCTCCTGGCTCCCGGGCTTCGCATCGTCCTCGTCGTCCAGCAGCGGCACGTAGTCTGTCTTATCCACCGTCTCTCCCACCACGTCGTCGAACTTCTCGGCCTCCAGCGTGGCGATGAAGTCCCTTTTCACCTCCTCCTCGATGTCGTGGGGCGGCTCCGTGAGAGCGTCGGCCAGGCTGAGGTTGTGCTCCAGGTCAGCCATGCCTGAGCGCCTCTGCACCTGCAGCCCGCGGGCAGGGAGACAAACACACGTTCTGTGAGGGATCTGTTCCCTTCAGTCCCCTGGGTGCTGACCCCTGCGTGTCCCCTCGGTGCCTTTACACCCTGAGAAACGTTTGTTTAGCGCTCAATAATTCCCAGATGTTTCTGAACAGCCCCCCCCAAACCAGAACAGAAATTAAACCGGGATCATCTAAAGCGGGTTTAGCTCGTGGATGTTACGTTTTGTGGGGATCTTTTATCAGAACCTTAAATAAATGATGTAAAAAATGACCAGGCCCAGCACCTGGCCAGGGTAACCGTGGTGTGACATTGACTCCTGCCCTGCCCCAGATCGGAGTTAATTACACCCCTCGGCAGCACAAAGATAAATGACGCAAGAGAATTTAGTGCTGGGCTTGACTCCACCCAGCCTCCCCTATGGAGATTAGGATTTTACATAATCTCTGATGTATACTTCAGTGCTGCTCCTGATCCCTCCCAGAGGGTCCTGCAGTGTGGTCATGTCCTCAGCAAACCTTGCTAATCCCAGCAAACCCCCTCCAGCCCTGGGATTTGGGAGGGAAAGTGACGTTTTAATAATGTTTACGTGAAAAAAAAATATAGCAAAGTGCACACGTAGGCATTATATCCACAGCTATGGATTGGAAACAGAGCAGTAATCACCAGTTATCCCTCCCTGATTGCATCCCCGTGTTCAATTTCATTCCTGGCACCAAACTGAAAATGCACCTGAACGGACTCATCTCCAACCTTCAGGTTGGCACAGCACACACCCATCACCGATTCTTTACTTTGTCACGTTTCAGCCCCTTCCAGTTATTCTTGGGAACGAGAGCCAACAAAAACTGCTCAGAATGCACAGAAAGTCCTCGTCCCCAGTCCCTCTCCAGCTCTCCTGGAGCCCCTTTAGGCCCTGCAAGGGGCTCTGAGCTCTCCCTGGAGCCTTCTCCTCTCCAGGTGAGCACCCCCAGCTGTCCCAGCCTGGCTCCGGAGCAGAGGGGCTCCAGCCTCTCCTTAGGAAAACCGGGAGCTGCTGACACGGAGCTGCAGCCACAGCCCAAGGAACACAAGGGACACTTGTGTGTGCTGGGTCAGGAGGGGTGACCCGAGCGGCCGCTGCGCAGCAGCCCAGGGTCGCTGCCTTCCATGGGGTGGCGGAACACAGATCCCCTTGTTCCCAAAAAACAAAGGCTCCTACTCCTTGAACTCCAGGAAATTCTGTGTCAGCACTGCAGGGCCACCGCATACCTACGGGCTCCGGCCTCACATTCCTTAGGAACAATGGTACCCCACTGTCAGTGGGGTTTCTGTCCTTCCAGGCCAGTATTTTATGGAAACTAATTCAGTTCCAGCTCTTCTTTTTCATTCTTTGAACAATAAAAGGTCAGGCTCGCAGGCAGAGCACACTTCAGGCAGCAACTGCAGCTCTTGGAGGTTTAGATAAAGGCCCTGAGTCGCCACTTGGAAATCCAGAGGTGAAAAGTTTGGAGCTCTTCACCCCCCGTGCAGGGTCACAGTTGAATGAATTACGGTCAGTAAAAAAACCCAACATTTTATATTTAAGTGAAAGAGTCTTATCAAAAAGGTTTCTTTCAGAGTTCTTGACTATTTTAACTGGCACCATCCTCCAGATGTGCACACAACTGGCTGCACTGCCCTGTGGGGAGCAGCAGCCAGGGAAGGCATCCCTTCCACAAGTTTTATCTCTGCATGGACCAGTCTCCTTCAAGGAACAAATGGGGCTCAGAAAGAGCCACTTGTTCAGCCACGTCCTCCTCTGCTGTCAGCTCACAAGTGAACTGATGGCTTTAGGTCACTGAGCCTCGGTGTGGAGCGATGAACATTTAATCATTTTCTTCTGAAAATGTCATTTAGCATCAGAAAGAAAAACAGTATTTAAATTTCCCAGCAAGCTGAATCATGAGCACAGAGGGGGAAAAGGCCTCTGAGTCCATCGAGTCCACCTTCCCCCAGCACTGCCAAGGTCACCACTGAGCCCTGTCCCCAAGTGCCACATCCACAGGGCTTCTAAATCCCTGCAGGGATGGGGGCTCCAGCCCTGCCCTGGGCAGCTGTGCCAGGGCTGGACAGCCCTTTCCAGGAGGAATATTCCCAATATCCAACCTGAGCCTCCCCTGGCCCAGCCTGAGGCCGTTCCCTCTCCTCCTGTCCCTGTTCCCTGGGAGCAGAGCCTGACATGGAGTGGGCCGCACTCCATGGAATAGCTGCCATGAAATATATGGCATTTGGGGGGTTTTGTGGCACTGACAGCGCTGCTATTTCAGGCCTGCAGAGGAACTAGGACACGGGAGTGATCTACTTTCTGGGGGAAAATAATAATGAGGTTATGCAGCCTTATCAGCAGGACATTTCCTTGTCCATATTTAGCTAAATAGGGAATGTAGAAAGCATGGACAAAAATAAACCAGGGTAACTAAAAAAAGCCATTTCAAATGCAGCCCTGGTGTCCCAGACACGCAGGAGCACCTGGCACAAACTGCAGGGATCCCTCCTCGGCCCAGGTGGGCTCCAAGAACAGCCACCACGGCCCTGGGAATTCCTCCCCTTCCATCCCCGGGGTAGAGCAGCCCAACCACACCAATTCCCACATTCCCAGGGCTCGTCTGCTAACCAAGGCAAAGGAAAATGAGGATATTGCAGGGATTGTGCCCAAGGGTAGAAAGCAAATCCCGGAGCATATTCATGTGTTGAGCAGCTTAGAGAGACAGATGCTTCCTACCCCATTTCCATTCATATGGAACAGGGCTGCCTGGGAAGCATTAAAGGATCCTCAGCAAGATGCACCTTAATCCCCTGCCTGCACAGCTCTGGAAATCAGACATTAACAGAGCACGGGGAAGATGAATTCTGGCATTAACCTTGGGATGAAAGGGAAAAACTGAGGAGTGAGTGAGATTTCTGAAAGCAGAGGTTTAAAAACCTGCACTGAAATCCCTTCCTGGAAAGGGTGGCCAGGCACTGGAACTGCCCAGGGAGGTTTGGAGTGCCCATCCCTGGAGGTGTCCAGAGAAGGCCTGGAGGTGGCACTCAGAGCTCTGGGCTGGGGACAAGGTGGGCATCGGGCACAGGGTGGGCTGGGATGGCTTTTCCAGCCTCAGGGATTCTGAACAATGCTTCAGGTGCAGAACAGCTGCCCAGGCCCTCGTGGCCGTTCAATCAGCAGAGGGAGCGGAGCAGCCGTGGCTGACACCAAGCTCACTCCGGGTTTGCACCCAGGAAGAGCCTCGGAGGACAGCCCAGCCCTCCCTGACAACACCGAGGGAGGAGTTGGCTCCCAGGAAAGGTGTGGAAGGAGCACGGAACAGCCCTGCCAGTGCCACGGGGACAGCTGCAGCACAGAGCAGGAGAAGGGGTTTCCTGTAGCAGGAAATGTGCAAATTATCCCAAAGCAAATCAATCATGTCCCTTTAACTCACACATTATTTTTACACAGGAGGATTGTTTAGATCTCTCCTGTTCCAGGCACAGCTGATCTGTTACACTCAGGGTTTGCCCCATCTGTTCTGCTCCACGCTCAGAATCTCTGTGTACTCAGTGAGTAACCTGTTTGTGGGGATGAATAAAACCCATCTCTTGCTCAGCTCATCTGCGAGATTCACCAGGGCTATTTCAACCCCTTCCCACACTCCAGACCCCCTGTCCTGGTGTCTTGTTCCAAAGAGTTCCAGCTATTCACTGGTTTTGAGTCATGGATGCCCCACCCCAGAAGGTTTAGGTTGGAAGGGACCTCAAGGATCATCCAGTGCCACCCCTGCCATGGGCAGGGACACCTCCCACTGTCCCAGGCTGCTCCAAGCCCCATCCAACCCGGCCTTGGGCACTGCCAGGGATCCAGGGGCATCAACAATTTCTCAGGGTGCCAAGAACTTCTCTTCAGCAACCTCCTTGCCCAGGTTTTGCTTTAAGTGACCCACTGGAACAACTTCCCAGAGCCACCATCCCACTCAGCACCTCTGGAAAGGGAGGCAGATCAAAACCTGCGTGAGCCACAGCTTCCCATCCAGGCAAGAGTGGAATTTACTTCCTGAACTCTGTGCTTCCATTTTGCAGCTCCCCTGACTGCTCTGTTGTGTTCCTGCCTCCAGGCACGCACAGGCTTGGAATTTCAAGTTATGATCAGCCTGACCCAGATTTTGTGTGTCTTGTCTCAAGGCAGAGAGAGAGGAGAGCGGGCACGGGGATGCTGCCAAAAAAAACCCCCAAAACATGAAAGCCTGTACACTGTCCAAGCAGAATCATACCCGGTGTGGGACACTGACTGACCTCCCTGGGATTTCTGGCAGAGGGAATGATGGTTTTCCCAGAGGAGCACGCCCAGGTAGCAGTTCCAGCCCTGCAGTGACAGTGACACAGCATTCCAGCCCGCTCCAGAGCCCTGCCAGGCTCCTGGCAGGAATCCACGGCTCCATCCTGCTCCAAACGGGCTGGACTCGGCCTCTGGCCCAGCAACCCTCCTGCCAGAGAGGGAAGAGAAATCTGCTCCCATCCAGGAGGAGCAGTGAAGCAACACTTCCTCACTGTTGCTGGTTTAAAGGTGACTCCGATGCCCAGATTTATGAGAAGCACGGCCATTATTCCATCAGATGCACTTGCTCCTTTAAAATTAGCTCCTAACTCCATCCCCAATGAAATGCCTGGCTGGGAGAAACAGGGACAGCTCGGTCATAATTCCCATTTCTCCCGGGTAAGTCAGGTTGCTTTTCTTAGCTGGAGCTGCTGGGAGCACTCGGCCGTGGCTGCTGAGGCGTGAGGAAACAGGAGAGCAGAGATCTGCTAAGTCATCCTCCTTCCCAGGGTCCTGGAATCCATGGAAAGGGTTTCTGCACCCACCCTTCCAGAGGAGAGGACACAGCGGCCGGTCGAGTCGCTGACGTTCCTCACATTCCACGGCCGGGCACAAAAATCTATGACCCAACTGAATTTTTTGTACATTTTTTTTGGCACACTCTAAACCAATGGGATTGGCTTATTTGTTGTTTTAAAGTTAAACACAGCAAGAGCTCTGCTTTGTGGCTGTTTCTGGAGTCACAGGAAAATCCCACAAATCACCAGAAGCCTCTTAGAGGCAAAGAGATGGAGGCGGAGAGATCTTTAATCAAATCTTTCCAGCACTTAAAATCACGCTCGGCTCAACTGCTGGAAAAACCAGCCCCAGAATGGGTGTCCTGGATTCCAGAATTCAGGAATCGGTTCCCCACGGACTCCCTGATGTGCAGGTGCCACCCCCCTGGCAAAGGGAAGGTGTCCGGTTCTTTGGGATGCTCCAGACCTGCTGGACCATCACCAAACCAGGATTAATTAGGAGATTCCAGATTATTTCCATAGCAAAATCAAACACCAAATTTCAACCTGGAGGTGCTGCTGACACCAGAGTGAGCTGGCAGCTTCCTCAGAGCTCCTGGCAGAGCAGACAGGGAGGCAGCACATCAAATATTCCTGATTTCTAGTGCACGGTTGGACTTCCAGCAGATCAGGATTTCAGGGAGAGTCACGGAGCCACGTTCTCCTTCAGACAACCCAGAAATACAGCAAGAGATTTTTCCAGCTATTATTCATAAGGTTTAAGTGATTGCTGCCCTCCTATGTGAGGGACAAGGGATGAGGCAGGACCAGAAGAGGCAGATTTGGGGACAAAGAGAGCGGGTTTGGGGCACTTGATGATTTTAAGCTTGGACTCCTAAAACACAAAGCACTTGTGGAGTTTTTTCTCTTCTCAGCACAAACTCCCTGAGCCTTCTGGCTCACTTGAATTACTCGGAATAAATTCAGCCAGCCCCAGAGCCTCCAAGCTGCTACAGAAAACCAGCCAGAAATGCACAAGTGATGGGGAAACAGTTCCTACTATTGCCTCCACCAGGGAACACAAGGACAACACAGCTACTTCCACTCAGGAATCCCAGATTCCCCCTTCCAGGGCCCAAAGGGGCTCCAGGAGAGCTGCAGAGGGACTGGGGACAAGGCATGGAGGGACAGGACACAGGGAATGGCTTCCCACTGCCAGAGGGCAGGGATGGATGGGATATTGGGAAGGAATTCCTGGCTGGGAGGGTGGGGAGGGGCTGGGCTGGAATTCCCAGAGCAGCTGTGGCTGCCCCTGGATCCCTGGCAGTGCCCAAGGCCAGGCTGGACATTGGGGCTGGGAGCAGCCTGGGACAGTGGGAGGTGTCCCTGCCCATGGCAGGGGTGGCACTGGATGATCCTTAAGGTTCTTTCCAACCCAAACCATTCAGGGATTCCATAACCACCAAACAGCTCTGAAGGCTTCATGCAGACCCCAGTCGCTCCCACGGTCCCTTTATGGCCACGCACCAGACAACAAACAGGAAGTTTTAAGTTCTCACTTCAGATGGGTTTAACGAAGCTCCAACACGACCCCAAAGCCGAGGCAGAACTTCAGCCCCGACTGCTTCCCCCTCACTCCGGCTGCTCCCAGCCGCTTCCTCCTCCGTGGCTGGCATCTCCCTCCTTCCACTTCCCGGGTCAGGAACGGCCTCTCCCTCTCCTTCTCCCTCTGCCTCTGCCTGCTGCTCCCACCTGGGCCTTCCAAACGTGGGGAAACCTGAGGCTCCCCACGGGAGCGCGCAGGAGATGCTGGGGCTGGGTGAGGGAATTCCCTGCCCCGGGAATGACAGATCCGCAATAAACCGAGAGCAACTGCTGGAGCGGAATGGGAACGGCCACAGCAGGGCCATGGAGATGTGACAGGGAAAGTCACTGGGACGAACTGAGCTCTGCCTGGCCAGGGCCAGCTCTTTTTCCAGGCCATACTTCAACTTTTCTGAGTTAAAACTTTAAAGTTTCAAAGCCAGTGATCTGAAGTGCAGTTTGTTCACTTAATGATGTCTTGTCTTTCCATAATTCTGGGGTTTATTCAGCATTTCCAAGAGTGTCCATCCATTTGCAGGGTTTCATTCCTTAGGGAATGAGCCATTTCTCTGTTTCAAGCATTATTTTTGCTGTTATTGCTACTGCAAATAAACCCAGCTTGCTGCATCCGAGTCCTTAATGATGATTTCTGCTCCATAATCAGCAACATTTTCATCAGCTCCATTTCCCTTAGGAAAGCACTGATAAAGCCAACGAGCCGTGCCTTCCCCATCATCAATTATTCAGATGCCATGTGAATTAGCAGATTCAGGCAGCAGACAGTCTCCCAGCATCCCTGCCTCCTTGGGAATGTTAAAAAGATCTTCTCAATTTCTGGAGATTTGAGGCAACTTCTATTTTCTTCCTGCCTCGCAGCCACTCGTGGCTTGGAGAGCTCACCCTTCATGGGATGATAAAGTCTCCAAGGATAAGCAGGCAGAAATCCCACACTAGCCAGAGGCGAGCTGTAAAACAAGCTCCTGTCTCCAAGCGTGGAGCTCCTACTCGCTGTCAACTCAAAAGCCGTAACTGAAAGTGGCCTGAAGGCTGCCAGGCCAGCATTTCCCAGCTTTACTAAAGCAGCTCCCACCTGCTCTTTTTAGATGTGGATATTCACTAACATTAAAATTATCTGTAATCGATTCAACAACAACAAAAAAGGAACAGTTTTCCTTTAACGTAAAGGAACTTCAAAGGGAAGCGCGGGACCAGAAGGGCATCAGGGGAGGCAACAGCAACCAGGATGACTCGAGGCTACTTGAGTTCAACTGCTTTAGCTGATATGGGGTGTCAGTCAGAGGATGGACTTGGTGATCTCAGGGGTCTTTTTCAGCCTTAAAGATTCTGTGAACCTGCGGAGCGCATCCGAGGAACGTCGCACAATCCATGCGCCGCAGGAAGGAAAAGCCCCCAACACCAATAAAAACTGCACTGGAGCTGCAACACTGTGGGAGGCACTATGGCAACCCCAAACCCCGAAAGGACAGTGCACATTTACAGCTGGAGCAACCCCAGGACGACAGGGCTGCTCCAGGGCACAGACCCTGCTGCAGGAGGATGTTTTCCAAGGAGCTCGGCCCTAGGCCAGCGAGGACGGAGCGCTGCCCCACGCAGCCTCTCAGCTTTGCACCTGCCCCTACAACGAGCTCTCCAAAGAGGAGTTCAGGGCTCTGCACTGCTCACTCCAAACACAACCCATGCCCCAGCCAGAACATGTTTTACAGGGAGCGTGCTCCTCGAGGGATTGGGGGCACTCCAGCATTTACTGTGGCTGCAACAGCGCACAGGAATCGATCTCGCCAGGGATCTCAGCAGAGAGAGGTGTCTGGCGATGCTGGCACAGCCCACAACCAGCAGCCAAAGGCTCTGCCCTCTGCTGCTTCCCATCCTGCTGTCCATGCACCCCACAAAGCGTTCCCTTCCACACGGCTGGAGCACGGTCCCACGCAGGCGGGGTCCCGGTGAGGAATCACCTGCACGGGCAGGAACTGCCCTGCACGTTCCACCACGTTCCACCAAACATCTCCCTGTCTCGCAGCACAGCTGCCTGGAGAGGACCACTGCCATCATTCCCTGGCACTGCGGAAGGCTCCAGATCCCGGCACAAAGGCATCACTGTGGCCAGGGCTGTCATCAGCAGAGGAAAGGCAATGGAGAAATCAATACTGGTACTTCAGGACTTCGAGGAATTCCAGTGGCAGGTAACATGAATATTACATGTCCCTTATTAACATCATTTCCTACTCCGTATAAGCAGTTTAAAAATAAAGTCTACATTCTGCACTTATGCAAAATAAAAGTAATTAGCTGGAGCCAGATCTCTGTCAAAGATCAAGGCAGAAGGAATATCCAAATGCAAGAGAACCAGGCAGAATTCCTGTTTGAGCGTGTCTAAATACACACACACACACGAGTGCAGGCACCTGGTATCGTGGAATGGTACCACAGGATGGTTTGGCTTGGAGGGATCTCAAAAATCATCTCTTTCCAACCCTCCCTGCCATGGGCAGGGACACCTCCCACTGTCCCAGGCTGCTCCAAGCCCCAATGTCCAGCCTGGCCTTGGGCACTGCCAGGGATCCAGGGGCAGCCACAGCTGCTCTGGGCACCCTGTGCCAGGGCCTGCCCACCCTCCCAGCAGCTCCCAGCCAGGCCTCTGGAACTCGGCATTCCCATGGCACAGATCCCCCCGGGTGGTCTCAGCCCAGCCCCGCGTCCAGCTGCACTGAGAACTCTGCCAACCCTCATTTCACACTCTCACCTGCAGGTTTTCCATCAGCTCCCTTCTGGCCTTACCCCAGGTTCCCCTCAGCTCAGGGGGAGGATGGAAGCTCTGTAGGAGAGGTAACACCAGGTAGGGGCTCCAGAAGGAGCAGGAGGGAGCTCCCGGCACGGAGCACGAGCCTGTTTGATCAGGGCACTCCACAGCAACTCCTGCTGCTCTCTGCAGCTTTGGAGAGCCGCGCTCTGCCCGCAGAACTCGGAGACAGAGAACTCCAGACACCCAGGAGAGCAACCCTACCGCATTCCTGGGAGTTACGCTGCGATTGCTCTGCACTTGTCCAACAGCCTAAGGGGTGTTTTGCAATTTCCCCGTGGAAGGGAGGGCTGCAGAGGCAGCACAGCTCCATGACAGGGCCCCGAGCCACCTCCCAAACCCTCCATGTGACACCAGACCGGTCATCAGAGCTGCCCAACGCCACCAAACTGACAGAGGGAGCTCAAAGCAAACTTGTTCCAACTCCCCCCTCCTGTCCAAATCCCTGGAAGGACAACAGATGGAAGGAAGCCCACCTGAACCAGCCCAGAGCGTTCAGAGAAGGGCTCTTGGAACCAAAGCAGACTTTGAGCAAGGAGGGATTGCGGGGAGGGGGAGGCTCACGTAGGGAGAGGGCCGGACGCCAGCGCAGCCACAACTGGACAAAAACCAGAGCTGGGAGGCTTTAGGAATGTCAGGCTGAGGAGAGGAAGAGTGATACAACTGCAAAGAATCACCCCGGCGGCCCACTTCCAGCCCTGACTCCGCTTCAGCTGCACCCATTCCCAAAAAAGATCCGTGGCACGTACTCGTGCCTGCAAAGAGCTTTTTACTACTGGTAATTATGCCTGAGATGAGATAAGAGCACACCAACCTGGTGCACCATTCCCTCCCTTTGGGCAATTTCAGTGCCATTAAGCACTCGGCAGGACGGGGTAAGACTGTCCAAGCTGGATTGCTCCATCCGGAGCTGTACCCTTTCCAAGCTGATAAAAAGTCACATTAATAAACTTGCCTTAAGTTACAGAGAGAGATGCTCTGCCAGAGCAGCTTCACTGGGAGGACGAGAATAACTTTTCGTCTAAGCCCCAGCAGGGATTAGGGGACTCTAGAAGGTGGGGATTAATGCTCTTGGCTGGCCTTCAAAAAAGCCACATGGAAGATGAGTTCATAGATAATAACTGTGAGGGACTTTCAAGTGGCGAGCTGCGCACAGGCCTACAAGCGCTGAAGTAAGAGACCTAAAAAGGACTCCAAAAATCATAAATATTTATCTAAGGAATAAAGAGACTCTGCCCACCTTCTGCCGAGCCCAGCCCTGGAAGTTTTAGCTCCAAAACGACCCGTTCTTTAAGAGCTTTGAAAGCCCAGCTCCCCAGAGCCCGGCTCGGCTGCTGGCGTTCGATGCCTCGCAGCAGAGGGGATTTCGCAGCACCAAATAAGGAGAGTTTCATCAATCACGGGGGAAGAGTCTCCTCTTTTCTCCTGGCATGGGGAAGGAGAAGTGGGGGCAGGGGAGGAAAGGGCTGTTTGCAGAGCACTTTCTCTGGAGGATGCTGGGCTGAGCCCCAGCCCAAGCAGCTGCTCCCGTCAGCTGCTTTCCTTTAATAGCACCCGGCCCAGGGAGGAGCCTGGATCCCACCTCCCTCCCAGAGCAAACCCACAACACCAGGGCTGCCTGGCTCTGCCCAGAGAGATCCTTCTCCTGGCAGCAAGGGAAGGGTGGCACATCACTGAAAGAGTGGATCACCCAACACTTCTCATCTTTACCTCCTCGTCCTTCTTCCCGCAACGTCGTCTCAGTACCACAGCCTGGACGTGACACGAGCGCACAAAAAGGGAGGAGTTTCACTACAAAAGTTCACCTCAGTCCCTCGGCCCTCGTGCCAGCTCCTCTAAATTCATCCTATTCCATGTCTGTCCTAGGTACATGCCTCCCAGAATAATGGATTTTGTTCTCACGTGAGGATTTGGGCGTTAAAAATTTCTAAGGTGGGATGAAAACCGTGCAGCACAAACACTGGAAGGACAAACCCAGAGATGAGAATGAGTTCAAATCATGCTGTGAGGAAAAAAATTCACAGGTTTAGTCCAGCCTAATTATAGTTTGAGTACCACTGTGCAGGCCCTCAGTGCCTCCATCGACTCCAAGTTTTGCCTTATGTATATGTAAGATATAAATAGATGCACATACACATCTGAGAGCGTAGGAGGGAAAGCAAGGCCAGAGAGGATGAATTCTGAAATTAAGCTGGGGATCAGGCACAGGTTGGGCTCAGTCTTGGAGGTCTTTTCCAACCTCAACGATTCCATGATTGTGATGCCCACAGGACAGGCTGGATGCCATGCACTGCAAGCAAACGGAGTCCGAGTGCACTAAAAATCAAGATAAATCAGTACACTAAAAAATCAAGATAAAATTGGGGCAAGGAGCACGAACCATCCCAGGCCGTGGGGAGCAGCAGCTACAACAGACACAGCCATGGAAATAAAAGCCCCTCCTTTGGCTGCCAGGACACGCCAGCTCTGCTTCCAGCCACTCCACTTCCACACAGGCTCCACTCCTTCCCCTGCACGGAACAATCCCGGTTTTGTCAGCGACTGCATTAGAGCAGCTACTTCACTTTTAATTAAAATAAGCCCTTCTCTTGACGACATAATTACAGAGCACCAGAACCTGCCCATCAGGACACAGGACTGGAAGCTTCCACGGGAGAAAGTTGAGTGGAGAACTGTTTTCATTCATGACAACTCAGCACCAGCTTGGTGTTCCAGGAGTGGAGCAGCAAACCTAGCAACGCTTTTTCAAGGGGATTTGTCAAGAGAAAACAGTATTTTAAAGCTTTCAAACGCTACTGGAAGGTCCAAAAGCTTCAGAAGAATGAAACAAAAGCATTTCTATACCAAGAAATGAGTTTTGGCTATTTATAAATTCTGCAAGATCCTGGCTACAGCGAGTGAGGGACCTGATGGACTCATCAGCTGCCTCCGGGGAGCGTGGCTTTTACAAACCCCCAGAAACGCCCCCGGAGGAAGCTGGAGGTGGAACAGACACGTTGGGCTGGTGCAGAGGTCAGGGGCTGCTGTTTGGACACCACAACAAAGCCTTATGGGGTGTTTAACAAGGAAAAGCAAATGCCCTGTCAGTGCCCAGCTCTGCGACCACGCTGGGGAACTGCTGCACGGGGACGTGCCCACGTGCCATGCACCAGCACCTCCCTGCTTGATCCACGGGGATTTTCAGGCCAGGAACAACATTCCCTCTTCTTCTCTGGAGGCCACTCAGGTGCTCAGAAATTCGTGGAGAATTGAAGTCCCTAAGCACATTTAGGGTGGGAGCAGAATACACTTGGAAGGCTCCAAGCTGTGGAGCCTGTTCCTGACCCTGTTAAGGCCAGCTCTGGGATATCCCTGTTCCTGACTCCGTTAAGGACAGTTCTGGGAACCCCCTGTTCCTTACCCTGTTAAGGACAGCTCTGGGATCCTCCTGTTCCTCACTCTGTTAAGGCCAGCTCTGGGATCCCCCTGTTCCTCACTCTGTTAAGGCCAGCTTTGGGATCGCCCTGTTCCTTACCCAGTTAAGAACACCTTCGGGATCCCCCTGTTCCTCACTCTGTTAAGGCCAGCTCTGGGATCCCCCTGTTCCTCACCCCGTTAAGGCCAACTCTGGGATCCCTCTGTTCCTCACCCCATTAAGGCCAGCTCTGGGCCATCCCAGTCTGCTTTCCCACCCTGCTGTGCCACTGGAACACGCTCAGAAAGGGCCTTTTTGCACCACCTTTGGCAATTCGAGGTATGGATTTTGTTCACCTTGGGGCAACTCCACAACAGATACGACAGAGATCAAACACATTCCATGTTATCCTAAGGAGGGATGTTTGTGCCTACACACACCTGAGAAAGGCAAAACTCTGAAATCCTTTTAAACCAGGGTAGAAGCCTTTAGCTTTGAAAGTGCTGAGCACACTCGGGCCCCCCTGCAGGCAGAGCTGAACCCTTTGGCTACAACAGCTCAGGAAAGGATTTGCTGAAAGCTTGGGAAGGAAAAACTGCCTGCCTGTGATCCAAGGGAGAGGGGCACTCCTGGTGCTAATGGAACAGCTCCCAAGGACAAGGAGAACGGTAACTGAGCTTCAGAACGGGGTGTGAGGCAGGGAAAGGTCCAGTGGGTCACCCCAAACCTCCCCAGGGCAGAACTCGGGATGCTCCGAGGGACCAGGGGGCAATTCACAGCTCCAGCACCAGTGTCAGTGCAGAGAGGGACCTTCTCCCTTGGCAAGGGAATTCCTGGGGAGATGAATTAGCTCAGCATCCCTCAGAGCCCGTGCCAGGAGCCACGAGGCAGCACCACCACACTCCCGCACCAGCCCAGCACCTCCCGTGCTACCCAGGGGAGGGACATCAGAGATCCAGAGAAGTGCCTGGAAACGGAAAAGTGCCTGTTCAGTGGCACACTCAGCAGGATTTCATCTGGAGGGACCTCCACCAGAGCACAGGTTCAGCAGGTACCTTCCCATCCCCTTCCAAAGGGGACGTACCAGATCGGTGACTGACAAACCCAGCAGGCTCTGGAAGCACCGTGTCACCGTCAGCATGAGGAAAGCTGAAGGTCCAGGCCAGACCCTCCTGTGGCCTTGCAGCTTATCCCTTTAGCCAGAGGGATGCCAGCCCAGCCCTTAAGCTGCTGCTGTTATTCCCTCCCAGCATGACACTTTAATTCTCCCCAGGCAGGGGGACACTCTGGCTCTCACGTGATGTTTATTCTTAGAGAGGATCCCAGGGATTTTTTCTTTAGCTGGTTCAGCCCCACGGCTGGCCCAGGGCCAGAGGAGCATCACCCAACTCCTCGGCGGTGACAAGGGAGCAGCCTGAGCGTGGCACAGACACACTGATGCCATTTGCCACGGCAGGTTAGGCAAGAAAGGCCTGGGTAAACTGAAGAGAAGCAACTCTGCCCAGAAAGTTGTTCCTGCCACACAAAGGTCATGACAGACTCCGTAAAAAAAGCAGATGACAGGCACAGAGCGAGGCCAAGTGACTGCTCACATCCAACAGCTGAGCCCAATTCCTCCCGAGCGAGGCAAAAGAACAAATTCTGCACTGGAGCCTTTCTGTTATCCTGACCTGGTTTTAATGACAAAATTCCTGCTGACTGAGAGATCAACCAACATTAGCTCCTGGTGCCCAACTACACCCAGCACGACCACACTCGGGCAGCAACACTCAGAAACAGCTGCAAACTTAAGGCCGGGAGACTCAGGTCGGTGAAGGCTCCAATTTTTCAAGTTTTTCTTCTAGGAAATGAGCTCAAACGTTGCAAGCAGAAGAAAGCAGTCTTAGTTCAAGTGGAACGGTGCCTGTGTGGCTTATCTGGCTAAAAAGTGAGATGTGCTGTTAGGCAGGAGCCTGGGAAAACGCCAAGAGGAGCCACGGCACGAGGCCTCGCATCAGTTCTCGGTCTCAAGGAGAGAATTGTCTCTCCTGGCTCTCTCTGAAATCTGCTGGGGTGGCAGCAGGGGGAAGAAGGGGCCTTTCTGAAATGAATTAATGCAGAAGAGCAGCTTCCCCCTTCCCGAGTGCACGCAGGAAGGCAGGGGGAGGAAGGGAGGAGCTGCTGCAGCCCAACCACCATTGTATTTACGTTTCCGTGCTCCCGATAACAAACACATTCAAGGGTGCTGGAAAACAAGACTTTGCTTGGAAAACAAAAGCTGAGATTTCATGAAAGAAAGAGCAATAAGAGACATTCCAGGTGTCCCTGAGGTGTTATCAGGCACGGTCTGGTGGTTTCTTTAGAGAATGATTCACTTTCTTATCACAGGTAGGGCTGCAGCGTCCAGTGCCACACTGAGGTGCCCTGGGACACAGCAATTCCCTTCCAAAAGGGGAAAAAGAGGAGATTAAATTAATAAATAAATAAATATTCGGCACAGTACTGAAAAAAACCCAAACAACGCCACCTTTTATGATTTAAATTAAAGGTTCTTCCCACATCACTTTAAGAAAGTAAAACCTTAAGTAGTAAAGTGACTCAGAATCCTCAAATCCCTGAATGGTTTGGGTTGGAAGGGACCTCAAAGATCATCCCATTCCACTCCCTGCCATGGGCAGAGACACCTCCCACTGTCCCAGGCTGCTCCCAGCCCCAATGTCCAGCCTGGCCTTGGGCACTGCCAGGGATCCAGGGGCAGCCCCAGCTGCTCTGGGCACCCTGTGCCAGGGCCTCCCACCCAATAAAACTGACCCTAAAGACGTGGGTTGGTTTGTGGGTGTTTCTTCCCAGTCAGAGCCGTTATCCAACAAAATATAAATTTATCCAGCAGGTGCCGTTTTCAGAAGGGTTTTCTCCCCACCTGCACACGTGGAACCAACACAAGAACCAAATGAAGATCCTGGTGCCCCAATCATGGTCAGTGTCTGCAGGTTAAGAGGGGTGACCAAACATCCCCCTGTACCTGGCTGGAAGGGCCCACAATGGGCTAAGCAGGAAGAACTCGGCTGTTCCTGAGGGACAATCTGAGCTATAACAGGTTCAGGTTTGTGAAGAACCCGAGATACTCCTCAGCCAGGTCATCCAGCCAAGACCAGCCAGTGCCCACCTCCCACCAACACCTCCTCTCTCCCTCCTGCTCTCCCAGCTCCCCAGAGGATGCAGGGGAGGAAGCTGCCTTGATTCACACACGCACTCAATGAGCGTGGATTAAACATTCCCGGATAAATTACTCCAGGAAGCACTTCAGCTGCCCAGTGCAGCCTGTGGGAAACACCTGGTTGGCTTCCACGTCCTGAAACCACGGAATGACAAACGCGGAGAGGCACACGGACCCCTGGGACCCCAGGAGGCAGCTTCCCCCGGAACTCCCAGGTTTGGACAATGGAGAAACGCAAGGAGGGCAATCCCAATGGCAAAGCCACCCCCTTACACAAGCTGGGAGGTACAACAGGACCTGTCTGAGTTCGAGGGGTGCCTGGAGAACACTCTCAGTCACGGGATTTGGTTTTAGGTGGTCCTGCGAGGAGCAGGGAATTGGACTCGATGATCCCTAAGGGTCCCTTCCAACTGGAGACATTCCACGAAGCCTGAGCTCGAGCCCAGACATGCCAGGAGCCTGGCAGACCTTCAGACCACACCGGTCCAAGCCAAGAGAGGCAGAAAAGAGGAAAAATAAAACCCACTCAAGACTGGCAGGTGCAGGAAGGAAAACATAGAGCTCTCTCATTCCTCCGTCACCTTCCCCATCCGGCTTCTCCCTGAGCAGGAGGTGACACCCCACCTCCTGTGACCTCTGCAAGTCCACTGAGGCCATGGGGACAAGCACGTGGGGCACTCTGGGCACGGCCCCTCCCTCCATCCCACCCAGGGCAGATAAGCCACCTTCCTTGGCTTCTCTTCAAGTGGCTTTGAGACGACTTAAGATGGTTTGGCCGGCGGCCACAGCCCCAGGACCGACAGCAGGAGCTGGGAATGCCCCAGGGAGCCTGGGCCCAGCCCCGGCAGCAGTGGAGCTTCTTCCAGCCACTTCATGAACAGGGAGCATCCTCCAGTCCCACCCTGAACAGGGACACAGGAGCCTCCTCCAGTCCCACCCTGAACAGGGACACAGGAGCCTCCTCCAGTCCCACCATGAACAGGGACACAGGAGCCTCCTCCAGTCCCACCATGAACAGGGACACACAGGAGCCTCCTTCAGTCCCACCTGAACAGGGACACACAGGAGCCCCTTCCAGGGACACACAGGAACCTCCTCCAGTCCCACCTGAACAGGGACACACAGGAGCCTCCTTCAGTCCCACCTGAACAGGGACACACAGGAGCCCCTTCCAGGGACACACAGGAGCCTCCTTCAGTCCCACCATGAACAGGGACACACAGGAGCCTCCTTCAGTCCCACCTGAACAGGGACACCCAGGAGCCCCTTCCAGGGACACCCAGGAACCTCCTCCAGTCCCACCATGAACAGGGACACACAGGAGCCTCCTCCAGTCCCACCTGAACAGGAGCATCAGCCCCACTGACAGTGAAGCCCCACTGCACCTACGACATTACCTCTGTCTCTGCCATCTGAGGACACCAAACACAAAAGGCACCTGAGGAATGATTTTACCCCATAACTGAGTTCTAGGAGGCTCCTGTCACCTCCAGGCAGCTCCAGGAGAGCACAGTGGACACAGCTGGTGATATAAAACAAGGTGCTATGAGCTACATCCATGTGGCTCCTCTGCACTCCTCACAGCTGAGGGTCACTGGATGTAGCAGCACTGCCAGTGACAGCTCAGGCCTTTCCTGAAGGAAAAGGCAGATGGATGGATCAAACAGTGAGGAAAACAGCAGATATTCCTCTCAGGACTCAAAGACATCACCAGCATTTGGGAACAATCCCAAACTGCTCTGCAGAAGACACCTGGGTCTCTCGGTCCATACAAGTATCAGGAAGAAATTGTAATTCCTTCCCCAAACCACACGATGTGAGCACCAGCACCTCGAACATCCCGACTGCAGACCTGATGGCAGATTCCAGTGGAACTGGAGCGTTACTGTGCCTTCCCAAAGGACAGCCAGGATAAAAAACTTGGATGATCCGCTGCTCCCAATTCCCAACAAATCAAATCAGACTTGTTTTTCTTAGCCTAGTTTACCCATTTTAATCTTTTGTAGTCCTCTTACTCTGATAAAAAAGAAGATTTGAGTGACCAAGTTAAACGAGATGTGAGCCCTTTGCAGCAGAAAAGGCAAGGAAAGAAGGTCCAATGGCCAGAAAGGACAAGCCTTGAGTTCCACACCAGTCCTGTTATCCCAAACAGGACCCCAGGAATATCTGAAACTTTAATAAATACCTGAAAGGCTGGAGCCCCTCTGCTCTGGGACAGCTGGGGGTGTTCATCTGGAGAAGAGAGGCTCCAGGGAGAGCTCAGAGCCCCTTGCAGGGCCTGAAGGGGCTCCAGGAGAGCTGGGGAGGGACTGGGGACAAGGCCTGGAGGGACAGGACACAGGGAATGGCTTCCCACTGCCAGAGGGCAGGGATGGATGGGATATTGGGAAGGAATTCCTGGCTGGGAGGGTGGGGAGGCCCTGGCACAGGGTGCCCAGAGCAGCTGGGGCTGCCCCTGGATCCCTGGCAGTGCCCAAGGCCAGGCTGGACACTGGGGCTTGGAGCAGCCTGGGACAGTGGGAGGTGTCCCTGCCCATGGCAGGGGTGGCACTGGGTAATCCGTGAAGTCCCTTCCAACCCAAACCTTTCTGTGACTCTATCTGGAAGGGTGTGAAAAGAGCAGTGCTTAGAAGGTTTGACAGAACAGAATGGAAAGGTGAGTGCATTCCAGGCGTGTTTGCTCCACACAAGTTCCCAGGGGCAGAGCTCTCATTTCACATCTCTGGCTGCTCGCTGCAACTCCCAGCACGGCTGTTCCAATGTGCACACAGAGCTGCATCCAACCTCTGCTTCTGAATTCAAGATTTAGTGTTGGCTCGTTAGAAAATCAGTTCCTACCTCACAAGCAGGTGTTCCCTGGGCAGGTACTTCAGTCCTCAGAAAGTGCTTATCTGCAAGACACAAAGCAGAAGGAAGCGGTGATGACAGAGTCCTGGGATGGCTGGGAATTGGGGATGGCTGGGAATTGGGGGTGGCAGGGAGTTGGGGGTGGCAGGGACACGAGTGGTGTTACTCAGAATTAACTAAAACTTGGGAGATTTTGCTGCAGTCCCCCCTCCAGCGATCCGGGCAGCTTTCCTCGGTGTTCTCAACAGGAATAAGATCTCACTGTAGCTGGGATCAGGATTGAGGGAGGAGATCCTGCCCCTCTCCTCAGCCCTGGTCAGGCACAGCTGGAATATCGTGTCCAGTTCTGTCTGGGCTCCTCAGTACGAGGATAAGGAGCTGCTGGAGAGGGTCCAGCAGAGCCCAC
>VZTA01001562.1:51546-79659 GCA_013398855.1 Mohoua ochrocephala | reverse complement strand
CTGGACACGTTCCTGTGCCACTGCTCCAGGTGCTCCTGCCTGGGCAGGGCTTGGACTGGGTGCTCTCCAGACCCTCCCAACCTCACCCATCCTGTGATTGCTGTTTCCCACCAACACTTGCTCAAGCTGTTCAGGATATTCCGTGAAAACTGTGAGTGACTCTTCCCTCGTTACACACCTTAATAGGTTTCCCCAAACACAGCATTAAAGCTGAATTAATCCGGGCTGATCAGGACATCCCTGCCCTAAGCAGCATTTCAGGTGCTCAATGAACGGCTTAAGAGCTCACACGGCCCCTGTCACTCCCTGTCACACCTGCCCAGCCACCTGTGGCAGCCACATCCCAGTCACGGGTCCACCCTGATCTGCTCCAGCTGCTTTCCCTACGTTTGCCGTGATTCCAGTGAAACTGCTCCCACCAGATTCACCAGGGAACCATCTCCTCATCCAGGGGTTGTGCTCCAAGTTTTTCTACCCAATATTTTACATTCTGTTGATAA
The DNA here is from genome assembly GCA_013398855.1 of Mohoua ochrocephala. NCBI lineage: Eukaryota > Metazoa > Chordata > Aves > Passeriformes > Acanthizidae > Mohoua > Mohoua ochrocephala. Next base: position 79,159 of record VZTA01001562.1, on the reverse strand, counting down.
TGTTTCTCAATTGTGAAGCAAACAGAGCTGCTAAAACAAAAGATTCTATCCCAATATCACTCCTTATAGCCCCCTTGCAGAAGAGAACATAAACTGAGCCATGGAGCTAAAGTCCTTCAATCCACACAGAGAAATAAATGCCCAGCTTGTTCTCCACCACTGCAAGTCATCGTGCCAATCTCACAGGAAAACATCATCTCAGTACCTGCTCAGCAGCCAGACAGAGACACGAATCCACGTTCCTCTCCCCACAGATGGACATTTCTTGTTGCAGGGAAGTAAAATGCCAGAGCTTTTAGTCAAATAGGAAACAGCCCAGTGAAAAGTGTCATTTTAGCTTTAGTAAAGCAGTGAAGCACTCAGGAGTGAGACAAACCTTCCAGAAGAGTCCCTTCAGAAGGCTGGGAAGGGGAGTTACCACGTTAATTAAGGAATGGAGGAACATCCTGTGCAGGATTCAGCTCGGTGTCAGCTCCTGCCTGTGGGGTAACACTGCCCTTCCCCACAGAGGGAACTCTGCTAACACACACCACCAACCCACACCTCCTTTCTCCACATCATTATTTGCAGGTAAGCCACCCTGTGACAAACTGGGACATCAGGGTCCTTCTCTGCAGCTCCTTCCCACCAAAGGACACCCACATCCCTTCCCAAGGCATCACAGCCCGAGGCACAGCCCGACCGGCTGCTCCCTTGAAATCCATCCCACAGCTCTTGCTGTGATCCACTCTCACACGTGAGATTCCAATCCCTTTGCACAGAAACCACTAAAACTTTACCTTATTCGTGAAGAAAAACAACCCTCAGCCCTCTCTTTTTGGGCAGAATTGAAGAAAATGAGAAGCAGGAGCTCCTTTTCCAGCGCTGCTCCAGTTCAAATGGGGTGGGGCTGGGTCAACCTGGCAGCTGTGAGATCAAATCTACCCCAGGTTCTTGGTCTGGGCAAACCAACTTTTCCTTTGGTAAAGCTGCACCTCTGGTTCCTCTCTAAGTAACCCCTGAAGAGCAGAATTCCTGTACTGTGGGGGTCTTAACCGCCCCCATTGTAAAATTGCTGCTCTTTAAGTTAGGGGGTGTTCTCACTGACAAGCAGAAGCATTAAATATCTGTGCTTCTTACCCCAAATCGACAGGTTTGCTGAAATTGAAGGTGTGACTGCAAAGAATTCTTACGTGTTGGGTCATAGAATAATCTGAGAGACTTCACCCCGTCCCCTCACATGACAAATTGAGGAAGACTCTGACTGTTCCGGAAGCCTTGCTGAACAGCAGGAAAAAACCCAAATATCGGGCAAATCCCAACTCACGTGGCCCATGATAAACCAGGACTGTTCTCCAGTTCGCAGGAACACTTCTGAGAACTATTTTAATGTGTAGAGATATCTGTCCATGCATTGTGACCCCCATTCCAAGCTCCCAACTTCCTTCCTCCTCAACACTTTTCCCACAAGTGCCATGGAAGAGCAGGGATGTCACCAACGCCGCTCCCCACCTGGTCCTGCCTGCACTGTCAGGGAACAGGCACTGCCTGGCCTGCAGACCGCTCCTGTTTGCTGTCCCTGTGAGATCCAGTTCCACATCCTGCACCAGCAGTTCCTGTTCCTCAGCTCCTCTGCTTCCCGAGCTCCTCGTCCTTCCAGTACAGAACGTTCCAATGGCTCCTCCAACCTCAGAGATTCCCCTCCCAGAAAAGGTGAATCCCCTGTACCCCATTACCACACCGACTACTCCCAGGTTACCACCCACTCTCTCACCTGAGAGGTCACCAAACACACCCCATCTGTCACACAACGCAGTCACACTCCAAGGACTGCCAAAACCATACCCTTATTTCGGGGCAAACATTAACAATTCCCCTCAGCTTTTTGTAATTTTGAAGGTTCTTACTACTTTTAGTAGCAACTACTCATCTCCACCAGTTTCCAGGGACAGCCCTTTGGAGGATGGAGTGAACTCCCGGCTCTGCTTGGTCCCAGAGAAAAGCACAGAGCTTATCTTGGTAAGCCACCCAAAAAGGGTGAAAGACAGCGATTCCCCACGTGCACCTCACAAAATGATCATCACTGGGCAGGCTCAGTTCCAACGATCCAGGACTTTCTGTGGGAGCAGTGATTGTTCCAGCCCTGTTCATAAAGCCAGAGACAGGGAGCTGAGCAAACCTCAGGTTATTCCAGCCAGGTGGAATGCACTTCAGTGCCACTGAGTTTATAACAGAAAGAATGTGCCATTCCCCGTACCAGAAGCCCTTATCAGCTCCCTCAAGTTCCCTGAACGAGCAGCACTTTCTGTTTTCCCATCCCAAATTCACGACTGTTTCCTGTGCCCTGCAAGAGAAAGCCCCTCAACCTCTGAGTTTCCTGTTCTCTCACCCTTCAGACTCGGTTTCCAAAGCTCTGGATAAACAGCTCCCTTTAAATAGCTCCCGTCTCCAACACATCCAGGGCATGGAGATCACTTGATACCAGAAGCCAAGAGGGGCGTTGCCCATCCCAGCTCCAACATTCCACATGCAAAGCAGTCCCAGGGTGTCGGATGCCGCGGCTCCAAAGGCAGAAGGCTGGTGAATCCTGAGCTAAATATACACAGTGGCCATGAAACCCAGATTGGGCAGCTCAGATTTCCATCCCTGGCTCTCCCCACAGGAATAACGCTAACAGCAATAACTACAACAACCTGACAAGGAATGGTTTGGGGTGGAAGGGACCTTAAAGATCTCATTTCAATCCCTCGCCATGGGCAGGGACACCCTGGTTGCCTTTATGTGTCCTTGCCTGTTCCTGAACTCACCAAGATCCTAAGTCAAGAGTTTATTCACAAATATACGATGGACTTTTTTCCTTCGTGGGCACCACTGCCAAATACTCAATGAATTGTTGTTCAGCATCAAACTCCTGTTCCCACACCGGCATGAGGCGTCTCGGATAAAGCTGACAGTAAATCCTAGGAGAAATGGATAAGGGAGCTGGGAAAGGGGCTCAGCCTGGAGCAAAGGAGGCTCAGGGGGGACCTTGTGGCTCTGCACAAGTCCCTGACAGGAGGGGGCAGCCGGGGGGGGTCGGGCTCTGCTCCCAGGGAACAGGGACAGGAGGAGAGGGAACAGCCTCAGGCTGGGCCAGGGGAGGCTCAGGGTGGACAGCAGCAGGAATTTCCCCATGGAAAGGGGGGTCAGGCCTTGGCAGGGGCTGCCCAGGGAGGTTTGGAGTGCCCATCCCTGGAGGTGTCCAAGGAATTCCTGGACGTGGCCCTCAGTGCTCTGGGCTGGGGATAAAGTGGGGGTCGGGCACAGGTTGGACTCGATGGCCTTGGAGATCTTTCCCAACCCAAATGATTCTGGGATTTGAAAGAGACTGCTTTTACATTTAACTCCAGGCTTTGGAGCAGAGCTTCTCCCAAGAGAAGCTAAGTTAGACTAATAATTTAAAGACTCTTCAAAACACAGGATGTAATTCCCCTGCACTTGAAGAGTGAATCATTTGCTGGGGAAATATTCATGAACGGCGAGGCAGAGTTCCACGGCAGTCACGCAAGTCCTGCTGCTCGGAGAAGGAGATGATCCTCCCCAGTCCCAGGTAGCACATGGGAGGATGAAGGTCTCCCACTGCAAAGCGAGCAGACACTCTTTGGCAACATCCACATTTCACCCTTATTAGAGGGGACAGACTTTAAAACAAGAGTCTCGGGCAGCGATCCGGGCTGACAAAGTTAAAAGCCGGTGAGGTTCATACAATCAGACAGGAAATAAGCAGCTGCACAAGCGGCGCTGTTTTTATAGCGCCGCGGATTTTGGGATGTCAGGAGCAATTTGAAAAAGAGAAACAACGTGCGATGACTCTGGGAAGTTGGAGGAGTGACTCATGGATTGCCAGGGCCAATGTCAAGGACCAGCCAAGGACCTTCCCGAAGGGTTCTGGAAGGCTGGGCAGGCAGGGCAGCAAGGGCTGGACTCACCTGGCAAGGAAAGTTCCAGAAGCCAGATGCCTCTGGTTTGTTAGTGCCCAAGAGAGGAAGGTGGGAAGGGTGGGAGAGACTGTGTTACACACAAAGCACACGTGACAGGAGCCTGGAAACACCCAGAGAAGGCTGAGATGAAGGACTTTGACACGAGCGATGCGTAGAAACATTTGAAGATCTTTCCCAAGTGTCAAAACAAAACAAAACAAAACCTTAACATCCAGGTTCACACCAAAAAGAAACCCAGCACCAAAACCCAAGGCAGAAATTGCCCTTGGTGAGAATCAGCAAAGCCTGTCCCCTGTTCAGCAGAAGCTCAATAAAAAAAGAAAGTGATTTAAGCAAGAGCGAAGTGTCTCTTTTCACAGCTGAAGGACTCTGCTGCTCACAGGACTGAATTAGCTAAAATTAGCTCTCACAGTTGCATTCTCACCAGCACCTCGAGCCTCCCGTGTGGATGAGTAGTTTTGGTGAAAGTGGCTCTCATTTGGATTCAGAGCATGCAAATTTAAGGAGAATAGTGATTTCTGACCAGCTCCTTCCGTGAACACTGATGCATAAAAAACACTGTCTTTCACATTCAAGTTTAATCCTCTTCTGAAATATTTATTTTTGGAACAATTCAGGGAACTGAAAGCCTTCAGCCCAGACGAATTACATCTAAAAATAGAGGGTTTAAGAATTCAGGAATTCTTCCTACTGTTCTGTCTAATCGATACAGACCCACTGTGACTCCTGTCATCTGCTTTATTTGTCAAAGCACATCCCCACGCCCACCCTCTGCCAGCATTATCCAACCTGCACCTTTCGGGATAGTATAGGCCAGAAATAGCTTTTTTAATGATTTGACATTCATAAAGACTCAGTTGCACACGCATTACACAAGGAGCACTGAGAACAGAGTCGAGTCTTGAACTATGAAATCATCGTTCAAGGCTGGAGCTCCTCCAGCGCCCGTCCTGCCCTAGCTGGGGGAACCATTAATGAACTCTTTGATGGCAACAAGGAGAAGAAGCAGCTTTCATTATCCAAATGTCACTTGTCCACTAATGAGAGGCTGCTAAGCCGACTGCTGGCCTACCCGAGATGCCTTCCTGCACCAGGAAGGAAAGGGAAGGAGCTCCTCACCAGGAGCTGCAATGTCACAGTTGAGTTAAAGCAACCAGGAGCATTCCCACATATAAAAATCCTGCTCTCTACACCATGCAAACGGATCTAAGAATGCTCCTGGTCCACAGCAGCTCTGGAACAGCACCCATCGGTGTATGAGAGAGGATTTTTGCCCTGGGTGAAAGGCTGCAAGAGGAAATCTCCCAAAATAAAACATCCCAGCACTACCAGAAGTCACCAAACATCACATAACTCAGTAGCACAAGGGTAGCTGGAGACACCGGACCGTGAGCAGCTCTTACTTAGATTTCTTTCATATTTGCACCACCCCACCTTCCTGGGAACTCCAGCAGTCCAGCCCAGCCACCACTACACAGGAGCAAACCACCAGGAAAGCCTCCCTAGCCCACAACTGGAACAATCAGGGCATTTGCAAGGGCTTATCTCTCAGGGCCTTTTTAAAAACCAACATTTTCGCTGGTTTTTAAAAAGTCTTCTACAAAGTCTCTCGGCCAAGGTGTAACAGGTTGTCCAACACGTCAGGCAAGAAGGATCCTTCTGTTACTCACTGCACGCACACCACACCCAGAGCAGCAGGAGCAGAACACGGCTGCTCCCCCACGGCTCCTCTGGCAAGGCTGGAGATGCTTCCAGAACAGCCCTTTGGTTTTATTCCACTGCCACCCATGCCAAACCCTTGCTGTGCAGAACAAAGGGTCAATGGAATGGTCAGCAGTGTTATGTGCATGCAAAAAATGTAATGTGAAGGTGTGTCCTGCCTGTACCCAAAGGGGGATTAGAAAACACAGGGATAGAAGATGGTGATAGAACAAGGCGTGATGGTTCTAAACTAAAAGAGGAGAGATTTATATGGGATATTGAGAAGGAATTCCTGGCTGGGAGGGTGGGCAGGCCCTGGCACAGGGTGCCCAGAGAAGCTGTGGCTGCCCCTGGATCCCTGGCAGTGTCCAGGGCCAGGCTGGACATTGGGGCTTGGAGCAGCCTGGGATGGTGGAAGGTGTCCCTGCCCATGGCAGGGGGTTTGGAATGGGATGATCCTTAAGGCTCTTTCCAACCCAAAACATTCCATGATTCTGTATCAAACATACCCATGGCACCCCAGAATGGAGAGCTCCCTAATCTCGCTGGAACTACAAAACATTGTCTTTCCTGGACTTTGGAAAAGGAAAACCAAGAAGGAAACTGCAGGCACCAGGAGAGATTTTACCAAGCTACAGCAGATTAAGGAATGCTGTCTGCAGCGTCAGCCCAGGCCCTGCTGTGGGCAAACACAAGAGAAGTTTGGATTTCCCATCTCCTCGGGACCTTGCAGGCTGCCACAGCAACAGCTTCAAAGCCAACCAGCTCCTGGAGAACTCCCAACCGTCTCTGACATCTCATTATTGTAAGAAAGCATGAAAATTCATGAGCCTGAAACCTCCTTACGTTTTCAAGGTTGATGCCTGCCAGGTTTCATAACTGAAGGGCCCGAGCTGCCCATTAATATCTCCTCACCTACAGCGGGTCACAGCCTCCTCCTGTATCCCCGTCCCGGAAGAGGGAGGGGATTATCCCATGGGACGTGTGGGTGGGCAGGGAGCTGCAGGTCACACCTCAGGGACAGTTAATGGACCCCCTGAGCGCTGAAATCCCACCCATGGAGCCCCTAGGATTTCATGGGAAAGGATCCATACAGGTGCTCCTGGAGCTGAGCTTTGCTTCGTGCTTGTGAGTGGAGCATTTTATGGGGACTCTGGCGTGGTGGAACCACTGTGACCTGTGCTGCTTCACCCCAGTCCTGACCTAAAAGTACCTTTACAACAGAGATTTTGGATTTATTTAATTCTTGGCTTTTCAGGCTGGAAACTTATCATGGCAGTAGATTTTACATGGATGCTTTGGAAGAAAAAAAAGGAAAAAAAAATACCAGCATTTAACAGAATACGGGCTGGCAGCAGGACCAGGACACTGGGTTAAAAGTTCTGAAAATACATGCTATTTGGTTAATGTATATATAAATATTTCCATGACAAAGGTCATTTATATGCACTCCTATAAAGCCAACTCTCGTGCCCAGATGTGCTCTAAACACAGAGCAGCATCTAAGCAGGTCAGTGTGACAGGTTCAATAAGCTGTGTACTTGAGGGGAAATATTTCAGGTGTGCAGGAACACACGAGGAACGTGATCCAGGCATTGCCCACGTCCCCAGCAACCAACCAGTCCCACCAAAGGTGAGAAACAACCTTTGTAAGATGAACCCACTGCCCAGCAAACCCAGCATCTCCTTTGCTCAGTGATGGTTGTCATGAACTGGTTGCTCTTTACGGACAGAATTCCACGAGCAGCTCCCAGTAAAGGCTGGTCCTGCCTGCAGTTTGTGGGATCTGCTCCTGCACACGGAGGCTGCCCTGCAGGGAATTCCACGCTGCTGCACCCACATCCATCCCCTGTGCACACAGCATTCCCGGCTGGCCTCGGTGCCTGGTGCTCTCTGTTCAGGAAATCGGAGGCTCCCGACAGCAGGAGCGGTGTCACAACAGCCAGAGAGGAGTGATCAGAAACAGCCCAGAGCCCTCCTCAGCCACAGGTGAGCAAACACATCCCCAGGACAAGGCACACACAGCACTGCTCACAGCCCGGCCCAGGAGGAAGCTGCTTCTCCTCCGTGTGCAGAGCTCCTGGAGCAAAACCAGCACATGGAGGGGATAATTCCCCTCTCCAACACTTCCTCAGCCCATACCCAAATTCAGTAGTTACAGACTACAAATACGACAGATGCCTTGAAAGGGACTTTGGGTAAGAGCCTGGAACGACAGGACACGGGGGAACGGGTTCAAGGGGCACAGGCTGCCCAGAGAAGCTGTGCCAGGGCCTCCCCACCCTCCCAGCCAGGAATTCCTTCCCAATACCCCATCCAAACCTGCTCTCTGTCAGTTTGAACCATGCCCCTTTGTCCTGATCATTCCAGGCTCTCAGCTGGAGTCCCTCTCCATCTCTTCTGTCAGCTTCTACACTGGAGGGCATCCTCTACCCTAAAGTTAATGACACTCAATCATTGCAGAGACAACATCAAGGGTTAGAATCGATTCAAACCAAATCCATGCAGAATATGAGCACGTTCCAGAAGTTTTCACAGGATTTGTTACCTGAAAGTTTTACATGGAAAAGACCAGATTAGCAAGAATTAAGCAACGTCTGTGTCCTGACATACCAAAACTCCTGAAACATTAAACTCCTGATCACATGCTGACTTTGTCAGGACCTCACTGTGATCCCAGCTGGGCAGAAGTCACTCATGGAACAGCCCCAATTCTCCTGGCAAATTCGGGAGAAGCCTCAAAACATCATCTGACCTACCCTGTGTGGGGACAGTGCCCAACACCTGACAGAACCTGCACCTCAGCTTAGGCAGAGCTTTGCTAGGTCAGCTCTGAGTGATCCCCAGCACAACCAACCTCTCTCCAGCCCAGAAACAAGGATTTGGGCACTACCAGGGTGCAGGAGAACCAAAGAAAACCAACATTCTCCCGTTATTTCAGATTTCCAGCTCAAATCAGAGCATCTCCGAGCGGATTAGCTCTGGGAGGTGCGAGCAGAAAGCGATACCTGTACCTGGGGAAAGGGGAGATGGGAGATAAAGGTCAGAGCAGTGCAGCCAGATAGGGTTAAGGTCATTAACATTTAGTTCTTTGCCTCTTAGCTCACAGATCACATTTCCAAGGCATAAAGACACTCACCTTACCCAAGCTTTTCAGACTCAGATTGAAAAACAAACCCACCAGCAAAAAAAAAAAAAGTCCATTTGTAAGGGGTAAGTTTCCCTTTGTTAAAGGTGGGTTGGAAAGCCAACCAGTCAGAATAAGACTCAAAGTCATCTTGTGGATAAATTCTTGGACGGAGCTGGAGCACATTTATATATTCTGCCTCAAAACTATGGCTTTTAGGGGTTTTTAAGCAGTGTCACTCCTTAGCAAATTCAAGGCAACAGTGGCTGGCCCTGAAATTATCTGATAAATCCTTCAGATGTTTATTTACAACTGTAGTAGAGTAATTAAGGCTTCTAAAGAAAAAAGTTTCTAAAGCCAACAAAAAAATAAGTGGAACAGAAGATGAGCAGTCACTTCCCGTTATGCAACTGCCTGAAAAAACAGATTTGTTCAATTCAGCGTGAAAAACTGGGCTGGAGTCTGAGTACCCACCATCAGCTGCTGACAGGTTACAACAAGGTGCAGACAGCTGTGTTAAACCAGAACCCAGGAGCAAATTGCTGCAAGATCCGGGACAGGATACAGGGCACGGGGTGTGGGACACACAGAGGCCCCAAACACACCCTGCACAGCACCAGGGGCTGCCACTGTCACCCACCCTCCCTCCGCCCTGCCCTGAACCTGCAGGGTGCTGCTAAACGTCATTTAATTACAGGTTTTTAAACCTGTCTCTGGTTGTAGGCATGGTGGAACCAGCCAGAGGTGTGGAGGGCATGAGAATCCCAGGATCACTAAGATTGGGAAAGCCCTCCAAGGTCACTGAGTCCAAGCTGTGCCCGATGCCCACCTTGTCCCCAGCCCAGAGCACTGAGTGCCACATCCAGGAATTCCTCGGACGCCTCCAGGGATGGGCACTCCAAACCTCCCCGGGCAGCCCCTGCCAAGGCCTGAGCACCCTTTCCATGGGGAAATTCCTCCCAATGTCCAACCTGAGCCTCCCCTGGCCGAGCCTGAGGCCGTTCCCTCTCCTCCTGTCCCTCGTCCCCTACAACCTCCTCTCAAGCAGCTGCAGAGAGAGAAGGTCCCCCTGAGAGTTGTGCACTTTTACTTTGCTGCATTTTTGAAGGCTCAGTCACAGTAAACAAACAGTGAGCTGGATAAGAACTACGGGGAAAATAAAAAAGAAGGGAGAGACTCGGCACCTTCAAAGATTCCATCCCCACAGAGCTCTTGCTCTGGGAAAGCAGAGGAGCAGCTCTCACCCTGTCTGTGTTATCAGAGCAATGACAGCCTAAGCCAAGGGAGCTGCTGGAAGTGTTTTCTCTGATCCTTGTTCTGTGCTTATCAAGGAAAGCGATTCCTGCTCTGAAAACGCAGCAAGATCAGCAGCAGTTTCCTCATCAAGATTGGAACCAGTACAACGTGTGTTACTTCACACCACAACCAAACAAACCAGGGCAGAATCGCTGCTTAAAAACCCCAAATAACGCCCTCAGAAATCAAAAGCTGCATTAATAAATACTGAATTATGACTGAACGAAAATGCTTCAGACATAGCCATAAAATGAATTTCCAGCATTATACTTAATCCACCTGATTTTTATTCCTCTCAGCATTTGGAATTCAGAAAGTTCTGTGGTTTAATGCACAGGCTCTTACTGCAAAGACCAATTAAAAAATAATTATACCATCCAGCTTTTAATCTGGACTTAAAACTGTTCAGCTCAGACTCATTAAGAAAAAAGGGAAAAAAATAAAAGAAAAGCCCAGCTGTTCGTAGGTCCATCCACACTTCCCCTTGTTCCTGGCCGAGACACGACTGCATTCCTGCTGCTGGTCATTCACCCAGAGCCAAAGGGAACCACGGGGTGTGGAGATGTGTGAGACCCCACCTGCAGAGCTGCCCCAGCCCCGGGGCCAACAGCAGCAGGACCTGGAGCTGCTGCAGAGAGCCCAGAGGAGGCCCCGGAGCTGCTCCAGGGCTGGAGCCCCTCTGCTCTGGAGCCAGGCTGGGACAGCTGGGGGTGCTCACCTGGAGAGGAGAAGGCTCCAGGGAGAGCTCAGAGCCCCTTGCAGGGCCTAAAGGGGCTCCAGGAGAGCTGGAGAGGGACTGGGGACAAGGCCTGGAGGGACAGGACACAGGGAATGGCTTCCCAGTGCCAGAGGGCAGGGATGGATGGGATATTGGGAAGGAATTGTTCCCTGGGAGGGTGGGGAGGGGCCGGGATGGAATTCCCAGAGCAGCTGTGGCTGCCCCTGGATCCCTGGCAGTGCCCAAGGCCAGGTTGGACATTGGGGCTGGGAGCAGCCTGGGACAGTGGGAGGTGTCCCTGCCCATGGCAGGGGGTTTGGAATGGGATGATCCTTAAGGTCCCTTCCAGCCCAAACCATTCTGGGATTTCCAAGACCCAGCAAAGCCCTTTCACTGCTGCCCTGTCCATGTGCAGCCCAGCACCGACAGGCTCCACTGCCAACCCTATTCCACTGCATTCCCTACCCCAGGAATACCCCCAGGAGGTGGGAATACCCCCAGGAGGTGGGAATACCCCCAGGAGGTGGGAATGCAGTGACACTGGCCTGGGCACCACATCTGACAGCACTGAGGAAACAAAAACTGTGCCAAAGCTCTGTTCCCGAGCCACCCAGGGCTGGGGGATTTCTGTCACCCCCGGCACGATGAACTCGGTCGCTCCCGCTGCGTTCACGTGTAGGAGCTGGTACGACTCAAACTCTAATTAATTCTCCCAGAGTTTGAAAGACAAATTGCAATGACGAGGGAGGCAAGTCTGACACGTTGTCTCACGTGTAATTCCGTTATTTTTTACGGTTCTCAGCGTTTCTTTAGCTGGCAGAAATAAAACATTTGCACTGGAGTTTCTGCAGGCTCCGAACCTCCCGGCCTCCCCTACACACAGATACTGCAATTTAAACTGGAACCAGCATGAGGCTCCCAGCGCCTCCAAGGACAACAAAGCAGCTTATCAGGGTGAGAAACTGAAAGAACAATGAATAATACAACTTCTGGTGTTTAAAGTTGACTTAGAATGAAGCAAACTCTGTGTTTCTGGCACATCGCTGAATTCCCACTCAGCAAGATCCGAGTGTCAACCCCCACAAGCGTTGCACAAGCGGAATATTCAGGGTTTGCCCTTACTACAAGTAGTCTTCCCAATCAGCTGCTTATTTTAAAGCAACAGTTTCATCATTTTAAAACCAGAAACAGGCAGAAAGCACAGAAGGCACATCGATGCACTGTACTATGTTTTAAAAGGAATAACCTAAAATTATGAAGGGCCACTGACACATAACTTTTAATTTCAATCTTGCTTGGCTCCACCTCAAGACCAAAGCGATGTTTCTCAATGAAGATTGGGACCACATTTCTGCACTCATCTCTAACAACCTTTCATTAGAGAGGTTTGGGTTGGAAGGACCTTAAAGGTCACCCAGTGCCACCCCTGCCATGGGCAGGGACACCTCCCACTGTCCCAGGCTGCTCCAAGCCCCAGTGTCCAGCCTGGCCTTGGGCACTGCCAGGGATCCAGGGGCAGCCACAGCTGCTCTGGGCACCCTGTGCCAGGGCCTCACCTCCCTCACAGCCAAGAATTTCTTTCTAATAAACAATTCAAATCTCCCCTCCTTCAGTTTAAAGCCATTCCCCCTTGTGCTGTCCCTCCATGCCCTTGGTAAAGAACCCCTGTCCAGCTCTATTAATGTACCTAAAATCAATGCAATTGCCAGAAAAATAAGTACAGCAAACCCACAATCCAAATTCTTGCTGACCCCACCTGGAAGCGGGAGGGAAAGCTCGGGATGGCCCCTCAGGACTCCCCAGTGCTCCCAGCTCCCCCCACCACGACCCCACAGCCCACGCAGCTCCCCTGGCTTCAGCAAACAGCTCCAGCCCTGCCCTGTGCCCAGTTGGGCACGAGGATGAGCTCATTCCCAGCAGCAAACTCCATCAAAAAGCTTTTTGTTACAAGCTGCTGTACTTCAGTTTGCTTCGTTTTCGGATTAATTAGTAAAGATGTTCTACAGAAAGATCCACTTTATTATTCAGCAAATGTTCAGTACTTCCCCTCTCCTTCTCTTACATTTCTACCTCTTGAGATTTAGAATATTTATAAGACATTTTTAAATTTTTTAGCCAAATTATTACAATCATGACAGGATGAATTCTAGAGAGCTTGGGGAGGGGCTTTTTCTTTGGGGCTTTTTTCCCCTCTTTGGTGTTTGAAAGAAGAAATACTCCCAGGTTCTACTTTCAGGTCTGTCCATCCCCCTCATAACCAGGCATTCCAGGGTTTGACTTGTGTTTCAGGAACTGCTTCTGTGTTCCATGCAAGAAACTTGCTGGAATACAACAAAAGTAATTCCAGACTGTTTTGGGCTGGAAGAGACCTCAAGGATCACCCAGTGCCACCCCTTCCATGGGCAGGGACACCTCCCACTGCCCCAGGCTGCTCCAAGCCCCAATGTCCAGCCTGGCCTTGGGCACTGCCAGGGATCCAGGGGCAGCCACAGCTGCTCTGGGAAATCCATCCCGGCCCCTTCCCACCCTCCCAGCCAGGAATTCCTTCCCAAGATCCCATCCATCCCTGCCCTGCTCAGTTTAAACAGTGCAGAATTCAGATTTGCCCCTGTACAGCACAGAACTGAAACCACAACCCAGCGACATCCATCAACAGCCAGGCCTCAGAGAACAAGGGGACACAAACCAGAGGCCCTGCGGTGTTCAGGAATTACAGAACCTCTGATTATGCTCTGTGAAAGGCCCAACCCTGCAGATCTCCACCGAGGCACAGGCTGCCTGCTCCTCATTCACTCTGCAGAAGGAAGCTCGGATGCCTCAGAGAGTTTCACCCTGTGCTGGGTTTGTTTTTCCCTTCACCCCATCATGTGCTGCCGGAGCTTCCTCGGCCTCGGCAGCCCCAGCCAGACTGAATGAATGAGTCACTTAATTAACCCAGAATTTACACAAAGGACATGTGAGAGGAAAAGCCTGCCTTGAATCTGGTCAACCCGGTGAGCATCTTAAAACACTTGATTTCTCTTTTTTAAAAAATATATTTTAAAAAATAAACTAGTAAAATAACAGAATTTAATAAAAACTTGCTGAGAGAGAACAATCCACATGCAACTTCCAGATTAAAAACCATAAGAATTTCAGTCAATTCCATAAAATACAGCCCACATCCCCGCTTAGTAGATGAAAATGCTTCTCTGAGTACACAACTCCTTTTTTTGGTATTGTGCTTCTGCAAAGTACAATATAAAGCATTTCCTCGAGAAATCACAGCTCCTGTGCTTGGAGAGATTGACAGCAAAACTCTCACAAGAGACAAGCAGGGAGAGGAGCGTTTAGTGTGACCTGCAAGTGGGAAACCTTGTGCTGAGAGGACAAAGGTGACAGTGGCAGCCACAGATAATCTTTATTTGCCAATACTGAGACTTCAGAGCTGGGTTATTTCCTCGACACCAGCAGTGCAAAGCTGTGCCCAGAGCTCGTGGCCTTGAGGAGGGAAAGGCATTTTCTGCTGCAGAGGAGACAGAGAGACTCTGAAAAAGCCAAAATTACGCACCTGGCACTGGCAGTTTGCTGGTGACACCGAGCTCTGGGTGCTGTCACACGCCTGAAGGAAGGGATGGGGCATCCACAGGCACCTGGCCAGGCTGCAGAGGTGGGACCGTGCCAACCTCAAAGGGTTCAACAAGGCCAAGGGCAAGGTCCTGCACCTGGGCTGGGACAGTCCCAAGCACAAACAGGCTGGGGATGAAGGGATGGAGAGCAGCCCTGGGGAGAAGGACTGAGGGGTGCTGGGGGATGAGAAGCTGAACATTCCCTGGCCAGAGACCCCCTGTTCCCTGGGCTGATCCTCAGTGTGGGCAGCAGGGAATGGGGGATTCTGTCCCTCTGAGGTGATTCCCCACCTGCAGAGCTGCCCCAGCCCCGGGGCCAACAGCAGCAGGACCTGGAGCTGCTGCAGAGAGCCCAGAGGAGGCCCCGGAGCTGCTCCCAGGGCTGGAGCCCCTCTGCTCTGGAGCCAGGCTGGGACAGCTGGGGGTGCTCACCTGGAGAGGAGAAGGCTCCAGGGAGAGCTCAGAGCCCCTTGCAGGGCCCAAAGGGGCTCCAGAAGAAGGCAAGGGGGGAACTGGATGATGCTGAAGGTCCCTCCCACCCAACCCAGTGTGGGTTCTGTGATCTGAACCCCACAGGATCCCCAGGGCTCTCGGAGGCTGCAGCACAAACAAGGAGCCACGGGGACACAGCCACCCGAGAGGTGAAAAAAGGACAAAACAGAAACCAGACCTGCTCTGCACAAACCCTCGTACCTGAACCTTCCCCCCGGTCTGTTCTCACGGGTCTTACATTCTGATTTCATTGAATACTCCATGAAGTGGGGAGTGCAATGCTGTCCTGCTGACTTACAAACACATATCAAAATAACTGATTCACCTCACCCTCCTGCTCTGCTGTTCATGCTGAATTATTTGCATTTATTCCTCTAATCTAGCTTTTTTTTTTTTTTTTTTCTTCCTACCCCTAATCCCACAAAAAAAAGTTTAGGCTTGAATTTAAAGCATTAACAGGATTGCTGAAAGAAAACTACTTTGAAAAGCCTGTTATCAGTCAGTGAGTGCAGCTGGTGGGTACCCGGCCTCCCTCTGTAGTTGGAATTCTCTAATAAAGGAACATCTGAGCTTAATCCAAAGCTTCTGTTTCATAAATAATGAGATTCTACAATCTTTCATTTGAAAACTAAACTAACTTAAAGACAAAATACAGGTCCCTCCGAGGCACTTTGGAAGTTTCCTCGCTTTGAAGCAAAGGATTAAAAATTCAGTAAGGAAAATTATACTACTCAAGGTGATCTCTGTGTTCAACGAGATATTCATCGCCGGAGCCCCCCTGTTTCAGTTCAGTCTTTCAGAGGATCATTTCCCAATCTCTGTTTACATTTTACTCCTCGGTCTGTAAGTTGTGAAGTTTCTTTTAAGGAATACAAGTATTTAGAATAAAGCAGGGTGTTACACTCCTACAACCAGGACGCTCTCGTGCATTTCAATTCAGATTGACTGTTTCTAATCCCACTTGTGCTCCCCCCACACGTTTGCAAAGTTAGTTCGGCACAATGTTTAATTATTCAAATAGAGCTGAAAAAATAACTCCCACTGAAATTTTGATGAGGTGTTAAGGATCTGTAACCTCGGTCCTGCTTCCCCCCCCTCCTCAGGCACAAACGAACATCCCTTAATTAAAAAACGAGCAAAGTTCCTGAACAGCACAAATACCTGCACTGAAAGCACACAAAAATAACAAAATGCACTTTTAACTCCATATGGATTTTAAGAGCAAACTTTGCACCACATAATTTCTCGTTGAGTTCACGTTCAACCGTTCGATTACATCAGCACCTCGACATGATCTTGGAAGAAGCGAAGCTTGCCAGGGAATTTCACTGGGGAAACGTAACAGGCCCAGTCAGCATATCTGGCTGCTGAAAAATTATTCTACAGATAAATTACATACTAGAAAAAATAAACATACCCCAGACTAGCCAGAAAACCAGCTTAGATGTGATGAATCGTGCCCATTTTCCACGTTTCTACAGGCATATCCCAGACCAGGGAAATCAATATTCCATTTCAAACCCACAGGGACTCGGACTTGCAGGAGCAGTGTCTGTAGGGAGCGTGGGGTGTGTGCAGTGCTGAGCTGGAACTCCAAGGGCAGGAGCTACGAAGGCTCAGAGAGTTCAGTGACTCCCTGCCAGAATCCAGCTGGCTTCCCTGGGAGTTTGTATCCCTGCCTCCTCCCAAAAACCTGCGCTGAGGAACGGCAAACCGCCTTAGAAACGTCAATTTTGCCCTACCAACAGCATCAAAAGCCAGTTTTCACTGTGACTCCTGCACCGTCCTTGGCAAGTCTGCCATCCTGGTAAGGGGGGACTGAAAGCACAGGTGGAAGGAAGGAAGGAGTGCCCTGGTCTGGCATTGCTGGAGACACACAGAAACAAAGCCACGTGCACAAATTCAAAAGTCACTTCTGCTCATGGCTTCAAACCCAACAGCAAAAGCCAGCACAGCTCTTGGAGGGGCAGATTTGGAGACTTCTGGGAACAACACAGCGGCTTAGGGAGGAGAGGAAAAGCAGTTTGGAAAGAGTTAAATCCTCTAAGAGGAATCCTAGCCGTGCACTGGACAGCTCTGTCCTTACCATAACCTTCCTTCCGCTGCTCTGCCCTGGTCACTCCCTTACTTAATTCCTTAAATGTGTTCCTCTCACTTTCCCGAGAGGACTCGAGTTACCAGTGCCCTCCTGAGCGAATTTTCTATTCTCCTGTCTTAACAGTCAGTCACCAAAATAACTTTTCTATTCTCCCAGTGTCACTTCTGGAGTATTTCCTTCTCTCATTATATAACCACGGAGAGCTCTGCTTTAAAAGGGAATCTCCTTTTATCACAGGAAGTCAAACCCCAAGGGGAAAAAACATCAAGTCTGTGGTATGTTTAAACAAGACACCATCAGCTGATGCCAGCCAGAGTCAGGATTTGTGGGAGCAGCGTGTTAAATTCTGTGCTCCGATCCCCCCTCCAACAGCCTTTTTAAAAGGTCTTTGTAGCAAAAAAAAATAAAAAAGAAACTCGCCCTACACTGAATACACTCAGATGGCCTTAAACAGGATCTGAGAAAACAGAAATAAGGGAGAAAAACCAGCAGCTGGGAGCTCTGGAGAGAGAGCAGAGCAGCAGGAGAAGGGGAGCGGAGGGAAACCTGTGGCACAAACACAGCTCCGGGTAATTAAGGAAAAAAATGCAAATGGATGCTTTAGAAGTAAAGGCCTTTGTGAATCACAGCCATTCACTCATCCATCACCACCTGAAGGGATCCCAGAGCTGCTGCCGGGCAGGGCAGGGCAGGGCAGGGCTCTCACTGCCCATCAGAGCCACACGGAAAAGCCCACTGGAACCCCAAACTCCAGCCAGGAGCGGGGTGCCAGGCTCTGCTCAGAGACAAGCACACGAGCACGTGCCCACGGGGAAAGTCTGTCAGCGAGAGCAGCAATTACTGCTAATTTGGCAAGGGCAAAACCTCCGCTGCAGAAAACTCAGCTCGGAGGTGCGAGGAGCTTCCTTTATGTGCCCCAACGCCTTGGAACTCACGTTAATTCCTTCCAGGAGAGGGAAATCCCACAGAAGCTGCCAGCAAAGGGACACGAGACACCAAAATAATGCAGAACACCGCGAGTGAAAGAGCTGTTGCAGGTTTAAGAACACGACAGTGACCGATGAGACAAAAGAATCTTGGAAAGCTGATAACGATAAAGGTTTTTTCCACGCCATTAACACCCAGAGGTCTCAAATAAATGTGCAGCTCTTGGGATAAATTTGGGGTTCAGCCACCAGAATGTAGTGCAACACTGCTCTACATTCAAACGTAGAGCTGTTAAATCCTGGTAAAACCACCGTTGCTTTTAAGGGAAAACGCAAGCCTAAAAATGCCAGTTTCAGGCAAATTATAGCATCTCTCCTTAAAAGTGAATCCCCCGAGCTGAAAATAGTTTGGACCAAAAACAAATCAGCTCGAGTCACATCAAACCAGTGCTAATGCAGATATACATCCCTATAAATCCAGTCATTCACCAATTACACCCATGCAAGCTCCTAAGAGGGTCACTTCAGGACAAATATGTAATCCCCAATGTGACACTTGATCCTATTGCCCTACATGCTCTGTCCAAATCCCAATGCAAAAAAAGAGTACATTTTACCTAAAAAAAACCAACCCCAGTTAAAGAAAATCCAGCCCTCGGAACACGAGATGGAAATATCCTTTAATTCTCATGTCGTAAATGCTTAAATAGGTTAAAATACAGCCTAAGGAAAAATAATATGTATGCTTTAAGCATGGAGATACCCTGGAAAAATTAACCCTGCAGATTACAGATACTGTCGTTTCATATATAAATGCAAATCTGTGACAGAAAATCACTAATTGTTTGAGCCACCCACAGCATCCTCCGGTCCCCTCCTCGCGGTGTCACAGAACCACCTGACAGGGACATTGTGTGCCAAGCCCACAGCACGTCACCCCAAAAGGATTTAGGGCAGGACTGGAGCCCCGGTGACATGCTGGTGGGTGTGTCCCGTCACTCTGCACGACCTGTGCCTGTGCAGCTGGAACCAACTTCCACTTTGGGAGGGGCATCCTGCAAACCTGGGCAGGAGCAGGCACTCAAATCACCCCGAGCAGCTGCTGAGCTGACCAGACATTCCCAGAATCCAGAGCCCCAGGATGGCTTGGGTTGGAAAGGACCTTTAATCTCATCCCATCCCACCCCTGCCATGGGCAGGGACACCTTCCACCATCCCAGGCTGCTCCAAGCCCCAATGTCCAGCCTGGCCTTGGGCACTGCCAGGGATCCAGGGGCAGCCACAGCAGCTCTGGGCACCCTGTGCCAGGGCCTGCCCACCCTCCCAGGGAACAATTCCTGCCCAATATCCCACCCATCCCTGCCCTCTGGCAGTGGGAAGCCATTCCCTGTGTTCTGTCCCTCCATGCCTTATCCCCAGTCCCTCTCCAGCTCTCCTGGAGCCCCTTTGGGCCCTGCAAGGCCACAATGAGGTCACCCCAAAGCACCTCCTCTCCAGGCTGAACGTTCCCAGCTCTCCCAGCCTTTCCTCCCAGCAGAGCTGCTCCATCCCTCTGCTCATCCTGGTGCCTCCTCTGGGCTCTCTCCAGCAGCTCCAGGTCCTTCCTTTGCTGGACTCCAGGGCTGGGGGCTGCACTCAGAGTTATAACCAAAGCAACACTTCTGAGGCTGTGCATCCGTAACGTGCAGGCCATCACACCATGTATTTAATTTACTGCTGCTTATTTAAATCACTTAAATCCACAGCTCCCGCTAAGTAAGAAGTTTGAATGATCCAGCAATTAACATCCAGAACCCTTTTTTAATTGCTCTGATTTATGACTAAAACCAGAAACGATTCACTCCCACCACAAGAGTCCAAAGGAAGGAAGAGAGGGTGACTCAGTTCTTTGTCTCATTCTTTGCCTCCCCTGTCTGCAGAGCCTCATTCAGAGTCTCTGCTGGAGCTGCTCGGGGATTTTTGTCTTTGCTATCCCAGTTTGGAAGATTCCAATTACCTAATTAACAGCAGTGAAAGTATCCATGGACAGCAAAGAAATGCTGAGATTCCTTCAGACCGGTACAAATAAGCAAAGGAGCATCTTTTAACAGGGCACTGCACTTACTGAAACTGCAACAGAGAAACTGTTGAAATTGAGAGGTTAAACACAAAAAACCACAAAGAGGAATACACCTCATCAACACCACCAAAATCCCTGTCCCTGGAAGCGTTCCAGGCCAGGCTGGACAGGGCTTGGAGCAGCCTGGGACAGTGGGAGGTGTCCCTGCCCATGGCAGGGGGTGGAACGAGATGATCTTTAAGGTCCCTCCCAACCCAAACCACTCTGGGATTCCTGGAAAAAGTAACATTCCAAATGGAGTGTTGCTGTGTTTGGTGTTAACACCACTCAGAGCACCAGGAAGGGAACCCGGGTGCAGACAGCAACTCAAGGACAGGGCAGGAATTCAGCACTCGGAGCTGCTGTGAACAGCACCAACAATGACACTCCAAAATGCTCGTCTGTAAGGTGCTGTTTACAGCTGGGTTTTCCCCAGCGTTTCCAAGAGCATTTCATAGCCAGCATCATCGCCGATTTTCTCCTCAAGTGTGGATGGAGCTGCACTTACGCCCAGGGGAACGGAGCACATGAACGTCCCGAGCAGATGTCACTGCCAGGGGCACCTCCCAGGCCACGAGGACCCTCAGCCCAACTCAGGGAAAACCTTTCACCACAGTCGAGCTCTTCCTCGCAGTGTGCCTGAAACCCAGGCAAATCTGAATCACCGAGAGTCAGGTGCTTAAAGCTGCCCAGTGCTTTCCAGAGGGGATTGCAGGAAAACTGTCAGTGAAGCACAGCTTTCAGATTTCCACTGCACCCTGCTCACAGCAGCTACAAGGACCCAATTCCTGCCCTGTCCTCGCTGCTGTCTGCACTCAGGCCCCCTTTCTGATGAACTGAAATGGTGTTAACACCAAACGCGGCAACACTGAACTTGGATTCGGGCTCTGGAGCATTTCCCAGATGAGCAGAGACTGCAGGGCTGGGCCTGGTCAGTCTGGGGAAGGGAAGGCTCAGAGGGGATCCCCTCAATCCACACAAAGTTCCCCAAGGGCTGCCAGAGGATGGTGCCAGGCTCTGCTCAGGGGTGCCAGTGACAGGAGCAGGAGCAGTGGCCACAAACCAAAACACAAGTTCCAGCTCAGCAGGAGGAAGAGCCTCTGTCCATGGAGG
The DNA here is from genome assembly GCA_013398855.1 of Mohoua ochrocephala. Classification (NCBI taxonomy): domain Eukaryota; kingdom Metazoa; phylum Chordata; class Aves; order Passeriformes; family Acanthizidae; genus Mohoua; species Mohoua ochrocephala. The sequence continues at coordinate 58,023 of VZTA01001562.1, read as the reverse complement.
GGCAGAGCCCTGGAACAGCTGCCCAGGGGGGCCTGGAGTCTCCCTCTCCAGAGCCATCCCAGCCCCACCTGGACACGTTCCTGTGCCACTGCTCCAGGTGCCCCTGCCTGGGCAGGGCTTGGACTGGGTGCTCTCCTTCCAACTCCAGTCATTCTGGGATCCAGGTGTGCCTGGCAGCCTAAGCCTTTCCAATGAAAGCCTGTCAAGGATTTTTCACCCCAAGCTCTTACTCATCCCACTGACAGCATTTCTCCATCACATTTTCCCCAACAAAGCCAGCGTGATGAGTGCTTGGCATCCCCTTCTCCGAGCAGTTGTTTCTATCTCCCCTTTAACAGAATCGATGCAGATTCTGAAATTAGTTGCAGAAATCCCACCTGAGCGCTGACCCATTTCTCAGCGCCCCATTTCACTGCGCCAAACTTCTGGCACAACAACCCGACAGAAAGCATGAAGTGGAGGAGGGCTGCAACCTCAAACCAGCTTCGTTAGAGAAAATAAAGTCATAATATGGAAACAAACCCTCAATATCAGCTCCTGGAAGGACAAACTGCCAGAGTATCTACAGCAAAGAGCCGACACACCACAGTCCCTGCGAGAAACAAGTGGCAGGCGGGAGAAATAAGACCAGGTAAAAGCACCTGGACGTTTCTCGGCCCCTTCCAGAGGATTTCAAGCACTTCACAAACATCAGTTAAGTTACATGGAGATATTTGCTCCAATCCTCAGTGTGAGAGACGAGGGTTTCCACTCACAAGAACGAACCGAGCTCCGGCACTTCGGGAGTCGCAACTCCAGGGTATGTAAACACACTTTGAAATCGGCCTGATAAATGCTCCCATAGTTTTACTTTGTTTAGAGCAAGTGTCAACACCCTAAATTCAGCTGAAAAACAGCTTTTGGGGGATGATGTAGCTCTAATACAATTTTACAAAAGGAACAATGAGTCACTCCCAGGCGGGAATGTGTTGGAAGTGAATGACCTAATGCTCAGAGACGGTTGCTTTTCCAAAAAGATCCAGTTTTAATACGTACAGTATCTCCCCAGCCAGTGAAGTTTTTTTTAAAAAAGAGAGGTTTTGCACACAGGAATTTACACCATTACCTCATTTTTTGCCTTTTTTTCCACTTCTTGTCAAAATCCAACCAGCTGATCTGCAGTTTCCCTAAGCTCAGTTTCAGCCTTGTCCTTCCCAATCATCCATCCCATCCCTGGCCTTGTTCTCCAGCCCATGGCTGTTGGAGGCCAGAGGAGCCCTGCCCCAGGGTGCCAGCCAGCACGAGGAGCTCCTCAGCACCCAGGAATGGAGAAGTTAAAATCCAAGTGTTAGGACACACCAGACAGGGAACATGAGCAAGCCCTGAGCACCTGACTGACGAGCAAGACGAGCCTACTCCACACTCACCAGGATTCCCCACAGTCCCGCTGTGAGGGGCTGATTTTTGAGATGTTCTGTTCAGACAGCAGCTGGGCAGCTTTCTGAGGAACTCTGTCACAACACAAAGCCCAGAATCCTGGGATCCATTCACGAGCCCATCCCGTGGCTGGAGCCTCCGTCGTGCCCGGCCTCGCTGCTGCTCGTACTTGCAAATACCCCGGGTAAAAAGGGGCGAAGTGTAGGTGGAAAATGGGAGCGAGTGACACTGGCTAATCAGGATTTTAATCATGCTAATGGATGTGATTAACTGCATACTTCTCCCAGAAGCCTCCTGCAGCTCCTCGGAGTAGCCTGATAGCCAGCACGCAGCCGGGGCGCTGCTCATCCCACTTTAATCTGCAGCTACACCGTGTGTGTCACGTCACCTGCTCAGGGATACACCTGATACTTAACCTTCCTCCCACCCACACAGCCACTCTTCCACCCTGCCAACACGCTCATTTTGGGCAGGGTACGGACTCCAGCGTGGTGTTTGTCTACGCTGCGCTCTCTTTACGAGGGGAGTTACAGCTCCAAGAGGCTGGAAATCCAACCTTGGCAAAGGAAAGTTAATCCAGGGCCTATTGCATTACACAAACCTCCCTCGATAACGCAACTACAGCTATTGTTTTTGTTTGCTAGTTTTGTTCAAATCACAGGGACACTGTGAGCTTTATCTCGGTGCTGCTATCTCGCTACTCCCCGGAGGAACTACCAATTCAGCAGCTGCCACTCTCCCCAAGAAAAGTCCGAAGAGGCAGGGAGCAAAATAAGGTAAGGATTAAAAGAGCAGCAAGGAGCAGCCTTTTCTAGGAGCGAGGGAAGAAGTCAGCCCCTTCCCTCCCTGCCTCCAGAGGAGAACAGAAGAAGTAACCCAGCCCCTTCCCACCTTCCAGCAGACATTCCCAGGGAGGGATGTGCCCTATGGGGTTGGAATACACCATCATTTACATATAGGGCCACGTTTATCCAGGGAGTAACCTACACCTCCCATGAACGCGCTGCCTCCCGTGTTTGCTGCAGCAACAACTGCAGGAAGGTTTGCTCTCCAGCCCATATTCCAAAAGATGGACTCTCATGGCAACATACAAACATGAGTAACTTACTCAGAGGAGTCCAAGACTGAGCTTGTCTGGGACAAATCCTCAGCACTACCCTGATGCAGTTTTTTAGAGTGCTAGAGCATCACACCAATGTCTGCTCAGAATCCTTCGGGGTCAGATTTCCCAACAATTTTAAATAAATTTAATAATTTCTAACATCATATTAAGAAGCCTCCCCAGGAGCAACACAGGGCACCAGTGTGAGCAACAAGTATTTCATTCTTCTCATCACCAAGTTGAAATCTGCATAACATCTACAGCAACTGATTTCACTGACCTTTTCTTCCCACGAGAAATTCCTTCCCATGTGCGGAACACTAAGCCATGGAATTGGTTTCTGAGCTGTAGGAGGAGAAATCCCCCCCCACCCCAGGGGGATGCAGGGGTCCTACCTGCTCTGCTCTGCTCAGCCCAGCTTTTCCATCATCTCCCAAGAACCTGCTCCAAAGGACATCCACCCTTTCTTCTGGAGATGAACTCCGTGGAGATGACGCAGCGCTGGTGGCTCCGGCTCAAGGCTCGAGCTCTCTGCCACCCTCCCACGTGCTGTAATCACAGACCCCTGGTTTCTCTGATCTACAGCTGACTATCATTTCATTTGCCTTCAAGGAGGAAAGAAAGAAAGCACAGAAATAATCACTTCAATTGCTGTTAAAGCACGAGGAAGCCGTGGACGCAGACATTTGACTAAGCAGGAGATTTCTCTGTTTTATTTAGGACAGGAAGCACAAGCACGGAGTTCCAGGAACTAACTCTGCCTTTCAGAGCAGTATCAGCTTCTTCAATTTGCCTTTGAAACTCCACAAGTACCTACACAAATTATAATTTTGTTGTCTGCAATCTGACTCGCAACAACACGATGAGTAACACGCCTTGAACTCTCCGTTCTCAGCGGAGGAGACTGGAATTTTATCTTCCAATCTATGTCTGGCCTAGCAAAATAAATTATTTGGGGCTTTTCTGGACCAAACCGAGGCACAGTCACACATTATTTCGCTTTCAAGTAACCATCACTTTCATTTGAATTGCAAGTAGCTCGAATTCATCCTGACAGACTTAAACCCTGTCTGACCAGTGGTTTCCCTTAGTCATAAGTTTGGTGTGGGTCAGAATTTGGAAGCTTGCACACCAAGACACAGTGCAGAGAGACAAACGCAGTCCAAGCACTGAGTTCTCGCTGGAGACATTACAGGTTTAGCAAACAGCAGGTAAGGTGAAGCCCCAGGTACACAAGAGAGAGAACAGGCTAACAGCAATGGGTGTAAACCAGACCTGAACTCTGCAAGAACTCAGATCTCATTTAATGGCTCACATCCATTTATTTCTAGGGAAGAGAGGCAACCACTAAAATACTACAGGGGTTGGGACCTCAAATATAATTACAGCTCCATTCGCTGAAATTACAGCTGTGTCAGCCCTTTTACCAGCAGGAATACGTAATTCATTTGTTTCAACTGAGCACTCGTCAGACTTCTCATAACGAGCTTAAGGCTGGAAATCCAGTCCTGCCCCAGCCTCCACTCAGCCTCACCTTCTGCCCCTCCAAAAACCCAACTGGCTTCTGTTCTCACTGCTGCTCAGGCCGTCGGAGGCGTGGGGGTGTTTAATATCATCACAGAACAGTTTAGGCAATACTCCGCTATTTAAAACCTTGACTTGAACTGCCTGGAGCCCCCGGGAGGGAACGAAGCAGTGCACTGAACCCAAATAGTTCAGAATTAGCACTTCCATCTGTAAGTGACGCTCACCAGCACGCCCTGCTCCCAGAGGAACTCCGGGTTGGTCCCAGCGGTGTCTGGGAGCCCGTGGTGTGATCGTTCACCCCCCGGCCACCCCAGTGCTCACCCAAACGGGGCTGCACCGACCGTTTACCGCGGCACCCACGGCACTCACAACCTTCAAAGTTCCCCACAGACAAATTAGGCAACTTGTCAGAACAGATCTCCAGATCTCCCGCCAGGGTGAGGTCCTGCAGCTCGCAGAGCGGAGCCGTGGTGTCCCACGGTGCCCACGCTCCTGGGAGCCCGCCCGGGTGGGATCAGCGGCCAGCACGGGGACAGGGCCTGACACAGCCCTGGCTTTGCAGGAACAAGCTGATAAAGTCAGACAGTAAAGCCCCAGCGAGGATCCGCTGCCATAAGCGTCCTCCAGCAGCCTCCCCGTTTGTTCTTTAAGGACAGGAGTGACATAATCCTCTCCTAATATCAGCTGAGGGCTCGGGGGGAACCGGGGGTGACCCACAAACTGTACCCATGGCAACACCGGGCTCTAGCTGAACTCCCCGGGCTGGCATCTTCAAACCACTGACACTTCTTTGTATTATCTGATCTTTCCCTGATGTCATTTCTGCAGAGACACATAAAAACAGATTTAATAATATCCACGGCCTTCAGCTTCAGAGTCAACAATCAGAGTCACAAACAGATCAGCTATTCTGCCTTCAAGCTCATTATTTGTCACTAACGTGTAATTACTACCAAACAAAACAAAAGACACAGGATATTGCTGCTGTTGCAAGAGCAAGTAAGTTAAGCTCTTTCTCCAAGTGAAAAAAGCCCATCTCTTCTGATGCAAGAAGGCACAAAAGAATAAGAAAAGTTAAAAACTCAAAAAGAGCCCACAAATCCTCCAAAATGCATCTGGAAGGATAATCAGAAATTTCATCGGTTCTTGCAAAGAAAACCAAACAAAAGCCCATAAAGTAAATTGAACAGACAAGTCTGTCCAGCCAATATCACCTTCATCATAATTGCATTGTCAGCCTGAATAATTTCGAGTTACAATTTCTTCTCCTCAAATAAAGGAGGAATTCATCAAGCTGCAACAGCACCTTATAGACACGATACCAGCAAAACATACCAGCTGGGACAGTCAGGCCCTGGCACGGGAGAAAAGGAGCTTTAGAGTTGTAAAACTCCAGCGCGGTCCTGTCCCTTCAGTTTACAAAATGAAGCTGCAGCAGCATCACACGCGGAGCAGGAGGAGGCCCCGAGCAAGGCTTGTTACTCCAGCACTGAAACACTGAGCAGCACTTGGGTGGCTATTGTATTATTCAAGAAGCCTTTCAGCTGGAATCGTAAGCTGGGAAGAACGTGGTTGAATAGATGATTCCAGCTTTAAAAATAAACAAAAACTTTTTTAAAGAACTCTAAAATCAACGAGTTAATCTGCTAAATCCATACGGGAATCAGGGGAAGGAAATAAGAGAGGGAGCAACCAAGTAAGAGAGAGCAAGAACCACCTAAAGAAAAGAGAACTAAACATCTCAATTCAGGTAGAGTATGGACACAGACCAGGCTTTTAACACACCCCTCTAGGAGAGGGAGGGCTTGCAACGCTCATACTTCCAGGACACACTTAGAAGCAGCTTTTGGCAGCAGAACAGCATCCGCAGAACCAAAAACTTCACCGCCTTGAGTTCAAACTTATTAACAGCGACCCTGCATCGCGCCGCGGCGAACATTTGTTTAATTCTTGTCCCTTATAACGCGGCCGTGCTCTGCGAGAGAAGTTTGCTCATCCCGAAACCGGGCCCGCTCCGAATTTATGGCTCGGCTGCGTCTGCGATGACTGAGCAGAGGCCTGGAGCCTGGCGCATCCCCGGCTCGCCACACCCAGCGCTCCGAGCCGCGGCTCTGCCCATGCTCATCCCTCACCCCGTGTCCCGCTGCGAGCCCGCAGCCATCCTTATAAAGCCGGGAACAGGAGGGATCCAACGGCAGCAGAGCGGGGAAGGACGGGGGGAAAACGCGGCACAAAAAGTTTCGAGAGGTCCCAAGGAGAAGTGCGGAACCGCTGCGTCCGCCCTTGAGCGAAACCCGCGGTTCCCTGCGCCCGGGGGAGTCGGATCCAAAGGGACCCTGCGGGAGCAACGCCGGGGAACCCCGGGGGGGGCCCCCAGACCGCCGGACCCACCCCAGCCCCTGCCCCCGAGCAACAAAGCCGCGCCCCGGCAG
>VZTA01001562.1:36899-50546 GCA_013398855.1 Mohoua ochrocephala | reverse complement strand
GGGGACGCGGCTGAGGGGACGCTGCTGAGGGGACACGGCCGAGGGGACACGGCCGAGGGGACACGGCTGAGGGCGTGAAGGGAAGGCTGAGGTGGGGCAGGAAAGGGCCGTATTTAATGGGGCAGAGGAAACCCCGGGAGCCTGTGCATGCCTGTACTGCAGAGAACCCGTGGCTGCGAAGGAGCTGGAAGGAGTCTTGTGATAAAGCAGCGCCCAGGGACAGATGGAGCGCCCAGCCGCCCCTCCAGGTGGCCGAACAGCAGGGACCACTCGTGCTGCTGCTCGTAATCCTCCGTGGCCCTCCTGGCCCAGAAATGCAACCCTCCGCGCGTGCAGGAGAGCAGGAGGAGAGCAGGGAAACAGGATAAAGGGATGAAATGTAGATAGCAGGACGGTGAGGGATGAAAGGCCATGTTTTTACAGCAGGCACAGCTGCAGAGTCACGGAATCGCAGACTGGCTTGGGTTGGAAGGGACCTTAAGGATCACCCAGTGCCACCCCTGCCATGGCAGGGACACCTCCCACTGTCCCAGGCTGCTCCCAGCCCCAATGTCCAGCCTGGCCTTGGGCACTGCCAGGGATCCAGGGGCAGCCACAGCTGCTCTGGGCACCCTGTGCCAGGGCCTCCCCACCCTCACAGCCGAGAATTTCTTCCTAATAAACATTCTAAATCTACCCTCCTTCAGTTTAAAGCCATTCCCCCTTGTCCTGTCCCTCCATCCCTTGTCCAAAGTCCCTCTCCTGGAGCCCCTTTAGGCACTGGAACTCCCCGAGCCCTGAGGACCCCACTGGTCACTGGCCTGCACTCGGCCATCCAGCCAGTGACCACGACTGAGTGTGACCATCCAGCCCCTTCCTTACCCACCGAGTGCTCCATGCAGGAAATCCCTGTCTCCCCAGCCTGGAGACAAGGATGTCATGCGGGACAGAGTCAAACACTTCGCACAAGTCCAGGCGGGTGACACCAGTCACTGTCCCCTCATCCACCACCACTGCAACCTCAGTTGTTTCCCTCAGTGAAACCATTCCCCGTGGCTGAAACTCCCCGAGACGAGAGCGAGGTGACACTGGATTGGTGCGGTGACAGCAACCACGGAGGAGGAACATTCAGCCTCATCCTTCACGGATAAACCTTTACAGCGCATTTTGGAAGTTAACCCGGGCGGGAGGTTAACACCATCCCCTGTCTGTTGACAGCAAGGCTCCTGCATGTCCCCGAGGGCTCTGTGTCACCCATCTGCCCAGAGGGAGCTGCAGAGCTACTAAATCATGAAAATATGGGACACGCTGGCCTGCCAGATAAGAAAATCAAAGCACGGTGACTAAATTAAAACAAAAATAGGTGTGCCTCATGTCTGGTCACTGGAGGGAGGAAACGCCCTGGGCATGAGGTGTGGAAGGGGGCACACCCCGTCCAGGTGGGGTTAAGCTGCACCTTCTGCCCACCCCTCTCCCAACCTCCCCAGCCCGGGTACCTTTCCAGGGCCGGAGCTGGGAAGGGGAAATCCCATGTCCTGATGAAAGGCAGAGCCATAACAACTGCTTGTACCATGTGCTATTTTTAAGCTCCGAGATAAAATAGCATCCTAATGGCTTTCTTTGGGAGGGTCGGGCGGCGGTTTGAATTTCAGGGCTGTCCCAGCCTACCCTGATCATCAGAGGCTTAAAGATCCCTCTCTCTCCTTAGGAAATCCACCTCTCTTCCCCTCTGGAGCCTTTCTGCTGCCTGTTTCCGAGACAGGGTGCACCCTGGTGCTGGAGCAGGACAGTGCCTCCTGTGTCTGTGGAACAGACATGGAAATACAACAAAAAGCAGGGGGTTACAAGACAATGACACGATAAAAAGTAGTGGGTTCCATCAGTGCATGTCTGACCGCTGGCCTGACCTGCTTTTGACTCCAAAAAGATCTTCTGGGTCATTTCTTCTAAATTCCGAGCCTGGATTTTATTCCCCGAAAGAAACAAACCTGAGAGCCCAAAGCCAGGCCTTCACTGCACAGTGATCACACAGGAGCAAACCTTCGGTGGATTAAGGACACTGTGTGCCCAGGCTTCTCCCTGCCCCACAGCAGCTCTGCCACCTCGCCCAAATCCCAGCCAGGCACACCTGAAATCATAAAGCAGGGCAGGCTGAGCCCTTTAATGCCATAGGTGTGTCCATTGTGAACTATAAATTGCAGCAGGCAACTGCCCACTGTAACCCAAGCATCCCTACGGAATTGCACAAGGGGCTTCCATCCTGCCCAAGCCTGGCAGTGTCCCCCTGCGAGGCTGGGCTCCCAACAGCCCCACAGCTGGGGGTTTTCCTTCCAGGAAACCAAGGACATCATAGAACAGCTGGGAAGGGACCTCAGAGCTCATCTGGTTCCGAGGATGGATGGATGGATGGATGGATGGATGGAAGGACATGACCTGCACCTCTACCCTCCACACAGGTGAATTCCTGTAATTCCTCAAAAATCATCAATAGAAAGAGCATCAATTTAAAACATCATCAGTGAAATCCCAGCTGGGCCCGTTCCTAGGTGAACCACCAACTGATGTGTCCTCTTAGCTGTTCCTGTGCTTTCCACCCTTGCCCAGGAAAACTCATTTCTACTTTATTATTCTACCCAAGCTTAGCATGGCTTCCCAGGGCACTGTTTGATACGAAACTTCCTTGGTTTAGTTTAAAATCTGAAGTCTATTCTCTGCTTCCCGGGAGAGCAACCTCAGGCCACGCTCCATTTGCTGCCTCCCCACATACTTCACCTGGGCAAAAATTCAAAGCATCTCCTTTATCTTTGTTTGTCCCTCTAAAGAACAGAACCTCTTCCTCCACTCGCTTTTCCGGACTCCGAGTCCTCTCCATCTCCATGTGGCCTGGAAGGGAGGGCAGCATGAACCAATGGCCCCGGCGTAAGGCAGACAAAATCTGTGAGACGCCACGGGTGTGTCCGTCCTTGTCCCAGCAAAGGGGGGGACTTTGTTTGGTGGGGTTGGCGGCAGGACACAAGGTGTTTAGGCAATGGCTCTGCCCTTTCATCAAGCCAGACAGTGAAAGTGGCTGGGGAAAAGGGAAAGGGCCTGGCTCATCTCCCTAAGGAGTCACTCCTGGCCAGCCCCATTAGCCCAGCGGGGCAGGTAGGGCAGCCAGCACCGGGGCTGCTCTCGGCGTGGGCCTGACCCGTGCTGGGTGAGTCAGCTGTGGGCACCGGGAGGGCCGGAAAGGGAAAGCTCGGCCTGGGGAACGCTCGTTTGTCACCGCTTTGATGGGAGCCGGCGCGAATGAAGGACGCTGGGTGACACGGCCGATGCAGGGCACTGACAGCACAAGCGGTGGAGATAAGCAGTGACGAACCGGGCAGCTTTCCTGCCCGTCTGGCCAGGGTTCGTCATGCCCCGCTCAAAGCACGCGATGCGATAGCCCAAGGAGGGTGCCCGACAGGGGCAGCGCTGCGGGGTCTGTCCGGGCTCCGCGGGGACGCGGCGCTGCCCAGGGCTGAGCTGTCGCTCCTCGCATCCCTCATTCATTCCAGACAAGCAGCAGAGCCCACGGAGGGGTCACATCCAAAAATGGGTGCCCAGCAGCGCAGTCAGTCAGTCATGAAGCCAAACTCTGTGGAGAAGAACAGCTCATGAAGCAGGTCTGGAAAGGGCTGGAGTGGGGCAGGGAATTGCCTCCACACTTGGAGCAGCACCCAACAGACTCATTTTCAGGAAATTTCGGTTCATTCACTTTTGAAAGTGAATGTCTGTAAGCAGCTTGGAGTGTTTGAATACTCCTACAAAACAAACCTCTCATCACTGATCATGGATCAGGGATGCAGGAAGGTGACTACTCAGCAAGGCAGGACACTGCTCTGGAGACAACAGCAGCATCGTGGGTCACTGGCAGACATCTGCCAGCCAGCCAGGGCTGTTCTGCTCATCAAAGCTGACTCCAGCACAGTGGAAGGCACGGAATTTCGGCCAGGGATCCCTGCCATCCCAGAGACCTGCCGAGGCTCTCCGACTGGTCATGGGATTTGCCTTGCAGCTGGCACACCCCGTGATCTCCTGATCTGAGAGCTCTCCATCAGCTGTAACCTGGTGTGGGGCCACGGAGGAGAAGGAGAAGGAGAAGGAGAAGGAGAAGGAGAAGGAGGAGGAGGAGAAGGAGAAGGAGAAGGAGAAGGAGAAGGAGAAGGAGAAGGAGAAGGAGAAGGAGAAGGAGAAGGAGGAAGAAGAGGAGGAGGAAGGTGGCCGTGGGGCTGCACTGAGGCTGGGGCAGTGAGTTCCATTGCCGAGAGCTCTGTGGTCCCAGAAAACACAGCTCCTGCTGCTGGTCCTGCACCACGGGTGGTGCTGTGAGTGTCCTGGGACACTTGGGATTTCTCATGTGGGAAGAGGAGAGCGAGCAGAGGCTTGCCAGGATGCAGTAGCTGATATTTGCATCGCTCTTTCTCCAAGCAGAGCCTTGGCCAGGGAAGCACGGGGCAGCCTGGCCTCCTGGAGGGCTTCCCCCTGCTCCTCTGGAGAGGGCTTTTAGTATCAGAGCTGATCTCTTCTCTAGCCTGGGCCTTCATAAACCGAGCCCAATTATTCCGAGGCAGAAAAATCGAGTCTGTGCTGCAATGACAGAAGGAAATGTCCTCAGGAGTTTGCGCGTAGCCTTAAGTTACCTTTTATAAATAGGTTAACAGCTGGAGGGCCCGTGGTTGTTTAAAGGGAAAAGACATACAGGACATGCCCTATATGATGTGCTCCATCCTAAGCAATTCTGCCACTCTGCTGATTTATATCTGCAGATTAAAGGATTTGCCTTGCAATCAAATTATTCTCCTCAAACTCCCAAGTGGGGGACAGAGGGGATTGTGACATTCCCCACTCGGTGCAGCTCTCCCTGGTGCAGCCACGGATGTTTTTCTTCCTTGCTGCGCGAAACACGCGGCTCACAAACGACTCCTGATCACTTTGGTGGCGATTTGCTATTTCTGTCCTGCTCCTGGTGCACAGGACACTTGGGGGACAGGAGAGGGTGAGAGGTCTTCGGGCCCCGAGGAGCTCCCAGCCCGAACTAGACGGAGCATGTAACCAGGACTGACAAAAGCTGCCTGATGAGACAGAAGACGACTGTTCTGGGGAAAAGCCATCTGCAAAGAGCCCTCTCCATCAGGCCTGAGGGGCTGCGAGAAGTTTTGTGCAAGTCATACCCTTCACTGGCAAGGAGAGCGTGTCAGGGACCAGGGCCTGGCTTGGCTTCATTTACTGTTCCTTCCTCGGCTGAGCAGGTACAAGGTGAGGGGCAGAGAGCAGCAGAGGGGAAAGCTCTGACCACTCACCTGCAGGGTGGGAGGAGAGGCCCCAGGGTGCTGGGATGAAGGACACGGTGTCCAGAGGATTTCCAGGCCTCTGCTGTGAGACCTGCTGTCACTGCTGGGACAAAACGAGGGAGTTCTGAAAGGCAACCAAAGGCCACATCTCCTGATCTGAGAGCTGTCTGGGGACAGCTGGGCCAGGTGTGCTGGGCCAGGCACAGGCAAGGCCAGGCCAAACGGGGGTGATCTCCTCACTCTGAGTCTCCTCCTGGGCTGCTGGGAGCTCTGGGACAGGACTTTTCAGAGCACACACTCTCCATACCACTCCTTAGGACCGTTCTGGGCAATCCTGGGACCCAGGAGTCCGCTCCCTTTCTGAGTCCTCCCAAGGCAGGGGCAGCACTTTCTTGTGGCTACAACTTACAAAGGGTGATGGTCCTGCCTTCTAATTCCTCTGTTTTCGTGTTAGAACAGGAAAAAGAATGGAGGCTTTCTGCTGCATCTTCTCTTGGCCATTCAGAATTTGCTCTGGTCCCATCCCATCACAAACGACCTCTCCTTAGGTGGCTGATCTCTCAGTGTCTCACTATATGCTCTTCTCTCTTCCACAGGTGCCCTCCCTGCCTTTGGTGAACTCTCCTGCATCTCCAACGTCCTTGCTGTGGGAATGGCCTTGGGAAAGACATCTCCTGCATCACCCATCCGTGTTCCAATACTTCCACTACGCTTCATCTTCCTTCTCTTACACCTCTAACACCTTGTTCCTCTTGCTCCCAGCCTGGGGAGCCAGTCAGGACAGAAGTCAGGACACTCTATGTGCAGTAGTGCTCAAGTTTGATTTTGGAAATGCCACTGTAGAAACCTGATGGAGATGGCTGAGGGCACTTTGGCTGCCTGAAGAATTCCCAGGGCATTTCCTGTTGTTTATTTTCAGTTTGGGCAGCCAGGCCATTTGCATGCACCCTTGTGAAGGACATGTGGGCTGGGAAGGACACGTGTGATGCTCGTCCCGAGCTCTGCAGCCCCTGCACACTCAGCAGTTCAGGCACGCAAATAAAGGGTGTGTGGCTTTCATGCAGATGCTGCAGCTTTAAATATGAGCTGCACAGGGAAATTGCATGAAAAACACCTTTTCAGGCTAGAAGCAAGGTCTCTGTGTGGATTAAAGGCAGTGTCACCTCAGCAGCGAGGGCAGAGCTCAGCCCTGCTTGAGTAGAGAATCCCTGGTTTGGCTTGGAAGGGACCTTAAGGATCATCCCATTCCACCCCTGCCATGGGCAGAGGGGCCCAGACCTCGGAGCAGCTCTGGGGCCTCCTCTGGACTCGCTTGAGGAGCCAGAGCTGGTTCCTGTCCCTGACAGCCCCTCAGTCCCAGCTGCTCGTGCTGGGCTGGACTGGCAGCTCCCAGTACCAGGTAATGAGTCCCACCCGGCTCCACAGCCCCAGAACGTGAACCTTCCACACCATTCACACATCCCCTCACCGAGAGGGTTTCCAGGCTGCAGCTGGAAAAGCTCCTGCCTCTGCTCCCAAGCCCTGGCTGCCAAAGCAGAGCAGAGTGAATCAGCTCACCCCTGAGGCTGGGGCAGAGAGGTGAACTCCGAGGAATCGTCTCGCATCCAAAGCTGGAGCAGGACAAGGAGGAAGGTGCAGCTGGGACGAGGGTGTGACTGCAGAGGCTGTCCCGAGGAGCACAGGGAAAATGCAGCACGGGCTGCAGCAGAGCTGCTCCAGATAGAGCTCAACCAGAGGGTGCCTGACGGTGGAATTAAAAGTTGCCTGAAAATGCCCAAGGACGAAACTCAATCTGTCATCTGATTTAATCACCATGTTGTTAAAGCTGAGCTTTCTGGAAGAGACAACGTAAACACGGGCTCTAGAAGGCGATTTCTCCCCTTGGGACTCCACAACAGACCTGGAGACCTGATTGTGAAATCCCATCGTTGCAGGGAGGGAAGAAACGCCGATAACTTGTGCTCAAAGGCCACAAACTGCCATGATTTTTCCACATCTCTTTCTGCTCTTGCTTTAAAAAGACACGAGAGCTGGGGGAAACGACAGCAGCTCTCAGTACTATGGGGGAGAATTCCCATTTAAATTCTTATTCATCTCCCAAAAATGAGCGACTTTAAGGAAGGGGGCGGAGGGGGGAGTGAATGCGCTGCAGTTGCTTGGAATAGGAATACAACTCGTTCATACAAAGCATGGAAAATAACGATAATCCGAGGGGAAAAAATCTTGGCAGGCTATGAAATTCAAAAAAGGCAGAAAACTAGGAAGTCTGAGCAATGGCAGAAGAAAAAAAGACTGAGAGACAGCCCCTTTCCAGCCTTTCAAGAGATAAAACAGGCTTTGGGGAGAGCAGGCAGGTCTTAGGGCCCAGCACAGGAGGCTGTTGGCAACTGATCTTGGCATTATTATCTTGGCATTTTAATTTTTGCAGCCAAGAGGATTTATCACAGAAAACAGCAGGGCAGCAGACAGGCAGGAATTAAGAAAAATTTAGGCCCCCGCCTCTGTGAATTGATTATAATTGGAAGCATCCACCAGCCAAGGATCCAGGCAACCAAACAGCCCAATTCAGCTATTTTCAAGTTTTCGGTAAACTGAATGAATCCCTAATAGCAGCACTCAGCTGTGGAGTGGTATCTGCATTAAAAACTGCTTTTTAAGGGGAAGAAAACAAACTCTGAAGTAATCAAAGCCCCCCTTGTCCAAACTGCAGCCAAATTATCCGATTCGAAGAAGGTTTGCGGCAGCTGGGAAAGTGAAGGGCACGGAATGCCACGCGAAGGAAGTGATGAAGGAATCAGCGCTGAAGACATCTCTAAATAGAGGTGTTCAGTGCCAGCATCAGCCACCGAGCAGGGATTGTACAGGCAGAGCAAGCTCGGGTAAAGGAGAAGGAGTGGGGAAGATGACAGGAGAGTCGTGAAGATCAGAGAGCTCCGTGGCAATTAGCTCACGTCAGGCAGAGATGAAGGCGTTGGCGACAGACAAGCAAACCCTCAGGACATCGAGATGCCTCGTGAAAGGTGGGGGGAGATGGTGGCTGGGGAGCCTGAATGACTCGAGGATTCTTTCCCAAATTAAAAGCAATCCCCAGAGGTCGTTACACGTCGTGATGGAACAGCCGGTGCAGGCTCTGCTCCGGAGCAAATCCTCTGGTCCTCGACGGGCCCGGGTTCTGGGCTCGCTCAGGACCTGGGAGCTGCAGGCTCGCTGAGGGTACGAGGGGTGGACTGAGCCTGAACCGAGGGAACGGGAGAAACTGTAGGGGCAGTAGGGAATTTGGGAAGCCGTGGGGTCATTCAGTGCCCAGACAGATGGGACGAGGTATTTAAGGTGTCTCAGCACATCCCCCAGGGTGACCTTCGGGCCATTCCTTCCAAGAGAAGCATCCACAGTCCGTGGAAGAGCTGCTGGAGTTCTCCTCCCCACGGGAAGAGCCTTTGCTGTGTGCACGTCTCCCAGGCCCACATCATTACTAAATCACTGATAAAAGATTTTAGCTAAAATCCGAGCTGAAAACCCTGCAGACTGTGCTTGTGGCTTCTATAAACCCCAACTGAACCCGGGCGAGGGCAGGACAGCGTCCAGATCCTGCTAGGAGAGCGCTTGGAAACTTTCACTGATTGATTTCAGGCAGCAGAGAACCTTTTAATCTCTCATTGCAGAGGGAGCTTTGGAGAGGGAATCTGACTGAAGTCGTGTCCCATGTGGACATCGCTCCCATTTTTTGTTAATGGATGGCTTCTGTCAGAGTTGGCCTCAGAGCAGTTTGCAAAGTCAGGGAATTAATTCTCCTCCCTCTGAGAACGGGCTCCCGTGGCTGTTGTCTCCTCTCCTTGGCCACGGAGTCTTCGGGAGGGAGAATTAGGGATAATCAGTTTGTCACAAGTGTCAGGGACGCGCTGCACAGAGCTTTACATGCTGACAGAGGAGTGCTGGTTGCAACCAGCCCGAGCATTTCTCCAAAATTAGTCTCTAAATAAATCCACTCCTTTGGGAAAGCATCTGCTTTGGAATTAAATTATTCCAGATCTGAACATTTAGCAGCATTTTTGCTAAACTCGAGCTGTCACCCTACCAGAGCGTGATTAAACATTAGTCTGCAACAAATTCCTCAGGAAACCTGAGAAGTCAAATGTGCAACCACTGAGAAGAACCAAATGACTTCGATGTCAAATTGCTGCTTCAGCAAATGGAAGCAGATTTGGGGCACTGGGGGAAGATGCAATTTCTGGGTTGAGCAGATGAGCCACAGCCGTAATGAGTGTTTTGCCAAGCCTATATCTGGTTTCAAAACCTTCCCACAGTCATCCCAAATAAGCACTGGTGAGAGAGAGTTATTAAAGGGGATGGAATAAGAACAGCCCGAGCATTAATGAATGAGTGTAGGTTGGCAGCAGAGCTTGTTAAATCGGGGGAGCTGCTCAAAGGTTCTCAGATGGGGACAGGGCTCTTGCAAAAGCGGGATGGGGAAAGCAGCTGGGATGAGCCTGTGCTTGGGGGGTCCCACCAGGGCTCGAGGCTCTGAGCTCTGCAGCCTCACAGCAGTGCTGCTCCCAGCCTCTCCTCCCCAGGATGGTTCGGCTGGAAAGGGACCTCAAGGATCATCCAGTGCCACCCCTGCCACGGGCAGGGACACCTCCCACTGTCCCAGGCTGCTCCAAGCCCCAATGTCCAGCCTGGCCTTGGGCACTGCCAGGGATCCAGGGGCAGCCACAGCTGCTCTGGGCACCCTGTGCCAGGGCCTCACCATCCTCACAGCCAAGAATTTCCTCTTAATAAACAATCTAAATCTCCCCTCCTTCAGTTTAAAGCCATTCCCTGTGTCCTGTCCCTCCATGCCTTGTCCCCAGTCCCTCTCCAGCTCTCCTGGAGCCCCTTTGGGCCCTGCAAGGGGCTCTGAGCTCTCCCTGGAGCCTTCTCCTCTCCAGGTGAGCACCCCCAGCTGTCCCAGCCTGGCTCCAGAGCAGAGGGGCTCCAGCCCTGGAGCAGCTCCGGGGCCTCCTCTGGGCTCTCTGCAGCAGCTCCAGGTCCTGCTGCTGTTGGCCCCGGGGCTGGGGCAGCTCTGCAGGTGGGGAATCACCTGAGTGGGGCCGAGGGACAGAATCCCCTCCCTGAGGATCAGCCACGGAGCACATGGAGCACCGGGATTCTCCTCCCTGCTGCTCCGTGGGTCCCTCAGGGCAGAGCTGTGTCCACCCCCACAGCTGTGAGCTCCGTGTCCCTCTCTGTGTCCCTGTGGCACCCACAGGGCTCCCACCCGGCCGATCCCTGCAGTGACTCTGGGTTCCTGCCCTGCCTCCAGCAGCCGCAGCAGCACAGCCCTGACTCCTGCAGAGGAGCTGCACAGGGACAGGAGAGGAGATGAAAAGGCATTGAAGCAGGGGGAAAGGGGCCTGTTTGGAGAACTGCTGGACAGGCTCTTCCAGGAGCTCTGGGATGTGACCAAGGCCATGGGCTCAAGGGAAAGGGGACAGGAGGGCAGCAGTGCCCCTGGTTTCCCTCCTCACTGTGAGTGTAATTGTGGCTGCACTGCCCTGTGCTAATTACAGCCCAGACTCGCCGCCTCCACAAAGGCACTCAGGTATTTCAGCACAGGTGACTCTCTTTTTGTCTTTTGGCTGGGCCAGAGGAGCGTTCCTTGCCCTTCCTCACCGGCTTTAAACCTTCACCATGAAACAGGAGATTGACAAAACAAAGAAACACTGGAAGAAACTTCCCTTACTTGCTTAGAAACTGAAAACCCAACACGAACACCCCCAGGTCTTCCATGGAGCACCGGAGCTGACAGGAAGGGCTGGAGCTGGGCAGATCCCAGGAATCAGAGTCCCTGCAGCTTCCCAGTCCTCTCCTTTCGCTGCAGGGATGGTGCCTTGCAGGCAGAAGATGTCATTTTTTCCTTCGTTGATGGTTCTGCTGACAAGGTCCTGCACAAAACTCTCCGTGTGCTGCCGCCGAGTCGGGCCTTGGTCTGGGAGAAGAGAACCAACCACAGAATTTGGCAGCATGGTGAAAGTAAGGAGTGAGGATCGTGTCCAGAGTTTCTCTAGGATTAGATTGAAAGATAGGTCAGAAGAAATCTTGGAGAGTTTGTGATGACAGAGAAATTCTGTGTCTGCACGGTGGACACGCCCCATTATTAAAGCGCATTAGGATGTGATTTGTAACCAAATATTACAAATATGGCTATTTATTACCAAATTACCCCGTGGTAATCCCTCAGGGCTTCCCAGCCAGGACGCTCTGGCACGGAGAGCGAGGAGATAATCTGTCCTCTGGCAGCTGGCGGCAGACAGGCTCTGTTCAGAGAGGAAAATCAGGCCCAAACTGCAAGAACAGCTCAGGAAAAGGAAGGCTGTTCTTAGGGAGGGTTGGAGCATTCACGACCAACCCCAAAAAAGGCACGGATGGGGGGGCTTGGCTGTTTGCTGCTATTCATTTATCGCTGAAAATGCACCGAGCTGAAAACAATCAGCATATTTTCAAACACTGATGTTCATTAAAAAAAAAAACCACCAAAACATTTTCTTTCCTGCCAGGGCAGCGGAGGAAACGGAATCAAGCAGCCGAGATGGCACCGTGATGTTGTGCAGAGCTCCACCACAGCCCCCGGGGGGAGCTGCTTCAGCTGAGCCTCGCAGCGGTTCCGTCTGGTTCCAATCTTTACAGGCCATTAATTCCGCAGCAGTTAGAGCTGCTAAACAAAGAGACAGCATAAAATAGCCATTTTGTGCCTATACATCTCCATAACCACGTGCAGGAGGGATCGCTGCTATTGTTTCCTCATGGAGTCATGGAACCGTGGAACCCCAGAATGGTGTGGGTTGGAAGGGATCTCAAAACTCATCTCCTCCCTCCCCCTGCCACGGGTGTGAAAATGAGCAGGTGATGTTGCTCACCTGTGGGTGCCTGTGGCAGGTCCTGCTCCTGGCTGGCACAGTCCCGTGTGCCAAGGGAGGTGTGGGGCCAGAGGAACACCGGGGTGGGGAAGGGAAGGGATTCAGGATGCTGCCAAACCCCACTCTTCTAAAAAGCCCAGACCCTGCACCTCCAGTCCCCACCTTGAGCATCCCTCATTCAGGAGCTGGACTCGATGGTCCTTGTGGGTCCCTTCCAGTTCAGGATATTCCATGATTTACTTGTGGGAGAAATGCTCAGGGTTTGACAAAAAGCACCTTCTGCCCAGTTTGTCCATGCTGGCAGATAAACCCCACAAAGGACCCCGTACCAGTGCTGAAATAATCCCACTGGTACAAACCTTGGCTGCTGTTATTTGAATATTGGATTTCTTCTCACAGGAAGTCTGATGAAACAGGGAAGTGCCTCAGGGCCCTGATTGTGACGGGGGGAGAAGATGGGAAGTCCTTGTGTCTCCTGGGCTCCTTGAAGTGTTAGAGACTGAATGTCCCCACACACGCAGCTGGGCTGTGAAGGGCTGAACTGTTTTGCTCTTTTCTGCTGGAATAGCTTCTCCTCCTGGGCTGATTAAAACATCTTGGACTGGCTGCTCCCAGCATCCTGACCCCGTGACTCCACTGAAACCCAGCCCCAGGAAAGCCGGGCTGCCCCGGGATCTGCTGCAGAGATGGCCTGGCCTGCTGGGGAGAGGAACAACGCTCACCACAGCACAGATCCACGGGGAGTTACGGCAAAGCCCGGCTCTCTTTGGCAATAACCGAGTTATTTACGAGTGGGTGGGTGTCTAACATACTTTTGTCAATAGCAACATCATCCCACAGAAAGAAAAGGCTGTTCTGGCTGTCCTGTGGTGAGGGAGGAGAAAGGGCCTGGCAGGGATCTCCTCCTCACTTCCAGGAGGAAGAGAAAGCATCCGAAGCCCAGCTTTGCCATCAGTGTTCAGCAAGGCAGGGCAGCTCCTCCCTGGCTCCAGCCAAGAGCGGGGTGGGAGAGGAAGGAGTCAAGGGCTGTTAACAAAACCTTCGTGTTCTCCTCGGGCTCTCCCGGTGCATCCCCCGGCAGCAGGAGGGTGTGAATGTGGGCAGCAGCCAGCGCTCCCCACCGGGCCGTTCCCGCTGCAGAGGAGCAGCGCTGGGACAGCGCCCGGGCTCGGCTCCAGCCCCGGCCCCGACACGGACGCGGTCCCCACAAACGGGGCGGCCCAGGAGCGCCTGGCTCCGGCTCCAGCTCCTGCTCGGGGGTGGGAGATGCCCAGGGGGCTGCAAAGGCCCGGCTGCGCTCAGCCAAGCTTGGGGCAGCTCCGGGACACGGGCAGAGCTCCCGGGAGATGCTCTGCGGGCAGGAGCAGTGACTGTGGGAGGGTGAGTGTGGGTGAGGGTGTGAGAGTGTCAGTGTGTGAGTGTGTGTATGTGTGAGTGGTGACTGTGTGAGGGGTGAG
>VZTA01001562.1:18318-36805 GCA_013398855.1 Mohoua ochrocephala | reverse complement strand
TGTGTGATTGTGTGAGGGGTGAGTGTGTGATTGTGTGTATGTGTGAGGGCTGTGTATGTGTGAGTGGTGAGTGTGTGATTGTGTGAGGGGTGAGTGACACTCCCAGGAGAGGCTGACCGGGTGAGTGACACTCCCAGGAGAGGGTGACCGGGTGAGTGACACTCCCAGGAGAGGGTGACCGGGTGAGTGACACTCCCGGGAGAGTGTGACCGCAGCTCCATAACTCACCTGGCCCCCGCGGTGCTCCCCGACCGCTGCACGCAGGTACCCGGGCCCTGTGATCCCAGCACCGGAGCTGCCAGCTGGCCTCAGCCCATGGGAGCCGGAGCAATCCTGCAGGGAAAGGGGCTGTGGATGCCCACCCGGTCCCCGGGCCCCCTCTCCCTCCCACGGGATCGCACCAAGGGCAGCCCTGAGCGGGCCGCAGCCCCCCCCGGGATCCCAGGAGCATGGGACGCTTGGGGCCGGCCCAGCCGGCACGGGCAGGACGGGGACAGGGGGACACAGCGCTCGGTGACCTGCGGCTGGCTGCTCCCCACCTCACGGGCCCGAGCGCCGGCACAGCCCGGGCCCAGCAGCTCTGCCGCCATCCAGCAAAACCCACGCGGAAATTCCCGGAGCGTTTTCCTCTGAGGAGGCACTGCTGGCTGATTCCCTTCAGCACCCCTGAGCCAAACCCCGGCTTCTCCCTCCCTCAGCAGCTGCAGGGCCGCCGTCCCCCGTGGGTGCCCAGCGCCAGGCGGGCTCCACGCCCGGAGCAGGTCCCAGCTGCCGGGGGGTTCCCGGTGCCGAGAGGGGCACGGCCGAGTTGTTTTCCACGGGCTCCAGCTGCTGTTTGGCAGCGCCCAGGGACACTGGGAGCAGCCTCGCTCCTCCCGAGCCCCGGCCGCAACAATCGTGCCTTTGTCTGCGGGCTCCCGACGTCTTTATTCCCACTGTCAGCTCTCCAGGCAGGAGACGGTCTCCTAGGCCACGGACACACGTTCGCTGTGCAAACAGCTGCTGCTGCTCCAGGGAATATCCCGCTTCCCTGCCTCCTTGCCGAGCGCTTGGTGCGGCTGAGAGCGGTCCCTTCTCGCTTCCCGAGGCCTCGGCGGGGCTGGATGGCACGGCACAGGAGCTGGGCTGAAATGATGGATCGGATCTCGCCTGATGTGAATTTGGGGTGAAATTCCCTGGGAACAGGCCCCGGCTGCAGAGTGAGGGCTGTGCTGAGGAGCAGGGAGTGCGGAGAGCCCTGGCACCCCAAACCCCTGGCCGCTGGTGCAGAGGGCTCCTGGATCACAGCTCCTGACAAAAACCACGCTGTGAACAACTCCGCCGGTGCCACCAGCACCACAGCCAGCCCAAGGGTCAGCTGGGAGCAGCTGGGGATGGGAACAAACACCCTCGGTGGGATCCAGAGACATCTGTGCACAGCTGCAGCGTGGGGGTGTGTGTGCGCACGTACCCCGGAGCACGCCCGGGCTGGGAGCTCGCTCTGCTGCCCAGGGACGGCTCTGGCAGTGCCAGGCAGTGCCCCGAGGGATGGCTCTGCCTCGGCGAGCTCTGCTTCCCTGGCCGAGGGGGGAGCAGGTCCTGCTGCTTCCCAGCGGGAGATGCTGGAGGTGAGCAGAGCAGCTCTCCATGGAGACAGGCTGGGAGAGCTGGGGTGCCCAGCCTGGAGAAGAGAAGGCCATTCCCCCTTATCTTGTCACTCCAGGCCCTTGCCCAAAGTCCCTCCCCATCTTTCTCGTAGCTCCTTCAGGCAGTGGAAGGCCCCAGTGAAATCACCCCAAAGCTCCTCTTTTCCAGGCTGAACAATCCCAATTCTCCCATCCTTTCCTTTCCTTCCATCCCTCTGAGCACCTTGGTGGCCTCCTCTGGACTCGTTCCAACAGATGGGTGCTCAAACTTCTCACCCCATTCCAGCCACACTGGATGGAGGGGAGAGGAGCAGCCGAGGGGCTGCGGATTGGTGGGGCTGGGGTGGGGATGTGACCAGTCGTTCCCAGTGCGGAGTTATGGCACCACTCCTGCTCCAACAGGGCCAAACTCATCCCCTCCACACACAAAACACCGGCTCTGCTCCCAGGAGAGCCCCTAACACAGCCCCAAATTCACCTGTGGTCACTCTGCCAGGGCAGACCCCACAATTCCTGGGACCGTGGTGATGCCGGGAGAGTTCCCATGAGCACAGCATTCCCCCATGGACCTCGGCGCTCACCAAACTGGTTCAGTGGGTTTGAATCCCTCGTCATGCTGCTTCCCAAAGCAGGGCTCTGCTCCTGAACCTGCTTCCCAAGCAGGGCTCTGCTTCCCAAAGCATGGCTCGGCTCCTCAGCCTGCGTGCCAAGGGCTGCAGTGGGTGGTGGCAGAGCCGGGGACCTGCGTGGGCCCAGCTGTGCCTCTGGGACTGCCCAGCCCCAGGAGGAGGAGGATGGTGGGAGGAGGAAGCAGGGCTGAGCCAGGGCTGAACCAGGGACAAAGCCCAGCAGCGCTGGCACCTGCTAATGACAGCGTTGGCAGTGTCACCCACCCAGCACTGCGGCTGCCCGGGGCTGTTCCCAGGGCACAGCTCAAAACCCAGCACCTCCTCTGCCCTCTGCCAGGGCACGGGACCCTCAGGACAGGCCAGGGCACAGCCACCTCCTGCCACAGGCAGCCTGTGCCCAGACAGGGGCCACAGCTCCTTGGGGAGCCTCCGCTGCTCCGTGCTGGGTGTCACAGAGCCCTGACACCACACGGGTCACCCCACGGGGCAGCTGCCAGGTGACCCCGGGTGCCAGCCACGCTCCCTGACCCACTGCCAGCTCCGGGGTTCCCTTGGGGGGTTTCCTGAGCTGCCTGGGGCAGGAATCCCAGTGAAGAGGTCAAAGGGACGAGCAGCACAGAGCTGGGGTTGTGCCTTCCCGTGGCAGCTGGCAGGGGCTGCCTGTGGGGTGTTTGCACCCCTGATCTCCTCCCCACAGAGCAGCCGCCATCTCCTTCCCCACCCCGCTTAATTCCTTCGGTGGGGACTCCTGGGATCCAGCCACAGAGCCCCTCCACCGCCAAGCACATCCCACCAGGGTCCCACCTTCCCGTGCCACCAGAGGCGGTGGCAGAAGCCGCCCCATGGGGACAATCCCACGGTGGAGCGGGAGCTCCAGCAGAGTTCCATCCCGGCTCCATCAGGAGCTCCTTCCCTGGGCCCCTCTCCCCCAGCTCAGCCTCTCCCAGCTCCCTGCCCTCCCCGAGCCGCCGTCGGGGCCGCTCCCGCCGCGTGGCCCCGTGGTGGCAGAGCCGTGGCCGTGTCTGGCACAGGGATGTGCCACAGGCTGGGGGATTTCCCACATGGAGCAAAAGAGAAAGAAGGAAAGGACACTTGGCCACGTTCCTCTTGGCCTCCTTCCACTTTGTGCTTTTGATGTTGTTCTCCCTTTTTACGGCTCCTTGCTCGAGCCTTGAGCCCCAGCAAGCGTGGAGAGTTCATCCAACAGCAACAGCCGGGGCCGTGTCTGCAGCGGGAGAGAGCAGCACACACAGCCCCAGGCCAGCACTGCCCGGCTGGGGCTGTGCCCCCAAAGCAGATCAACCCCAAAGACAGACCCTCGCTGGGTATCTCGGTGACATCCCTTCTCCAAGGGTGCCCGAGGGCCTTAAACACGCGGGAGAACGGCCCCGGCCCCACTGCAGGGCCCAGCCCCGAGGGGCAAAGCACGGACAGGACATGGAGGGGCCTCCAGGGCTGCTCCCCACACACCCACCTGCACTTTGCCCCTCCAAGGGAGATATTTCGGGTGAGGAAAACCCTGGATCTCCCCATGGCACTGCCTTTGAGCAGCTGGATCCCTCAAGCCCAGAGCAGCCTCCCGAGGCAGCTCCTGCCCCTCGGAGCATGGAGGGACCCCGAGGCTCAGCAGAGGCCTCCCCAGGGGCACCGGGACAGGGCCACACCAGAGCCGCTGCCAGCCCCGGCGCTGGCACCCGCCCGGAGGCTCCTGCGGCATGCCTGGAGCTTGGCTCGACAGCCGGAGATTAGCTTCCTTTCCAGCTTTGCCTGGATTTGGTGACCTCTAACAAGGACCTTCCACCCCGCCTGGCAGCCTCTGCTCCTTGCTCCTGGGGAGCTGGGACCGTCCCCTCGCCCTGCCCGGCTCCTGCGCGGTGACAGGGTGACAGCTGTGCCCAAAGGGAGCTCGGGGCTTTGGGTGAGGGATCAGGCCACGGCACAGCAGCATCACCCCACGCAGGACAGGGATTATGGGGTGCTGGGTTGTGATGGAGCCCCAGGAATGTCCTTGGGGGAGCAGTCACCACCCAGCCCCAGCCCCATGGAAATCCGACTGGCAGCCTGGCCCGATCCTGGTACCAACATTTCCAGGAGTTTTGGGGCACTGCTTCCCACACAGCAGCTCTCCAGGGGCCGGCTCAGTCACGCTTGGCACTAAAAGCCACTGCCAGGACGAGAAGCCAACGATTTTCTTAACAAAGCAGCTTCTGCCCAGCAAAGCCACGTGAATCCCCTTCAGAAAACATCGACTCACCGAGGTACAGCCAAGATTCCATCCGAGGCAATTCCTCCTGAGTCTTCTCCCTGCCAAACCCCTCAGCTTTGGGGAGAGGGGGCTCTCCCAGCCTCTGCCTGACACCTCCAGCAGCGCCGCTTGCAAACCTGCAGGAGCTCGGCTTGTTGGGGAATTTTAGTGAATTTTACCTGATTTGAACGTCTGCCTCAGCCCAAAGCAGCAGTGCTCAGGCCCTGCAGAGATCCCGCTTTGCCCTTTCCAGGTTCTCACTCTGTGCTCCTGCCTCCAGCTGGGATAATCCCTCCTGGCCCAGCAGAGCCTCAGGTGGGGCAGCTTCACTGGACAAATAACTGCAGAAAATTCCGAGTTTGGGATCCACAGGGGCTGGGCATGAGCAGGGCAGGAGCAGGGATGTGGGAAAGGAGCAGGGATGTGGGAAAGGAGCAGGGATGTGGGAATGGGCTCCAAGAGGCCTGGTAAGAGCTGATGCACAAAGGAAACAGAGGAGGCAGAAAGGCAAAGACAGAAGGTTTGTTTGAAAAGCTGCAAAAGGATTTTAAACCGGGGAATTGCCTGGTTATGGCTAAAATCACTTTTTCCCCTCTTTCTAAGGCAGCCTGAATGCCACTGAGGCAGCACTGGAGGGATGTCCAACACCCACTGCCAGTTCCCAAGGGAACCCAAGGGATCCAGGAGCTGTTGGCACAGCAGGACGAGTGGCCCTTTGCAGCTGGCCTTTACCAGCCCCAAAGACAGAGCCCGAGAGCCCTTTAGGCCACAAAGGTAACGCAGGATGGGAGGAAGCACCGAGCCCTGCGGCCTTCAGGAGCTGAGGGGCGAGGCTGATGAAGGTTTAAGCTGCTTTCAGCGTCAGTTTTAAGGGTGACAGATGGAGGGAAGGGGGAAAGAAACCCCACCCTGTCCTCTGCTCGA
Source organism: Mohoua ochrocephala (assembly GCA_013398855.1). Taxonomy (NCBI): domain Eukaryota; kingdom Metazoa; phylum Chordata; class Aves; order Passeriformes; family Acanthizidae; genus Mohoua; species Mohoua ochrocephala. The sequence goes on along the minus strand of VZTA01001562.1, from coordinate 31,382 downwards.
GCCTCCCGTGGCTTTGGAGTCGCACTGTTGTATTGCCAGGGAAGCTTGTAAATCTGACCCCATTGTTGGCCACCTGCTCCTCAGATCCTCCAGCACAGCAGCCCTCTCAGGTGCCCCCCTGGGAAAAACTCCAGCACAGAGCAGGATCCCCAGCCAAAAGCCAGCTGTGACTGCCCACGGCGTAGATGGAGTGATGGGAACACAGCACGGACACTCAGGTGGCTGCAGCCCTGAGCATGGAAGCCCGGAATGGTTTGGGTTCAAGAGACCTTAAAGCCCATCCAGTGCCACCCCTGCCATGGGCAGGGACACCTCCCACTGTCCCAGGCTGCTCCCAGCCCCTTCCAGCCTGGCCTTGGGCACTGCCAGGGCTCCAGGGGCAGCCACAGCTGCTCTGGCAGTTTGTCCTGGAAGCAACGAGCAAAGACAGAACACGAAAAGCAGCAACCACCAGCCTGGGGTTCTCCTGCCACCACAGTGACACCGAGCAGCTCAGCCGTGTCCTGCTGCAAGGAGAGCTGGAGTCAGCAGTTTGGGGTGTCAGGACTTCATTCCCTTTGCCCACAGCAATCTCTCAGGTTTGAGATGATCAGAGTTTGGATCCTGTTCAGACCCCTCTCCCTCGCCAGGACTCCCAACACCCAGAACCAGGGGGGCTGTGACAGGGGGGTCTCATTTCCAGCCCTCTGGGGTTACAGACATTCCCACTCCCTGGCACTGCTGGGACACAGCCCTAACACCCACCCCAGACCCAGCTCCCTGAGCCCCAGGCAGTTCGGGACAGCGAGCAGAGTTAGGGGAAGTGCAGCTGTGAACCAGGTATTGCCAAAATGGTTCTGCTCCAGCTGAGTGACCTTGGAAAGGAGCGTCCTGACCCAGGCCAGTCTCCATCTGCTTTTTCTGGACACGGAGGAGGAGTTACAACATTCCCATGGAGCAACTGTTGGATTGCAGAGTGGGACTGGGAGATCCTGCCCGGCCCCTGTGGTGCCGAGCTGGCGCTTCACCCCTTGGGCTGCACCCAAGGGCACCTTGGGGCACTCAGGGCACTGCCCGTGACTTTCCCTGATTCTCCAGCACGTGGCCTCCTCCTGCCCCCCATCCCCTTCCCAGAGCTCAGCCCTTCCCCAGGCAATGGGGGAAATTTGTAACCACCACTTCTGATTTAACATTTCATCATCTGCCCTCCCTTCAAGGGATTCAGCTTTGAGGGAAAACAGCAAATTCCAATTTTTTTTTTTTTTAAACAAGAAAGAATTCCAAGTTTAATCCTCTTGGGAGCAAAAGGATTAACAGCAGGTTTTAAGGAATAGGTTTCAAAAAATATCAAGTTAAGATTCCACATAAGGCACCTCCATTTCACTATTTTTTGACATGGATACAACTGAGTGAGCTTGAACTTCCCAGGAGCACCAGTTACACCTGGAAGTCGATGGATTTAAGAGCTGGGGCTGAAGTGACCCCAAAAGCAGCAGCAAAGCAGTTTGGGGGCTTGGCACTGCAGAACTCCCTCAGGTGCCGAGGAAGTTCTGCTTCCCTCACGGATCAATTCCCCTTCCTGCCTTTCCCGGCAGGCAGAGAAGTGGCCAAAGCCACCCTCGGGGCAGCGGTGTGGGAGCAGCTTCCCAGGATCCCTCAGAGCCAGGAGCAGCTTCCCAGGATCTCTCAGAGCCAGGAGCAGCTTCCCAGGATCTCTCAGATCTCTCTGGGAATGTCTCAGGATAAGGAGAACTACTCATAGCCTCGGAGAATCCCGGGGTCACCCAACCGCTGAACCCCTCAGCTCCCAAAAGCTCTCCCTCCACTGGGACACCAACTCCTCCAGAACCAGCAAAAAGAGACCATGAAATAACACACTCTGGAGTAAGTAAACGAGGTGAACATGATGTTTATGAACAAGAAGCAGTTTCCCTTCAGATGGGCTCCCAAGGCTCCCCGCAGCGCTCGGCCAGGCGGGAATCTCGAGCCATCACGGGATATTTCCCATTTCCCTTCCCCACGATGCTACACGGAACCAAAACTGCAGCTGAGAAAAACAATGACCCCCCATACCCCCCCAGCAGGTCGCCCTGGAGCAGAAACAAGGTTTAAGTACAATCCAGATGATCCAACCGCAGCGGTACTGGCTTCATTTGACTGTATTTAAATAAAATTAAGCATTTAAAACTTAACAGGCACTAAAATTCCCTGGCAGTGCTGACACCACCGAGCCCAGCCCCACGAGGCTGTGCCCACCCTCCCTGGGCGCTTTGGGGGTGTCACACAACACAAGAAGCCACAACATTTTCACGAAGCAACGTAACCAAAAGAATCCCGAGGCGGCTCCCAGCCGGCGTCCGGCTCGCGGGGCCGAGGTCCAGGCGATCCCAGGGAGGAAACGGCCCAGGGGAGTGGGAGGGCAGGAACAAGTGGCTCTCCCACCGCAGCCCCCGGGCTGGGCAGTCCTTGAGGGTCCCTGCAGCCCTCAGAGCTTCTTGAGCCGACTGTACATCTCCCTCTTGCTCTTCTCCCCGGCCCAGGTCCGGCTCTTGGTGCGGAACCTCTTCAGGTCCTCCTTGAAGTCCTTGTGGTGCATCGGGCGGTAGCTCTGGGGCTCGCAGAAGCTCTGGGGAAAGAGGAGCTGGGGTCACCTCGGCGCCACCGGGGCAGTGATGCCACCACCACCAGCAGCCCCTGGAACACACAGGGACAGACCCTGCTCCACCTGGGAGCTCCGTGGCAGGCACACAAAGCCCGGGGATGTTCAGGTTACAGCCAGCAAAACAAGGGCTTTGTGTACAGGGCTCTCATCCCCAATTTCCCTGGCAGGCAACACACAGGCTGAGCTGGTTCAGAGCTCCCCTTGGAATGGCACAGGCTGGAAGGATGTTCCAGCTCGGTTGGTCGGGGCAGGGTGCTGAGCACGCCAAGGCCGTGGGTTCCACCCACGGAGGGAGCAGTGGTCGCTGCGGGTCCCCTCCAGCTCAGAGCGTTCTGTGATCCTTGTGCCTCGGGACAGGTCCCGGCTCCCAGGGAGCCGCCGTTGGCTGTCCCGTGCTGCCACCTTGAGGCCTCGCTCCCCCCTCCTCGGGACAACCCAAAACCCGTGGGGACAACCCAAACCCCGTGTCCTCAACCCAAAACCCGTGTCCCGCAGCCCAGGGGAGCCGGCAGAGCGCAGGGAGAGCCAGAACCCCGGGCAGCACTCGCTGCCATCAGCTCCGAGGGCTGGGAGAGCCAACACCCCACAGGGAAGGAGCTGACAGCCCCATCCAGCTGGCCACGGACAGGCCAAGCCTCTCCCATCTCCATGAAAAGGAAGGTGATCTAAGGGGTAACTGGAAGCGTGGGGGCCTGAGGCCTGTTTGTGTCAGAGCAGCAGGACAGATCCCATGGAAATGCTGCAGGAGCCAAGTGACAGGAGAAATCCCACCCCTGAAGTGCTGGGGAGAGCTGGGGAGTGGGTTTTAGTTTCCTTGTCTCAATTAGAGGCTGCAAACTCCAAGCTCAGGTTTTCAATTTTGCTGGTTTAGCACTGTACAAGACCTCGGGTTTCCATTCATTATCCAGCAATTACTGTCAAGCCTTGTCTTCTCCCCTGCTCTGAGCAGCCTGAAATCCCTTCTGTGAGTGACAGCTCGTTCTAGAGGGGCAGAATCCACTTCTATTTTACTCCTAAGCCAAGTGGAAAAGCCCTTCAGCTGTGGCAGGAAGACAGCTCCGAGACACAGGACAGGCTCAGCTGCTCTGGGAACAGCCACTGAGAGAGAGAGAGGAGGAGAAGCCCCCCAGCCAAACCACTCTGCCCCAAACAGAAGAGTGGATAGGAATAAATTAATATTATTTATCTACTGTTTCTCCTCTGAGTGTGAAAGAGACCACAGAAAGGTTTGGGTTGGAAAGGGACCTGGAAGGTCTTGTTCCACCCCCTGCCATGGGCAAGGACACCTTCCACTACCCCAGGCTGCTCCAAGCCCCATCTGACCTGGCCTTGGACACTGCCAGGGACTGGGAATCCACGTTACTCACCTGGCACCTCGAGAAGAAATCCTTGTAGCCCCCCTTGAGCACGTAGAGCTCTGGGTAGTGCAGGTTGGGGTACTCATTGCTCAGCCTGTCCTGCTCCCTCACAAACCGGCACCTGCAGCGGGGAAAATCCCACCTTAAATCCCACGTTCAACCAGTAACCCCCAAACCTGCCCCCCAAATCCCCCATCCCTCGCTGGAGGAGCTGCAGCTGCCTGTCAGGGAGAGGCTGAGGAGCCCCACAGCTCACAGGCTTTTCCTTTCCCCTCTGAACACTCCAGTGCTCCCACCCAGGCCCAGCACAGCCATTCATGCCCCTGGGCCGTGCCAAACCCTGCCAGAGGTGACAACCACCACGGCAACTGGAGCCACGCCAGGCACTGAGCTCCCAGTGCTGCAGGAACTCCTGATCCAGGGAGAGGAACTCACATGCGAGGGCCCCGCTCCGAGGAGAACTCGCAGTGGAACACCACGATGACGCGCTTGTTCTCCGACGGCTGGATCGGCTTCTTCAGCAGGAAATTCTCCACCTCCTCTTCCATGTGGAGGTTTATGGCACCCTGGAAGGGCAGAGTCCAAGCAGTGAGCGGAAGGGAACAGCCACGAGCTCATCCCACTTCCCTGGGAGCCAATTCCTCATCTGAGTTTGCTGGAGGAGCTCTGGAGCCCTCTCCCAGCACGGCCCCAAACCCCACCAGGACACCACAGACAGTCCGGAACGGGCTCTGCGTGACCTGGACCTGCTTCAGATCAGCACCCAGAGGTTGTGGCTGCCTGGATCTCCCTCCCCCATCCCCTGTATTTGGGAGGGCCTTTGCTCAGGTAGCAACATTCAGGATCAGTCACAGAATCCTGGAATGATTTGGGTTGGAAGGGACCTTAAGGATCACCCAGTGCCACCCCTGCCACGGGCAGGGACACCTCCCACTGTCCCAGGCTGCTCCCAGCCCCAATGTCCAGCCTGGCCTTGGGCACTGCCAGGGATCCAGGGGCAGCCACAGCTGCTCTGGGCACCCTGTGCCAGGGCCTCCCCACCCTCCCAGGGAACAATTCCTTCCCAGGGGCCCACCCATCCCTGCCCTCTGGCACTGGGAAGCCATTCCCTGTGTCCTGTCCCTCCAGGCCTTGTCCCCAGTCCCTCTCCAGCTCTCCTGGAGCCCCTCTAGGCCCTGGAAGGAAAAACACACCCACAGGGCCTTGGATAAAACTCAGCCCCACAGGGTGCCAAGTGACCCCAGGCTGCAGCCAGCGTACCTTGATGTGCCCCCCTTCGTACTCGTAGGGGTATCTACAGTCAATTATCACACACTGCTTGATGAAGCTCTCAAACTTCCCGGTCAGCACAGACACCATCTGAGAAAAAAACCACAAAAACCAGAGTTCAGTTGTTTCAAGACATTTTTATGTTGTTCCCCAACCCCCGGGTAAAGAATTTTTCTGGCTCCCTTGGAGCACTCACCATTTCTGAGTCGATGTACTTTAAATCTTGATGTTTCCCATCGACAGTGTCAAATAAATAACTCTGGAAGAGACAGGATTGAGAAAATTCCAGCTGTGAGTCACGTGGGGGACAGCACAGCATCCAGCAGTTCACTCTCTAACAGATGCTCTGCTGACCAGAATCTCTGCAGGAGTCAAAACTCCTAAAAATTCTAAAATCAGGCACAGAATTTCATTTTTGGCTCCTACACGAGAGGGATTTTATGGGGCTTTAAGCACAAATGCATCGCTTTGTGTCTAGCCTGGGACACTCCCTTCTCACCAACAGCCTCTCCTGGTTGTTCAAAGATCAGAGAGTTGTTAAGGTTGGAAAAGACCTCCAAGATCAAGCCCAAAGAAGCAAGGCAGGTTTATGTGGAAACAGAAAAACCTCTGTAAAGGGAAGTGTTTTTCTGGGCTGGTTTGAGCCATCCCCACCAAGAGAGGCCCTTAGAACACTTCACTCAACCCTTGGCCACGGAATCTCTGGAATTACCTTGGAGAAGTCCCCGATAAGGTCTCTCTGGTCACTGTCCAGAATGCTCTCGATCTCTGCTGTGGAGGGCTGGGTCCTCACCAGCTTCAGACTCTGCAGGACACAGGTCAGAGACCCGTGAGCACCGAGGGCAGACACATCCCACTCCCTGTTTCCCACAGCTCGGAGTGCACTCCCAAGCCCTGAAACAGCTCCTCAGCTTCCAGGAGGTTCAGGACTGTGCAACTGCTGCCCCAACAATCCACCTGGAAAAGCTCCCAGCAGCCTTCACAAACCAGACCCCATCACTGCATCTCCCCCCCTCATCAATTCCCCATCACAAACTGCATGCTGAGCCACCAACCGTCGAGTCCTCGGAAGTGCCGGGCAGGCTTTTCCTCTTCTTGCTTTTCCCTGGAGAATTCTCCTCCTGGGATCTCTCCATCCTTTTCTGGGTGGTTCTCCCTGCAATGCTTGACATGGATGAAGAGCCAAACAACCGGCACCGCTTGGCCTGCGAGGGAGGAGAGGAGTTGAGTTGTCCAGCAAAGACTTAATAAAAGAAAATAAACACGACTCAGGCTTTCAGATTGTTCCAAACTTGGCCTTATTCAAGGCACCACCACTGCACAGCAACGGGGGGCTGTTAATCTGAATTGTCCGGGCTTTACATTTCCAGTAACACTTGTTACTGGGGGAGCCTGGAGCACCATAAGCAAGATAAAGAGCCAGCAAAGTGCTCTACACCAATTAGCAGCCAATTTATCAGCAGATTAAGGAGCTTTCTGCCGGAGTCTAAACTCCTTTCCCAGTCTGTTATCAGAGGATCGGGTTACAGCATTCCAGGTGAGTCTGTGCAGAGTGAATTTCAGATATGTCGAGGTTCTGATAAGGGAAGTGGAGATCGTCTCACATTTATGAAGTGCAAGAAGAAATGTTACGCCTGTGAACGCCAATTGTTCCCCACTGACAAAGTCTCCCTCCCAGGTGAGCTGCTCCAGAGATAAGGGGACCCTGCAGGGGGCTGTGCCAGGGCTTGTTTTGTTGTTCTTAGGGATGCAGGAGACAGTGGGATCGCTTGTCCCAGCTGCCAGGGCAGCCCTGTCCCCGTCCCTGTCCCTGTGTGGGGACACTCACCCGACTGTCCGCTCTCCTCATGACCAGCGGCGCCGTCCAGAGACTGGACACGTCCGAGGGCATCTCCTCGTCGTTCTGGGAAGAGAGGGAAGCTCATTCTCAGCCATCTCACCTCGGGAGACACTGCAAGGGCAGCTCCCAAACATTCCAGCTGGGCTCAGCTGTCAGAGCAGCTTCAGGGATTTAACTCCATCATCAGTGCAGTTCTTAAGGAAATAATGGAACTGAGCCGAGCCATGCTGGAGAAGGTGAGTTTATCAATTCAGTGATTGATTAACAAAGATGAGGCTCCAGGGCTTTACACATTTCAAATTCACTTGGAAAAAAGTCGTGTATTTAAGTGGCTCAAAGCAATCACCACCTCTGACTTTTTCAGCGAGTTTCCAAAGAAAAATGTCAACTGTTCAAACAATTCCCTCAGTTCTCAAACTAAAAATAATTCCCTTGTTCACACCCCAAACAAATCCCACTGCCTGCACCAGGGAAGAGCACCTACAAGATAAAGACACCCCAGTGGGAGCTGAAAAAGAAGACGAGAACTAATCTCCTTGTGGGAGGTGTCCCTGCCCATGGCAGGGGGTTGGAACTGGATGAGCTTTAAGGTCCCTTCCAACCCAGACCAGTCTGGGATCCTGTGGTTCCCAAAAACTCAGCCTGTTGCAGTTTGAGCACCCCGACTGCAGCCAGAGCACACCAGACACGTCAGGCAGGGCTGGTCTGGGCATCTCCATCCCATTCCCTCGGCACTCACCTTCAAGTCCTGGTCATCCAGCAGCTCCAGGAAGCCATCGTCATCCTCGCTCTCGGAGGAGGGCAGGGAATGCTGCTGCAGGAATGCTGCCCTGTAGTTCTCCTGCTCCCCCGAGGCCGTCTCACCCATGGGCAGCTGAGAGAACACAGAGGGAGCTTTCACAACATTCCCTCCGTTCCCTGCAGGATGCTGCAGCCACGGAGGGGCTGCCAAGGCTCCCTGCACCACAGGGAACAGCGAGGGTGTTCCCAACCCTGAGCTGCAGGTGCTGAGCACAGCACAGGCAGGAACCAGCAGCACGAAGGGCTGCTGCATCCAGGGAGCGGAGACAAGACTTGGCCCCCCAGCTCTGCTTCTGTACAGTGACTTTTCAGTCGCTTTTTCTAAACAACGGGGTATGAACAAGGTAAATTCTCTCCCTGGATGTCACAGCTGGACACAAAATCCAGTTGCATTTCTACAGCTGGGTTTGTTGTTCCAAATGCATCTGCCCAAACATTAAATATCAACTTCACTGATGATGTCAATCCCACCTCAGTGTCCACACTCCCCTCAGTTACTGAGCACAACCTCAGCTCTGGGCTGACTCCTCTTTCCCAGAACAATGTTTCAAATTTCTCATGAGCTCATGACCATCTCACATGCCAAAGGTGAGGTGAACAATTTTCTTATCTGGCAGATAAATAAGTTTTTCTGTTTGGCACCTGATCGACCAGATATAGAACCCTGATATTGTTTTTTTATGATCCCAGAGAATGAGGTGAGAATTAGTTGAAAAGAACCAAGTACCTGAGCTGGAGATGAATTCTGCCTTGCTCCAGGAACACCCCTCCCATCACGGAAGCAGCGAGAAGCCGGTTTGGTTGGCTTCTTAAACTCAAATGATTCCTGAAATAAAAAGCAGCAAAACGATCATTTTACCAAAATTACAAACTGTGGTGAGTTGCTTGGATCCTTTTTTTTTTTTCTTTTTTTAAGCTGCCTGACATTTTGGATTCAAGCTCCCTGCTGCCAACAGGAATAGTCTGAAGGTGAATGTTTTCAAATTAAAGATGTTACAGGAGTGTTTCATTTAACATAATCCAGCATTTATGCTCCTGGCATCACCTACAGGCTTCAGGGCTTTTCTATTCCCGTCAGTCAACTTCTCTGCAGAATAAATCATTTTTGGAGGCAGCCAAGGCTGTGTCCTGACACCTCATCCCCCCCTTGGGATTCCCAGCAGCCAGGCCAGGCCCAGAACACCGAATCCATGAGGAACCAGGGCTCCCCACGGCAGCAGTGGGAAGGGAGGGGGTGATCTCCCCTAGCACCTTCTGGAGGCAGCTCCTGCAGCTGCCCAGAGCAAGCAGTGGGAATGCATTTTCCTGTGCCACAGCCAAAAAGGAGTCAGGGTCAGTGGCACCAAGGCAGAACTGGGCAAAGTCTTCCCAATTTTGGTTAACCTCCCAACAGTTTGCAGCCACTCTCATCAGAGCTGCAAGTTCCCTTCAGAAAAACTGAGCAGAAGGTGGTTGTGCCTGAGGTGCAGCCTGGCAGGGAGCGACCGAAGCCTTTCCCACCCCATTCCCTGTCCCTAACCCAGCGGTCCCTCCCTTCCCTCATCGATCATCACAGGCAACAGGAAACAGCACTTACATTTTCCTTATTTTCATCCTGTTCCAAAGGCTGGAAAGCATCAGTGTCCAGAGAGTCAGAGTGGTTTCTCTTCAGGGCAGGGCTGGAGCCCAGCAGGCTTTGCTACGACACAGAAGGGACAGTTCAGGACCGTGCACCAGTCCTTGCACAAGCACACGTTAAGCACTGAAGGGGTTAATAAAGACTGGAAAGTCTCTGGCTACAAATCTGTGCACACCCTGTGCAGGAATCCTCTGCTGACATCTTGGTACAGGGACCAAAACGCTTCAGGGCGCCAGTGATGGAGCCACATCACGGAAATTTCACACTAAATTAAGGGAGATTTGGAGTTTACAAGCTGCAGTTTTGACATTAAGTACCCCGGCAGCTGGTGTTGGAGCCAGAAAATTAACATAAATTCAACTAAAGCCATGCTGAATCCTTTAACGTGTATGAAACATCAACACCACTCTCACTCACCGGCAGGGAATGGATTCTTCTGAAAGGTATTCGAAGGCTACAACGAAAGAGAACCAAAATTTATTTCAAAGTTTTGTTTTAAAAGGCAGTGACACGAACAGAAAATCACCCCCCAGTTCCATAAGCTAAAGGAGACAATGAGGAAGAACTGAAAAGAGAATTATACTTACTTCAGCCTGCTGGATTTGATTGCTTTCTCAAACCTAAAAGCAAAAGATCAAAGGTTGGACTTGAAGGTCTTAGAGATCTTTCCCAAATGAAATGATTCTGTGGCTCTTAAGGCACAGACGAGCACAAACCAAGTGTTAAAAACTGCAACTGAGCTACCCCTCGGTGCAGCCCCAGACTGCAGGAGGGTGCCAGGGCCGTGGGGCTGGCACAGCACCCTCGCTCAGAGCCAGCACTTCGGAGCCCTGGGCACGGGCAGGGCCAATCCCAACATTCCAGCTGTGGAGAGGTGCAGCAGGGAAGCCCCACTGCCCACGTGCCAGCACAGGGAAACCCTCACCAAGCCTCATTAGCCCACGTTTGTTAACGATGCCACGAGCCAGGCTGAACACAGGGTTACTCACGTGTCCTCCATGGTGTCGTGCGAGGTCGTGGGGCCGGGAGAATCCAAAGCCAAACCTGCAGAGGAGACACAGATTTCCCACTGATTTACATCCAGGAATTATCAGACACCGCTGCAGCTTTTCCACAGAAAAGACCCAGGAAATTCCTGTGGGAAGCCCCATCTGCAGCCTCAGCTCGGTGTAGAATAAATAAGAGTTACAGACACTGCCCAGAGTGGGGTTTGGCCGTGGATCACCAAGTTCCAGTGCTCGGGGAAGAACAGGGATAATTACAAAGAGCCCCCCAAGCCCTGCCTGGGCTGTCACATGGAACAGAGTGCTGGCACTCAGCATGGAGCACTCTGTTTATCCTCTCACACACACACCTTAATGAACTGTTTAGTCCTTTAGGGGTTTTTCTTTAAAGCCATGTTTTTAGTTACACCTCTCCCTACGAAGAAATTCTGGGCTCGTTCCAAAAAAATGAGCAGTCAAAAGGCCCTTCTGAAGGTACTGGAATTAACAGGAAGCACTTCATAAACTCAAACCAAGCAAGACTTTACAGCCCCACAGCGTTTCAGCACAGGCACATCCAAAGTCACTCCAACAGGTTCCTGAGGAGCCACAGAAAGCCAGGATTCAGCAAGGCTGGTTGCTCTGTCCTGCTCTGGGGTTTGCGAGCTGTACTCGTGTTCTAGCACTTCCTAAAGTTCTTTTTTTTAGGCTGAAAGTGCCCTGAAAATGGGGCATAAGTTCAGGTGGAAACGGTCATTTCCCTGAGCTGGAGCAACGAAGCACCAGGGGGAAGCTACAAGTTATGGGGTGAGACCTTATTTCATTCTCACTGATAAAATCTCTCGTGTGAAAACCACGAAATCCTTCCAGGAAGTACCAGAACTGAGGGGTTTCAGATCATCAACCAGCTCCGGGTAACAGAAGAGCACAGGACAAAGCCACCCACCGGCACAGGCTGGGGTTTAAAGAGAGAGAACACACAGCGAGGACTCGCCCTCCTCACTCTCCAAAGGGCGGGAGCTCCAGGAGATCCCACCCACCAGGGATAAAGCACCATCCATCTCCCTGTTTCCCACACCAGCACCCACAAACCACCCCGGGCCAGGGAAGGGTGGCAGCCCAGCTCCCCATTTCCCCCTGGGTTATCCCCAGCAGCCTGATTCACCCCCACCTGTCCCTGCTGCCCGTGTCCCGAGCAGGACCCCATAACTGCTCCCATACACCCCACCCCGGAGCACAAAGCACAACGGGGAAAAAGGGGAAAAGGCTCTGCTGGAGTCCCCCCAGGGGCACAACCAGTCTTCCCTCCCTGCTGCTCACAGTCTCCAGGACAATTAAAGCAAAAAAAACCCCACCCACAGCCCAAACCATGAGCTGCAGAGGCTTCCTGAGGGATTTTCCACCTGCCCTCCTCCTTCCAGGAGCACGGGAATGAGAGGGGGCTGCAGGAATAGTTCTCCCTCCAAACCCTGGGAGCTGCCTGCATGTAAAAACGCGTTGCTTTCCAGTTCTTAATCATTATTTATTAATCGAGGAAGCCCTACCTGAGTCTGTGGACTCCGACGACGACGATCTGTGCAATCCGTTTTTGGTTCCCACATCTTGCTCCAGGTTTTCGTGCTGCCTGGAAAAGGAAATTTGGGATTTGCTTTGAAAGCAAGAAACACGACGCTGCAGGCAGGTACAGCACGGGTGATCATCACCTGGATTTCTATCAGAGCCCAGTTATCCTTCCTGGAACTGCATCCCTCCCTTTGGCAGCCACTCCTTCGATTCAGGTTTTGCAGAGGAAAAAATTGCCAAATTTCTAACTCAAACCCATTTTGATAAGTAGTTCCCTCCCAAATTTTGTGTTATCTGCTAAACCTCAGCACTGAGAGAGAAGAAAATCATGTGGGGCCTCACACATATATAAGAGAAAAGCTGCTCAAGTGAGGCTCCAGCACGTGGTAATTAACAAAAAACTGTAGCCAGGGCTACAAAATCAAAGGGCTGAATAATTTCCATGGTGGGGGGGCTGCCAATGGTTTGCAGGAATGCCAGGAATCTGAAGGAGGGAAGGATCGTAAAGCAGGTGATTGCAGAAATGAGAGTGACAGAAAATCAACAAACAAAACCCGGGAGGGCCATTGAGACCTGAGTGGGTCGGGACAAAACAGGAGCCACACAAGGGAGAAACTGTGGGAATAATGGGATTAGGAGGAGTTAAGAGACCAGGAAAACGGAGCGACTGTGGCTGAGGTTGTGGGAACAGCAGAGCCCAGAGACTGCAGCACATGGGAGACGGAAAAGAGAGGATAAGGGTGCGGGAACGGGGCTGGGATGGACCGAGGAAGGCAGGAAGGGCACGGAAGGGACACAAAGGTGTTTGTGGGAGAGAGGGAAGCCCAGGGAAGGGCTCAGGAGGGAGATGGATGCCCGGAGCAGAGAACCAGGGGAGGGGGAAGGTATCCCAGAGCGTGGATCCATGCGGGATGGGGGCAGGAGGACAGAGCCCTGCAGGGGGGAGGCATCAGGAAAGGGGTGGGGGGCCCGAAGGGAGTCATGAAAGTTC
>VZTA01001562.1:0-11246 GCA_013398855.1 Mohoua ochrocephala | reverse complement strand
GGCGGGGCGCGGGGGGTCCCCCAGCACACCCTCCAGGCACTGCCGGCAGAAGCTGTGCCCGCACTCCGTGAGCACGGGCTCCGCGAACAGCTCCAGGCACACCGGGCAGGTGGCCTCGGCCGCCAGCTGCTCGCCCAGACCCAGCACCTCTCGAGCCATGGCCGCGACGGCCGAGAACAGACGGGATGGGGCGGGCCCGGGGCGGGGCGCGACGGGAACGGGCGGGGCTGCGGGGCCGGGAATGGGCTGAGGGTGTGACTGTGTATCTGTATCTGTATCTGTGTCTGTGTCTGTGTATCTGTATCTCTGTCTGTATCTGTATCTGTGTCTGGGTCTGTGTCTGGGTCTGTGTCTGTATCTGTATGTGTATCTGTGTCTGTATGTGTATCTGTATCCGTATCCGTATCTGTATCTGTGTCTGTATCTGTGTCTGTATCTGTATCTGTATCTGTATGTCTGTGTCTGTATCTCTGTGTGTGTGTGATGTATACGGCGTGCAGGTGTGAATGGTTTCATACGCGTGTCTGCATGTGGGAGCACATTTATGTGTGTGCCTATATGTGTGTGTCTCCATACATGTACGTGGTTGTTGGTGTGCAGGTTCACTTCTCTGTGTTGGTATCTGTCCAACAGATAGGGGTGTGTGCATCCGTGTACATTGTGTGTCTGTGTGTGTGTGCCTGTGTGTGCATCCATGTCATTACACACGTGTGTGTGTGCCTGTGTGTGCATCCATGTCACAACACACGTGTGTGTGCATCCATGTCATTATGTGTGTGTGTCTGTGTGTGTGCCTGTGTGTGTATCCATGTCACAACCGACGTGTGTGTGTGTGCATCCATGTCATTATGTGTGTGTGTCTGTGTGTGTGCATCCATGTAATTACACATGTGTGTGTGTGTGTGCCTGTGTGTGCATCCATGGCATTATGTGTGTGTCTCTCTGTGTGTGTGCCTCTGTGTGCATCCATGTCACAACCCCCGTGTTCATGTGTGTGTATGCATGGGAGTGTCCCTGTCCCCCCTGGCTATGTCCCTGTGCCTGGCTCTCACAATGCACACACGCGTGTCCGTGTCCGAGTGTGTGTGTGTGCAATCCAGGGAGGAACGAGCAGGAGAACACCGGGGAGAACACGGGCACGGGGCCCGCTGTGTGCGCTGCGTGTGCCCGTGTCGGCCCTGGGGAGGGCTGGGGTGAGTGTGAGTGTGAGTGTGAGTGCGAGTGCGAGTGCGAGCCTTCATCTCAGCCTTCCCCCGGGGCGCAGCCGGCACGCTCCAGCACGGTGCTGCCAGCGCCCGCGGATGCTCGGGATGCTTAAATTAATTTAATCATTAATAACCTGGAACGCGGCCGGGAGCTTGGCCCTGGCTCGGCCCTGGCGGCGGGTCGGAGCTGCCGAGCGGGAATCCCTTCCCGAGGCCTTGCCCTGCGATCCTTCCCGAGGCCTGGCGCTCGCCGGAGCCGCTTCCCGGCCACCCGGGCTGGGGTTAATGCAGTTTTAAGGGATTGTGTCGGGGCGGCAGCTGCGCCGTGCGGGAGCCCAGGGTAATCCTGTGCTGCCTCCCTGCGCTGCCGGCCCCGGCCTGCTCGCCTGAAATCACCCCAAACCCCGGCTGTTCCGGGGCAGGAGGGCTCCAGCCTCCATCCCCGCACCCCGTGGCTGCCGGCGCCTCTCCCCGTGTCTCCTTCGCTCTCACCCCAGCTCCGAAACACCGGGAGAGCAGCAGCAGCGCTTGGGGAAGCAGAGCCCCTTGAGAAGCCTCGTGCTTCTCCGCAGGCTGCGGGTCCGCATTGTCCTTTCTGTGCTGCTGCCGTGGGCTCAGCCCCGGAGGGTGCTGAGTGCCCAAAGCCAAGGCCCCGCATTCAGCCGTCGGTTCTGCTCCTCCTCCACCCTCATGTGCTACCAGCTGGGGCCCAGGGAGTGTTTTGGGGGGCACCATCCACCCCCAACACGATAGAGCAGTCGAACAAATCCCTCTCCAGGTGGTTACTGCCCTGCAATGGCCATGCTCTGCCAAGTGTCCCTGCCACCCCAGGGCCAGCTTCCCTGCCCCGGTGGGTCCCGGACCCCGGTCCAGCGGCTGTGACAGCTCATGACGGTGCTTCCAGCCCTCTGCCCACTGTCCCTGCAGCACCCCGGGGTGACAGCCTGATGTCCCCTTTCATCTGGAGCCTCTGGGGTGCTGCCGGGGGTACACTGCCCATCTCACACCCAAGTGGGGACAACGGTGGCTCCTGCTCGTCCCCTGTTCTTGGAGCTGCTTTCTGGGCGCATCTGTGTCCAGTTCCTCCAGCACCCCAGGCCAGGGAAGGCTGGGTGAGTGTCACTGCCCCAACCTGCAGGGACAGGAGCCGTCGAGTCCGTGGCTCCCAGCATGGGACAATGCCGTTAATTGCCACCACGGTGGTTTTCAGTGTCGCTGCCACCCTGCACTCAGGGTCTCGATGGCCGTGTTGTCCCACTGGCACGAGAGCTGTCTCGGCAGACGGACTGGTGACATTTGAGCTGCTGAAGGTCACCAGGAAGTTGTTAAATCCTGGCAGTGTCCGGTGACCGAGGCTGTTACATCCGTGCGTGGTGGGTGAGGAGCAGCACGAGGGGCAGGAGTTGCTGTGTGGGGGCCCAGTGACACAGAGCAGGGCACGGGCACTGCCAGCCTGGCCACACCAAGGTCCTGGCACTGCGGAGGGGCAGCCAGGCTTGTACAGGCACCTCAGCTTTTTTTTTTGCCAATGAAAAGCTGAATTCATCCATTTTTAGGAAGAAAAAAGGATGCTGCCAGGCCCGTGTTACTGCCAGTGTGACAAACGCGAGCTGCTGAGAATCAGAATCAGTTCTGCTTTTCATTTCCCTCTTCCCTGTAATTGCATTTAGTCCTGGTGAGGGAGATGCAGGGAGGCTGCAGAGAGACACAGGGCTGCAGGCAGGCCCTCCTGTCCTGCCCCCACACCTCCCTCCCAGGACATCAGCCCCACCACAGCACTCTTCATGGAATCCCAGAACGGGTTGGGTGGGAAGGAACCTCAAAGCTCATCTTGTTCCACCCCCCTGGAAGGGCAGGAACACCTTCCACTAGACCAGGTTGCTCAAAGCCTTGTCCAGCCGGGCCAACATCCAGGGATGGAAGTGTCAACTCCTGTCAGGCTGCAGGCCCTGACCTGAAACCCCAAACTGCTTCCAGGGAGTTGTAGGCACCTCCCCAGCAGTGGGAAGGCAGGAACCTCGGCAGGAGCCTGCCCTGGCAGCCCCAAAACGCTCCCACCCACAGTGGTGACCAGCTGGTGGTTCTCAGCAGCTCCACGTGGCCACGCTGCCCTCCGGCACTTTCTAGCATGGAAGAGGCCATAAATTCCAACTTAGGAGAGGTTCGTACACCAGGAAAGTCCTGGATGAGGACTTTGGTTCTGCAAAGGCATTAACAGGTCCCGACAACTTCTCCCATCATTGCTCTGTTTATTGATGCCGCTGTCCCACATGAGATCTGACGGCACCGGGAAGGAGCCCGGTGTGCTCCGGGGGGCTGGTGTCACCACCCCAGCCCCGTGTGCTCCGGGGAGCTGGTGTCACCACCCCAGCCCCAGCTGATGCCACACCCCCGCCCCGGCCCAGCCCTCTGGATGGATCTCACCCAGCCACAGCCCAGCCTCAGGAGCTGCAGCCAGGACAAGCTGGGATCCCCGGGAATCGAGCTGGGACAAACAGGAGCTCAAACCAACAGCAAGGAGATGGATCGTGTCCCACCCACCCCGGCAGCACGTGCCCAGGAGCAGGGAGGTCTTTCCTTGCAGCCAGCCTGGAGCTGCTCCTCTCCTGGGCAGGAACCCCTGCCATTGAGGAGCACACGGTCGATGCCACCGGCAGCGGCTCGAGGACAGCAGAGCAGTTAAACACCACGAGGTCTCGCTCTCAGCCCACAGTGACCCCACAGCACCCCACGGCCAGACCCGCAGCGCCCCGATGCCCTCAGTGGTGGCAGGGCCAGGCCCCCGGCGGGAGGAGTGAGCGCTAGGGACGGGTGTTTGGAGGAGCCTTGCGGAGGGGCCCTACCAGAAAAAGGGTCTTTTACTGCAACTAGAATTTTATTCTATTGTATAATTCAGGAGTGCATCACAGCCCCGCGAGCCGGGCAGGCACCTATCAGCGCTTCCAATCTAGACACACGCAGAACTTCCTCATCAGCTGCATCTGTTAATTACTCACCTCCTCCCCCCGGCCGGAGCTCCTCCTGTCGCATCCAGCCCAGACGAGGCAGCGCCTCCGCAGAGCTCCTGGACAAAAAGTGACTGTGCCAGAATCAGCCTACAGAGCAGCCACTAGACCAGAAAAACCAAAAAAAACCAAAACAAAAAAACCAAAACAAAAAACAAAACCAAAAATAAAATCTTGCCCATCCTAAGGTTGCTTATCAAATAAAAAGTTCCTCCACATTTATTAAAAAAAACCAAACAGTAGATTTAAAAAGCAGTTACGAGTCCTACTCCGGCAAAACACCCTGTGTACAGGTTTCTTTTGTCGGTGGTTTTGTTTGCTTGTTGGTGAGGATTCCCCCTAAATCAGCTGCTTCTGTTAATTTTATATATATATAATCTTTTAATTTTGCCGCGCGTTGCTTGCTTTAATTCATTAATTTATTTCCAATCAGCCGAGTCTCCACCAGACCAGCGGCGCTACCACACAAAGCTTCCTTGATGTCCATGCCCTGAGCCGGGGTGGGGGAGATGGATGGAGGGAGAGGGTGGGGGAGATGAGTGGAGGAGAAGGAGGACGAGGAGGAAGGGAGGGAGGGAGGGAGGGAGAGGAGGGAGAGGAAGCCTGGGCAGCCCCTCACTCTCCCATGTGCGTCCTCAGGTGGTACTTGAGCGACTGCTTGTAGCGGAAGCACTTGGTGCACTCGGTGCAGGGGTAGGGCCGCTCGCCGGTGTGCGCCCGCTGGTGCTCCAGGAGGTGATGCTTCTGCGTGAAGTTCTTGCCGCACTCGGTGCAGTGGTAGGGCCGCTCGCCCGTGTGGATGCGCTGGTGCTCCAGGAGGTGGTGCTTGCGGATGAAGCCCTTGCCGCAGACGGCGCAGGAGTGCGGGCGCTCCCGCGTGTGGATGCGGTAGTGGTTGGTGAGCTTGGACTTCTCGCTGAAGGTCTTCTCGCACTGGCTGCACTGGTAGGGCCGCTCGCCGGTGTGAGTCCGCTGGTGCCGCAGCAGGTGGGAGGGCCGGGTGAAGTTCTTGCCGCACTGGGGGCACAGGAAGGCCATCTCGTTCTTGCCGGCGTGGATCCTCTGGTGCATGAGGAGGCTGATCTGCAGGCGGAAGCTCCTCCGGCACTCGCCGCAGGTGAAGGGCCGCTCCCCGACGTGGGTGATCTGGTGTTTGCTGAGGCTCGACTTGTGGCTGAAGCTGCTCTCGCACTCGGAGCACTTGTAGGGCTTCCCCGGGGGCGGGGGCCGCGACGGGGGCTTGAGGCCGTGCTCGGGGCGCCGCGGGACCCCCACGCCGCGGCGCGTGTGGCTGCGCTGGTGCAGCAGGAACTGCTGCTTGTTGCGGAAGCTGAGGTCGCACTCGTGGCACTCGTAGGGCCCTTCCTTGAGGTGGTTGCGCTGGTGGATCATGAAGTTGATCTTGAGCATGAAGCTCTTCCCGCACTCGGGGCAGATGTAGGGTCTCTCCCGCGTCCGGTTCCGCTGCTGGCCACTGGCCGGCTTCATGTCCCCGGAGTCCCTCTCGCAGGCCGACGGCTTCCTCACGCGGGCGGCCAGGCCGCGGGGCTGCGCCTTGGAGCTGCACTGCGCCTCACAGCCCAGCCCGGCCTCGTGGCTGGGGAACGCCGGCGGCTCGCTCCGGCCCGAGAACATGGTGCACGGCTCCAGCGTGTCGGGGTCGTCCTCCTCCTCCTCCTCCTCCGTCTTGATCACGATCCCGTCCTCTGAGGGGGAAACCAAACCAAATGAGGGGTCATTGGGTGGGACGGGGTGGCTCCTTACACCTCGGGGTGCTGCAGAAACACCTGCACGGGCTCCTGCAGCTGTTTGTGCCTGCCCGCTCTGCCCGACCACACGGACAGGAGCTGGCTGCAGCCCGAGCCCGGAGCATTGGGATGGGCCGTGTGCCTCCTGAACACGGGGTTCAGACAAACCACCCCTGGTCAGGCTCCTCCGGAGGGTGCGCTCTGACCGCCCGCCGAAAGGTTTGGCAGCTTCACGGTGCTGCAGGATGTGGGGGATAAAAACGCTCTGGGTTCGCCAGGGCTTGAGTGGCCAAGGGATTTCAGAGCAGCTCCATCTGCTGCCGTTTCACTGGGCTACAACAACGCTCCCGGCACGGCACTGCTCGATGGAGACACAGCACCGGCCTGCCGGCTCTGCTCGGGGACAGCACAGCCAGCCTGGGACTGTCCCCTTCCCTCAGCCTTGCCGTGAGGGGAGAGACCCCCCTCGTTCCCAGAGCACCCAGCAGTGGGATGGATGGCAGTGGGATGGATGGCAGTGGGATGGATGGCAGCAGGCCAGGCTCCCCTTCGTGTCACCAAGGCAGGAAGTGAGCCAGGGATTCTGTTTGGTGAGAGCAGCCATCCCAGGGACACGCAGCAGGACACGGGGCCAGCACGGCCCAAGGAAAGGCCCACGGGGCACCCCTCATGTCACCCCACACTGGACCTTCAGCCAGGCCTAAACACTCTCCCAGGAAGAGCGGCTACACTTTCCCAAGAAAAGGAAACCGATGGGAGTGGAGGTGTCAAAGCCATGGCCCTCTTCCCTCCGAGGGAGGGGAAAACCCAGGTCCTACTCCCTGTTCCCCTCCATGGACCTGGGGGCTCAGTCCCCCATCCCGGCCAGCACCGCTGCAGCTCCCGCTCAGCCCCACCAGCCGGGCCCCGCGCCCTGGCACAGGCAGTGGCTCTCGGGAGAGGATCAGCTCCAGCCCCACTGGTGGCTTGGCTGGTTTCCCTCTGAGCAGACCACAGGACCCACAAGACGGAGCTGAGGCCCTCAAGAGCCCAACTCTCTGTGTCTCGGTTTGTGTTACACCACCACGAAGCCGTCAGGAGGAGGGAACCCACCACTCCCAACCTCTCATCTCCCTGCTCTCCCATCCCCACCCTCACGGCACATCTGCAGGACCTGGCCTGCCCCTGCCACTCCACGGGCAGAATTCTACACATCAAACACTCGGTGCCACCATCTCATCTCTCCACAAAACCGCCTCATCCTTCCCCTTCCCTCCTGGCAGCTCGCACACCGCAGGGCTCCAGCCACATTCTTCCCTGTGCCGTGGAGCTGCCCCAAGCGACTCCCACACTTGGCAACCTGCAGGACCTCTCACATTCCTCCATCCACTCCTCCACACCTCACACCGACGTCCTGCCCTCTGCCACAGTGCGATTTTGGGAGCAGGGCTCTCACACAACACTGCCTGAGACACATCTTCCCTTGGTCTCCGTGGGTCACCAGGGCTCTTCCTACACCCAGAGGGCCGGGCCAGTGCTCACTCCGCTCCGGAGAGGGACAGGAGCCCTCAGACACCACGTTCTGTGTCCACCATGGAAGTGCTGCCTCCTCCTCCAAGCCCAAGACCTGACCAGAGCCACTCTAAAAACTGCTGCAGCCAGAAACTTTCCTTCTGGTGCCGGTTCTGGGGGGATTTAACTCCTCCCATCCATCCAACCCTTTCCCCTCAATTTCCTAACCCATGGCAGCCCCCCGGGCCTCCCGTCCCCGACACACCACGTGTGCAGAGCGGCGTCCCGAGCGTCTCACCTGTGCAGCTCCCGTGGTGGACGATGACCCTCTGGATCTCGTTGAAGTCGGCTCCGTACTCGGACGAGTCCCCCAGGCTGGTTCCCGGCAGGTCCCTGGGCGGGGACACGGAGCCGTAGGGGCTCTCGCAGGCCGCCTCCTCGTCCGGGCTCTGGAAGCTGCCCTCGGACTGCCCGGACATCCCGTGCAGCTCGGGGTTCTCGGGGCTGTCTTCGGGAAGGAGCTCCTCCGTTTTGATCACCACCCTTATTCCAGCTGCAGCAACGAGAGATTCCCGCCCGCCATCACTGCCAGGATGAAGGAACTGCTCCCGGCAACCCCCGCCGGCTCCGGCTGCTGATCCCGCAGAGGGGTTTCATCTGCTCGGCCTCTTCTGCTCTGCCTTCAGCTCCTGCCCTTCACCCATCCCTGCCCTTCACCCATCCCTGCCCTGCTCCCAGCTCCAGCCCAGAACCCTCCCCAGGCACAGGGAACTCGCTGCACCCAGCCTGAGGCCTTGGTGCCACGGCTCAGCACCCCTCGGCCACCCCACATCCCCCAGCTGCAGCTCCACGTGGGCCCACGATTTTCCTCTTCCCATTGGCCTTAATTTCATTTCCAGATCCTTGTGATGGAGAGCATAGGTAGGGTGTTGGAGTGACCCCACATCCACAGCCTGCCATCAGGGATGACCAGTGGAGATGACATCATCTCTTCCAGGCCACCTCCTTATCTCCTTATGCCACAGCAGGAGTCGCTCTGGGACTCGGGGTCACTGGTGCCCCGTTCCCAGCCCAGCCTGGCCCCTCAGCATCCCATCTCCCCTCACACAGGATGGCACCAGGCTTCCCTGCCCGGGAGGATGCTCCAAGGATAAACCCAGGCGCCATCCACGCAAAGAGAGGGTGCAGAGGATTTTCTGGGTGGATGGGTTCTCCCAGTGGGACCCGATTCTCCTTCCTTGCCGGGCACGCTGGCTCCCTGAGGACCTGGTCTGGTTGCAGATGCTTCCCTTGCTGGGAAGGGCTCCCAGTGCCCAACTCTCCAGGCTCTGCTTGCCCTGGTTTCTATGTTGAGCTGTACCTGGACATCAAACCTCCCACCAGCCAAATTTATCCCATTCCTAGGCAAGGCTTCTCCTGACAAACCCCATCAGCAGCACCTGCTTCAGCCTTGGGATGAGCAGCCCCCCAGGAACACAGTCCAGGGCTGCCCTCGTGCCCAGGTGCCGCCTCACCTGCCGTGGCATCAGTAATGATCTCGCTCTCCTCCAGGTCCTGCTCATTCCTGCCCCGCGATTCCTCCCCTTGCTCGATCTGAGACAAAACACCAGGTTTGGAAATTGCATAGTCTGTTGAGAGACAGAGGGGTGGACACAGGGGTTACTGCACTGGGAGTGGAATGTCGGCTTCCACCCCTTCCCAGTACGTGGGGACACGTGAGGACGCTCAGGAACACCCATGGGTGCTGCTGGCAGAGGGAACTCAGGGAGGCAGGAGCTGAGGTGCCACACACAGACAAACAACCTTAGAGAAGAAACCCAAATCCTTTTGTCTTTTTCTGGTGGGGTTTTAGAACTTAAGACAAATCCTGTCCCTCCCCAAAGCCAAAAGCATTTCACCAGCTCCCAGCAGAGACAGGATTTCTCCTGAACCTCCACAGGAAACGCCCCAGAGCACAGATCACATCAGACAATCTTTCTTTGCAAAATCCTCCAAAGGGGTGCATGGGCTGGTACCCATTGCGGGCCCCAGGGAAGCGGGAGGAGATGGTTTCTGACTGCATAACTGTGGCTGGAAAAGGTTTGGGAGGCCTCCAGCCCACCTGCCCACGGGGCACCCCCCACGCAGCCACAACACCACCACAGCATGAGCTGCAACGAACCCAGACCTAAAACATCCTCCTGTGGTTTAAAGTCTTTAAAATGGGACGTTTGGGTCTCTGGAGGAGCCAGGAGGAGCCCCCTGTCCCTCGGCAGGGCGAGGACACCCCCTTATTTACCCAGGGAGATCAGAGACTCGTAGTTCCCCTTCATCACGTTCTTGTACAGCTCCTTCTGCCACTCCTCCAGCTTCTCCCATTCCTTGTCGTTGAAATAGACGGACACGTCATCGAAGGTCACTGGCACCTGCAATTCCAACAGGGGCTTCAAGCAGGAGCCCGGGCACGGCCAGGCCTCAGCTCCTTCTAGGCCATCAACGAGCTGGTTTTTACATTTAAAACAACTCCTGGGCAGGTGTTTCTGTGGGAATAAAGGACTCAACCACATGGACGGTTCCCAGGGATGAATCCAGACTGGGATCTCCCCAGAGGACCCCGAGCTCCTCCTCCTGGTCCCTGCTCTCTGCAGGGTGATCAGGCTTGGGGGATCGTAAGGGAGAGAAACCCCAGGAGCTGGGCTGGACTCATCCCTATTGATGAGCTGACGTAACCCCCGGATTCAATTACCCTGCAACTCCAGGGAAGGCTCTGCCCAGGCCCACAGGGCTCCCTGTTATCCCTGGTGACTGTGTGCCCACCGGCTGCAGCTTCCCAGCTTGTCTGCCAAGGAATAATTCCTAAGGACAAATTCAGGATGTGCAAACTGGTGCCACGTTGGAGGGGAGCTCTTCAGAGGGGAACGCAGCGCTCTGGTTCTGCCCCCCGACCACGCCAATGGGGTGTCAGGGTCTGAACCCCCCTTTTCCTGACCCCCTCTGCTCTCTCCAGAGACATTCCCTTTCCCATGTCCTACACGGTCTCATTTGCACACCTTCTTTTAGCGGGAAGGTTGTGAAATTCAAGTAGGAACTGAATATTGATGGTGGGCTCTTTCCTGAGCTCGGCTAAGCCTAGGGAGCTCATCTGCCTTCCCGAATCCCAAAGCTTCCCCCTTCCCTGCAGCAGCAGCAGCTCCCACTTGCTCCATCCCCGGCCTGGGAGACTCTGCAGCACCAAGGTGGTCAAAACGAAAGAACCACAAAATCTGCAGGGTTTTTTTCAAATGGTGGCAAAACAAGAAAACGAACAAAAGAAGAGTCAGTGGCCCCGGGGCTGTGCAGCGCAGCGGAGCAGAACTGAAACCTCTGGCCTGAGTACCAGGATGTCCTCCCAGGCCCGTGTCCCACCATATTTCAGTCCCAGGCAGGGATGAGCTGGGCAGCTGCAGTGGTGAGAGACCCATCTGTGCCGGGGCTGTCCCCGCTCACCCACCCTGGCCCTGTCCTGCCCTCCAGGAGCATTTTGTGGGTGCAGTGCCCGGCTCCCGGACCCCAGGACACCGTTACCTTGGGGACTTCCCCCTTCCTGCCTGGGGGCAGCCGCAGGATCCAGAAGTTCCTGTTCTTCAGCAGGTTCTCCATGTTCTCCAGGCGCCGCTGGAGCAGCCCGTACTCCTGGATGAGGGTGCCCAGCGCCGCGCACTTGCTCTCCAGCTGGTTCCCCAGCTCTGCCGCTGTCTTCTCACAGTCGATCAGCTTCTTCTCCGCCATCCCCGTCCGACCCTCCAGGTCGAGCAGGCGGGTGGAGTGGGAATCCACCT
>VZTA01001560.1:0-15711 GCA_013398855.1 Mohoua ochrocephala | reverse complement strand
CCACCGCCCCCCACCTCCGCAGCCCCCGGGGGGACCGCCCCGGCCCTCTCCGTGCCGCACCGAGGGGACCCGCGACCCTGCGAGGAGGGGGCTGCAGCGCGCTGCCCACCCCGCGCACACCCCCTGCATCCCGCGGGGAGCAGCCGGGATCGCGCTGCTCCCGCAGCCCGGAACCTGGGGACAACCTGGGAACAACCTGGGGACAGCCTGGGAACAACCTGGGGACAACCTGGGGACAACCTGGACCCGCATTCCAGCAGCGGGGGCACAGCAGGGACCCCACATCCCTGCGCACCCCAGTGTGGGGGACCCTGATGGGACCCCGCTCCCTTTCCCGCATCCCAGAATCCCGAATCCTGCATCCCAGAATCCCGAATCCTGCATCCCAGCGTTGGACAACGCTCCCCACGCACCCCAGCACTGGGATGGGGGACGGAGAGGTCCCTGCCCTGAATCTGGGGGACAGCCAGGACGTCCCTCCGCACCCCTGGGACCGCGCATCCCTCGGGATCCTGCATCTCCCGGGAAAGGGGAGCCCCTTTGGTGCCAGCCGGGCCGTGGAACCCTCTGGAGCGGGGCGGGCTCTGCACCCCGGGATTGCCCCCGACAGCTCAGCTGGTGCCGAGGATGGCTCAGGCGGGGCTGGCAGGACCCTGCCCAGGCCCCGCGGCTCCCAGAGCTGGGCACCGAGGCGCTGGCACTGCAGATTCCAACCCTACAGCGACGGCACCGTGCCCCGAGCCGTGGCACTGCCCTCATTCTGCCTGTCACAGCTGCCAGGCACGTGGTGGCACCCTGCCCGCACCTGCCTGCACCCGGCTCGGGCTCACGCCCCGCAGGGACCGTCCTTCCTCGGCCCGGGGACAGCCACGGGCGCCCCGGGAAGGGAAAACCAGCGGCCCGCCCTTGATCCTATAATCCCCCCATGAGCCACGGGGCATTAGGGGCTGGGCAGGGGGGCGGCTTTCACTGCATCCGCTGCCTCCTGTGTCCCCCACAGCGGGGGGGACACCACCTTCCTCCCTGCCAGCCCCCCAGCAGGACCCCAAAATTGCAGCTGTCCCCTCCCAAAGCCCCTGTCCCCAGGCAGAGGGGATCCACCGGGGCTGCTCCACCTCCCACTGCCCTCCTGCTTCCCAGGAGCCCCCCAAACCCACCCAGGAAGCCCAGGAGAAACTGGGGAGCTCTCGGGGGAGCCCCCCCCAGCCCAAGCAGGCAGGCTGAGCACCTCAGTTCAGGATCCAGTTATTCCCTGCTCCCTCAGCGACGCACCAGGAGCTGCTGGAGCGGCTCCCACCCCAAAGCCACGGACACAGCAGGGCCTTTCCTCCAGCAGGCAGAGCTGGGGGCAGGATCGGGATGAAAAAATCTCTGTTACAGACGCCGCTTCCCATGGGGGCACCGGGATGGGGCACCCCCAATCCCACACTCCGGCCTGGGGGGTGCCCGGCATCCTCCGGCGCTCCCCTTCCCCTCAGCCGGGCCCGGTGCCACCCCTGGAGGACAACGGCCACCACTCGGTCCCCTGGTGGGGCTCGCAGGACCCTTCCCCAGCCCTGGCCTGGTGGCCGCCACCTTCCAACCGCACACCCTGCTCGGCTGTGACATTCCCGGGTGCTCAGGGAAGGCGGTTCCTGCTCCAGAGGAGCCCGGCATAGGCACAACGCGGCTCCAGCCCCACCGGGAGGCTCTCGGAGCAGCCCCAGCCCCATTCCCTGCTCTGCTGTGACATTCCCAGATCCTGGGGCACACAGGGAAGGTGTTCCCTGCTCCAGAGGAGGAACAACACAATTCCACAACTCCAACCCCGCTGCGAGGCTCCCGGAGCAGCCCCAGCCTCATTCCCTGCTCTGCTGTGACATTCCCAGGTCCTGGGACACACAGGGAAGGTGGTCCCTGAGGAAAAAGCTCCAACCCCACCGGGAGGCTCCCGGAGCAGCCCCAGCCCCATTCCCTGCTCGGCTGTGGCATTCCCAGATCCTGGGACAACCAGGGAAGGTGTTCCCTGCTCCAGAGGAGGAACAACACAATTCCACGACTCCAACCTCACCGGGAGGCTCCCGGAGCAGCCCCAGCCCCATTCCCAGCTCTGCTGTGCCATTCCCAGGTCCTGGGGCACACAGGGAAGGTGGTCCCTGAGGACAAAGCTCCAACCCCACCGGGAGGCTCCCGGAGCAGCCCCAGCCCCGCTCCCGGCCCCGTCTGGAGCTGCCTCAAGGACACCTGGTCTCCGCAGCCCAGATTAGCGCGGCTAATCCCGGCGCTTTGCTCCAGCCCGCCCGGGGATCTTTGCTCTCGCCGGGCTTTTATTGCTGTCTGGGCACACAGGGAAAGCTCCGGGTGCCAGATAGGGACGGGCTCAAAGATCCCGTCTGGAACAGCCTCACCCGGCAGGACCCGGAGCCCCACGCGAGGCGAGGCGCAGCCTGCAGCTCTCAGCCTGTCTAGACACCAAAATCGCCTCGCCACGGCCCCGATCCCGGCACTGGAGGCAAGGAATGGGCGAGAGGGAACGGGGAACAACCCACTGGGATGAACCGGGAGCAGCGCCTCGGGCCGGATCCTCAGCGAGCTGCGCTCCTGCTGCCTCAGCCCGGCCAGCACAGCCGGCTCCGTGCCCCAGGGACCCTCCGAGCCACCGGGCTCCTTCCCACAAACTCCGGGAGCTCCAGGGCCCCGCGGGAATCCTCCCTGGGCTCCGGGGGATGTTTCCCTGCGGGGTGACGCGGGGCAGGGGGTGGCTGGCTCGCCCACGCCACCCCGGAGCTCCTTGGAGCCTCCGAGGAGAATTTTGCATCCGGGCTGGGATTTTGGCGCAGGAGCTCCAGGTGCAGAGCCCAGAGTTGGGGCCGGTCCTTCCCGATCCCTGCGGAGAGCGGCCCAGGGAGCTGCGGCATTCCGGGATGCAAAAGTTTCTCCCGCCGGCCCCTTCCCACTTACTTGATGAAGTAGAGGCCCCCGTGCATCGTGGTGTCCACCTCCCAGCCTCGGGGCAGCCCTGCGGGGACAGGCCACAAGCGGGGTCACCCTCCCTGTCCCCTCCCCCGGGAGCACCCCCTGGAGAAGGGCGGGATGCTGCGGGCGGGGACCGAGGGGTGACCGTGACACTTTTGTCCTGCCGTGGTTGACTCTCACGAGGCTCAAACTGCGTTTTCGGAGAAGTTCGAGGCCCCTCCTTCATCAACCACAGGAGGGAAAGGGGAAAATCCCCCCAGGAATCTCTCCAGCTGGAAAAGCCACGCTGGGGAGGAACAGCATCACCTCGCACGGAGCCCCAAACCCTCCCCAGCTGCTGCCGGCTCAGCTTTTGGGGGTCCGCTTTGCATTCCCGGAGGATTTCAGTCCACACGTGCCAATCCTGGCCCCTTGGGAGCCGGGACCGAGCCTCACCTGCGCAGGAGAAGTGCCCGCTCTGGATGGAGTAGCCCGTGCCGGGGTGCACCCAGCTCGTGGATTTGGTGTCGTCGCTGTGAAGGACAAGGACAGAGGGGCCGTCAGCACCCCTGGGGGGGATCAGGAGCCCCCCTCCCATCGCTGGGGAAGGGTCTTGGCACCAAAAGGGGGAGTTCTCCAGCCAAAGGAGTGGATTTTAGGGACGGAGGGGAACTGGGACAGCGGTGGCCCCAAGGAGGAAGAGACGGAAGGAAAGGAGAGGCGGCCGTGCCGTGGGAAACCTGCAGCAGGAGGGACCCCTTGTTCCCACCCCAAACCGAGCCCCCCACCCCTCGCAGCCCCAGCTGAGCCCCTTCCCCACCCCAGGCGGGTTCCGGGCAGGACCGTACTTGATGAAGAAGATTCTCCCGTCCCCGCAGACGCCGTAGGTCCACCTGCCCGGCAGGTCCAGCCAGTCGATGTCATCCCCCATGGGGGTGGCACGGGGGGCTCGGGCACGGAGCAGCCCCGCGCTGCCAGCGGGGACAACACCCGGCTCGGGAAGCGCCCAACGACGAGTCGAGGTCTCTTCCCCAAGAGCAAAGGCTCAGCTCAGCCCTTCCACCCCGGCTCTGTTCGCTGCAAATAACCCGGGAGGGGAGGGAAAAGGAGGAAAAAAAAAAAAATTCCCGGCCAAACCCATGGAGTTTAACCCCCTCGGAGCCGCGGTGCGTAGGGCACCTTCCCCGCCCTCGCCGTGACTCTCCAGGGCCAGCCCGTCACTGCTTCCTGCACTGCCTACTCGCTGTAATTACCGTCAATTAACTCGAGGTGAGTAATTATGGAGTTGTTACTTCCCTCTCCTGTTCATTTGGAACAATGTCGGATTCTTCTGGGCCCGTCTGATCTCGCAGCCAAGCCGTATGTAGGGCACCCTGATGATTATCTGCGGCACTTTTTGGGGCTGCCCACTGGGTATTTTCTCTCGCAGCCGTCAATTAAATGTCTTTTAAGGCCGAAGGTGGGGTCTGGGAGGCACCTGGGCCGCTGATTGAAGGAGCCAATTTGCCCTCCTGTCTCAGCGGCGCCTTTGCAAAGCTGCTCGTGGCACCAGCAGGGAGATGCTGGCTGGGGAGAGGCCTCAGAGGTGGAAAAGAAGGGGAAAAAAAACCCATTTCCCGGTTCCCAAAAACTCCTTGGTTTCCAAAGCAGGGATTTTAGGATCAGTAGAGTTGGAAGAGACCTCCAAGATCAAGTTGAGCGTTTGACCGAGCACCAGCACGGCCACGAAACGATTTCAGGGTTTCTCCTGCTGAGCTGAAGCTCGGTCCCCACATCAGAGCAGTTCCCCGCCGGGATTTGGGGAAACCAGTTCCCCGAAAGCTTTTCCCGGAGTTCTTTGAACCACTGGATGAGAAAAACACGTCTGGTTGGTCCCTTCGGGAGAGCAGCCGATGGGACCCTGGCGCTGCCACCATCCCGGGCATTGTTTCACCCGGAAAAGCTCCATTCCATGGGTCTTGGGCATTGTTTCACCTAGAAAAGCTCCTTTTCCTGGGTCCAGGGCATTGTTTCACCTGGAAAAGCTCCATTCCCTGGGTCCTGGGCATTGTTTCACCTGGAAAAGCTCCATTCCCTGGGTCCTGGATTTTGTTGCACCTAGAAAAGCTCAATTTCCTGGGTCCTGGATATCATTTTACCTGGAAAAGCTCCATTTCCTGGGTCCTGGGCATTGTTTCACCTGGAAAAGCTCCATTCCCTGGGTCCTGGATATTGTTTCACCTGGAAAAGCTCCATTTCCTGGGTCTTGGGCATTGTTTCACCTGGAAAAGCTCCTCCTGGGCATCGTTTCACCTGGAAAATCTCCATTCCCTGGGAGAAAAATTTGGCTGCAATTCCATGTGGGAGGGAATTGGATGCCCAGGGCTGTGAGCTGAGGGCGGTGAGCACACCCTCAGACCCCAAGACTTGCAGGGGGGAAGTTCAGAGCAAAAAATTCCAAAGAAATTTTTTGGGAGATGGAGCTGTTTTGCCTGGGTGTGGGGGCTGGCCCCGATCCAAAGTGACACCGGGGAGGTGCCACCACCCTCTTACGGTGTCACCACCCCTGATGCAGAGCAAACCTCGCTCACCGCCCCGTTGGTGCCCAGGGGAACTCCCTGATGTGGCCCGAGATTGGCGAGGTCACGGATCACCCCGGGGAGGCGGCTCTGCTTCCACAGCCGGGAATTCCTCGGGAACGCAGCAGCTTCATCCCAGGGCAACCCCAAATCTGGCCACACGGAACCTTTTCCATCAGGGCAGAAATGGTTTTAGGGATAAAAACTGTTCCTAAAATGCCTAATCCTACTGGAGTGCTGTGGGATAATCTGGGATACGGCACCGCCGGGATAACCACGGAGATCCTGGGAATGGCGGCTCCTCCGGCCACCGCTGCGGAGCTTCAAGGACAGGGTTTTCTTCCTGGAATCGTGGAATATCCTGAGTCGGAAGGAGCCATAAGGATCATCCAGTCAGCTCCTGGCACAGCTGGGAATGCCTTGGGAACGCAGCAGCAGCTGCTTCATCCCAGGGCAACCCCAAATCCGGCCACACGGAACCTTTTCCATCGTGGTTTTGGGCATCAGGGCAGAAATGGTTTTAGGAAGTCAAGCGCAGCAAGAGGCCGTTCCCGAAATGCCCCAATCCCATCGCAGGCTCTGTGGGATAACCCGGGAACAAAGGGAGGGAAGCACCTGGAAAAGGGATCTGAGGTGGGGTGACAGCGGCAGGGAGGACACCCAGCCCGCGGTGACCCCGCCGAGTGACACCAAGCCCGGCCGGGGACACCAAGCCCGGCCGGGGACACGTTTCCTGCTGGAAGCTGTGGCTCAGGCACCGGGAATGTCACAGAACCGGGAACTTCCCCGCACAAAGGGGGCGGGTGTTGCTCCCGCCCCGGATTTTCCCATCCCAAGGCTCATCCAGAGGATTGGGAGGGGCCGGCCGGGATGGGGGCGTCACCTTGGGGACAACCTCAGCGGGGGCGGTGGCGCTGGCTGCGAGTCCCGAACGGTTCTGGCACCACCTCCTGGACAAAAGATTCCCGGGGAAAAAAAAAATCAGGAATGCGGCTGGAGAGAGAGAGGGACGCAGGTGCTGCCACTGGGCCCGAGCGATGTCCCCAAGACGCGCCTTGTCCCCTCCTCGACTGGAATCCTGGAATGGTTTGGACTGGGAGGGACCTTAAGGATCATCCTTAGGGAAGGAAGGGAAAACTTCCACCATCCCAGGGTGCTCCGAGCCCCGTCCAACCCGGCCTTGGACACTTCCAGGGATGTGGCAGCCTGGGATTGTCTGGGAATTCTGTGCCAGGGAGTCCCCAGCAGCCTGTCCCTGTCACTCCAGGTGTGTCCCTGTCACTCCAGGTGTGTCCCTGTCACTCCTCCCCCTGCTCCAAGGTCCCACCTGGATGCCAGGCTGGGAACACCACAGGCACAATCCCGGGGTGTTGGCTCCCTCCCGGCATTCCCAGCTGGAGCAGAGACCAGGAATCACCTCGGGTGAACGGGAGTTGCTGAGGAAAAACCGGAATTGCCTCCTGTTCTTTACGCCCGGTTGTAAATTCCTCGGGATTGGGAGGATGGTGCCAGGGAATGCTGGCGGTGCTGCTCCCCGGATCATTCCCGGTGGGAATGTTGGGGCCTGGACATGCAGGGAGCAGATGTTTATCAACCTCTATCACCCATCCCAGGGCCACATCCACCCGGGAACTCCATCCAAGGCCTGGTTTCCATGGCTCCCGGAACCTGGCACGGAGAGACGCCAGCAAAACATCATTCCAAGCTCTGGGAATGGAATGTTTTCCACCTGGCTCTGCTTCCCTCCGTGCCAGCACCTTGTTCTTCCACCTCAAATCCGACCTCAATTATCCCAGCGACCTGGAAGAGCCCGGGATGAGGCGCAGGGAGCACGGGAAGGATCGGGAAGAGGAGCTGAATCCAAATGTTCTGCTGGGCTTTGTTCCTTCCCGGCACAAAGAGGGAGCTGGGCCCAGATCCCAGGATCCCGAGATCCCAATGTTCCAGCTGCCGGCAGCCAGGGGCTGTGCCCTGCATGCTGAGAGGGCTCGGTCAGAAGGGATTGGATGTTCCTGGGGAGGTGATTTTTCCTGGGAAAGGGGAGGCAGAAGGGATGGGAAAGGGACGGGAGCAGGGATGGGATGGGACGGGAAAGGGATGGGATAGGGAAGGGAGCAGGGATGGGAAAGGGATGGGATGGGAGCAGGGATAGGGAAGGGAGAAGGGAAGGGAAGGGAATGGGGATGGGATGGGATGGGAGCAGGGATAGGGAAGGGAGCAGGGATAGGATGGGATAAGAAGGGATGGGATGGGAGCAGGAATAGGGAAGGGAAGGGAGCAGGGATGGGAAAGGGAAGGGATGAGAAGGGATGGGATGGGATGGGAGCAGGGATAGGGAAGGGAGCAGGGAGAGGATGGGATAAGAAGGGATGGGATGGGAGCAGGAATAGGGAAGGGAAGGGAGCAGGGATGGGAAAGGGAAGGGATGGGATGGGATGGGAGCAGGAATAGGGAAGGGAAGGGAGCAGGGATGGGAAAGGGAAGGGATGAGAAGGGATGGGATGGGATGGGAGCAGGGATAGGGAAGGGAGCAGGGATGGGATGGGATGGGATCCATAGGATGGGATGGAATGGAATGGAAGGGATAGGATAGGATAGGGATGGGAAGGGAGCAGGGACAGGGAAGGGAAAGGCCTCCTCCAGGGACACACTCCCACAGCCTGAGGTATTGCTGGATTAAAGAGAGGAAGTTGAGATGGGATATTGGGAAGGAATTCATTCCCATTCCCTGCAAATCCCTGGAAAAATCCAGTTTGGTGCCTCCAGGCACCTCCACCCCCAGTTTTGAGGCACCAAGCACTTCCATCCTCCTCACTCCCAGCAATTCCAACCTCACGGAAGCCCCGACGATGGAATTCCCTGCCCTAAAACCCCCGGAATGACAAACACCAGCTCTCCCCGCCGAGAAATCCTTGGATTTTGCAGCTTTTACCCCAAATTTTCCCAGACCAACCCAATCTATCTTGCAAATCTCTTTATTACAACGCACAGATTAGTCCCGAATAGTTTCTTATGTACAGAAATAGAACTTTAGGTAGAAAAAACCCAACAAAGCGGCCACAAATCAAGGAAAATCCATAGAAAGCCAAATCCAACTTTTCCCCCCAAACGATACAAAAATAAAATCTGCTGATCACAGTTTTGATTTAAAGCCCTCCAAGAGCTGCTCTCACCCCCCCTCACCCTCAGGCATTTGAAGGAATTTTATAGGGAAAAAGGGAGGGGGGGGGACCAGCGAGCTCAGGGATGGATTTTATGGTCGTTCCCATTCCATTTTCTGCTGGATTAGCTGGAAAACAGGAGGTTGGAGATGGGGAGAGGGAGAGGGGGAAAAGCTCATCCAAGCAGTGGGAATGCTTGGATAAAAAGATGGATAAAAAAACCTCATTTTTCCCAAGGTTTCCACCCTCTGGAAGCAGCAGCTGCTCCTGATTTTTCCAAGCAAACAGCGGCAGCTGTGGATTCCCAGCGCTCCCAAGGTTCTCTCTCTCCCCGAGCACCAAGAAATCCGAGTTGTCCATAAATAAATAACTGAAGCACCAACGTTTCCCCAAAAGATCCCAGGAATTGGGGGGAGATCCACGGGGAAAAATCAGAACTGGGAGATCCGTGGGAAAAGGATGAGGGTTAGTGTTGTTTTCCCGGGAGCGCTCGGGATTATCGATCCCACCGACCAGAAATAAATCCACATTTTTTTCCCTCTTGGATATTCCACTTTCCCACCCCCTAAATTAAAAAGCAGATGGGATGTGAGCCAGCAAAACCCTCCAAAAAAAAAAATTCCAAGTGGGTTTCTCTCAGGATTTGATTCAAATTCCCGATTTTTTGGAGGAAAGGAGAAAATCCAATTTTTTTTGGGGGGGTGGAAAAATCCCATGGCAGCTGGAATGCTGCTGGAATTTGGATTTGCACAATTCTGATTTAATTCATCCCCTAAATGTTGTAATTGCACCACAAAAAGGGGATTTTTTCAACTCAAAAGAAGCCACTCGGTGCCATAAAATTGAAGGATAAATCCAAAAAAATTCCGGGATTTTCAAGTCAGGATAAAGCAGGAAGAAATCATTTCCTCTGTAATTTCCTTTCCAATTAAAACTCGGATTAATGAGGGATAAAATGAAGGCATTTTTAGGTTTTTTCCTCTAGAAAAGGGAAATGATTCAGCTGAACAAAGAATCGATTTTTTTCGCCCAACTTTGGGCAAATATTGGAATTTTTCCAGTTTTATTCCCTCGTGTCACCAGCTTGGAAAATTCCCACACCAACCTCCAGCTCCAAACCTTTCCCCCTCAATCGATTTTGACTAAAATAATTTCATGTTTTAAATCAGGAATAAGAAATAGAAAAGAGTTTTCTCCTCCTTCCCACTGAAATGTTTTTTTCGGTGACCCCAGTGCAGACACACAAGAGTTAATACTGATTTTTGGGAAAAGAAAAAGAGGAATTTTTGCCTTTAAATTTCCTTCAATCCAAGAGAATTCTCCTTATAATTATCAGGAGGAGCAGATTGGACAGAAAAATCCATTGCAATCCCTCTCCCAAAGCGGAATTCCAGCAAAGATTCCTGAAATAATCAGGGAATTTTCCTCCCTAAATCCAAGCATCATCCCCAGCCTCGTTAAGAACCTCAGAGCTTTAATTATTGATTGGGACGAGGCATTTCCCTGCCCTAAAAGCCAAGGAATTTGGTGAACGAGCAGCCAGAACCCTCTGGAATAATCGTGGAGAAGGGAAATTAATAAAAATCACAAACACTCCAACGCTGGATTATTCCGTGCAAAAAAAATGGGAAAAATCCCTTAAAGGAAGGGATTTTTTTTTTTTTTAAAAATGAGGCTTTTGGAGAAGCTGGAAAAGATGGAGAAGCACAAAAAAAAAAAGAACAAACTCCCCACCAACAAACCACCCACGGCACCAGCACATCCCTCAGGGAATTTTAAATCAAAACTGCAATTTTCCAGGGAATGAACCCCATAAATATTTCCTTCAAAATAGGTTTTTTTTTTTGTCCTTTTTTTTTTTGTTGTCGTGGTTTTTTTGTTGTTTTTTTTTTTTCCAAAGTGCAAAACTCCAACTGAACAGTCCCCACTTCCCAAAAATTGCAGGAAAAGGCAATTTTTTTTTGTTTGTTTTGTTTTTTTTTTGGGGGGAATGGATTGAACCCCAAGCAGTTCTTGGTTCTCTCAAGTGCTAATTAATTAACAGGAATGCAATTAGAGCACCCTCAGCCTTCAGGGAGCTCTCCAGGGGATTTTATCTGGATAACAAAACGGGGGAATTTGTTCAATATCAACCTGGGAAAAAGGAAAATCCCCATTTTTTTGTTTTTTTCTGTTTTTCCCCCTCCCCTATCTCAGCACATGCAGCTGCCACTTGCGATCGAGGAGATTTCATTAATTTAAAAAAAGGGGGTCACACAAAATTCCAGGAGTTGGAAGGTGCTAGGAGGGGGTCAGTCCTCTGGGAATGGGATTGGTGGAGCCTGTGGAATACCCTCTGTCTGTGCTCTGAGCTCAGGCAGTATCCTATGGCTTCCTCAGTCTCCTGGATGCGTTTCTGGAATCTGCATCCATCCCGTGCCATCTCTTCCCAGGGCCCTTTCCGGTCCTCCTCGCTGCTTATGTAATACTCAGTCACTTTTTCAAGGAATGTGACCTGGAAAAAACATAAAAAAAGAAGGATTTGAAGTCAGGAATTCTCACCCAAATGGGATTTGAAATCGGTGGTTTTTTTGGGTTTTTTTTTGGTTTTTAAATAGAAGTTATGGAACACCTGAAAGTGTTGAAAGGTTTGGGAATTTTCTCTTGAAGGTAGGGCTGGGTGGGATTTTGGGAAGGAATTCCTGACTGGGAGGGTGGGGGGGGGCGGGGATGGAAGTCCCAGAGAAGCTGTGGTTGCCCCTGGATTCATGGAAGTGTCCCAGGCCAGGATGGATAGTGGATGAAATGGATAAAATGGATAAAATGGATAAAAATAGATAAAATGGATAAAACAGGTAAAACGGGTAAAATGGATAAAAATGGATAAAATGGCAGCCTGGGACAGTGGAAGGTGTCCCTGCCCATGGGACTGGATAATCCCTTCCAACCCAAACCATTCCAGGGTCCCATGTGCTGGTTTAGATGGGATATTGGGAATAAATCCTGGCTGGGATGGAATTCCCAGAGAAGCTGTGGCTGCCCCATTCCTGGGAGATGGATGGGGTTTGGAACAAACTGGGATTGTGGAAGGTGCCCTGCCCATGGAAGGGGTAGGAATGGGATGATCCTTAAGATCTTCCAACCCAAACCATTCCATGATTCTCTAAAAAAATCCCAGTTTCAGGATTCCTGACTCATTCCCAGAGAATCCGTGGCTGCCCCATCCCTGGGAGTGTCCCAGGCCAGGCTGGAGCAGCCTGGGATGGTGGGAAGTGCCCCTGCCCGTGGAATGGGATGAGTTTAAGCTCCCTTCCCACCCAAACCAGCCGGAATTCCACGATTCCACAATCTTCTCCCCCATTCCTGCCCAAAACATTTCACCTCCAGCTTTAAACACCACCCAGCTGCTGACGTGCCCGGAGTAAAACACTCCTGAGTTGCTACAGAGTTACTCCGGGCTGCCTCCCTGAGCTCACACCGCGGTTCCCGGGGCTGTAACCTCAGCCAGGGCCGTGCCGGGACACTCCAGGCTGGGAATGTGCTCCGGGAAAACGGCTGGGAATGCTGCAGGTTATGTAATAACCCCCCCAATTAAAAAAAAAGGGAGAACAGAAGGGTTGGTGAGTGGGGTGTGGAGTCAGGAGGCCCCCCCGTGAGTCACCAGGGGAACGGGAATGGCTGGAAAAGATAAGGAAGGATAAGGAAGGAACACACTCATCCCCACGTGACTGCAAGGATCCCTCCCGGAATTCCGGGGGGGGTGAAGTTCACACACGGAAATTAAAAATACCACACGCAAAACCTGTCACTTTTGGGCACTTTTCACAGCTACGAAGCTATTTTAGGAAAATAAAGGAACTTACGGGCTCGGGATCTCCACTTGGCAGAGTTTAGACTAAGACTACGGCAAGGATTTAAGTCGGGAGTTAAACCTGGCTTATTTCAGGCTCCTGCTGAGCTGTTTGTGCCTTTGCATTCAGCTAAAAAAAGGCACAAACCCAACTGCCAGCGCCTCTAAAATCGGGATTGACTCCTCAAAACAAACTCTGCTGCGGGACAAATATTCCTGGAAGCAGGAAAAAAAAAAACCACACATGGGAGAGGTGTAAAAAATGTGCTGCTCTACTCCCGGGATTTATTAACGCACCTCGAGGGGGGTGTTCGTGGTACAGGCAGCTCCCAAACTTCCCAGAAAACAGGAAAATATGGAATTCCAGAAGGATTTGGGTTGGAAAGGGTCTTAAAGCTCATCCCATTCCATGGACAGGGACACCTCCCACTGAACCAGGCTGCTCCAAGCTGGGCTTGGATGTGGCATGGCCAAGGAGAGGATGGAGAGGTGATTCCAAGCTGGTGAGGATCCAGAAATCCACTGAGATCCCAAATATCTGTGGGGACCCCAAATATCTGCGGGGATCCCAAATATCTGCGGGGATCCCAAAAATCCGCGGGGACCCCAAATACCTGCGGGGACCCCAAATATCCGTGGGGATCCCAAATACCTGCGGTGATCCCAAATACCTGCCGTGATCCCAAATATCTGCGGGGATCCCAAATACCTGCGGGGATCCCAAATATCTGCGGGGACCCCAAATATCCGTGGGGATCCCAAATACCTGCGGGGATCTCAAATATCTGCGGGGATCCCAAATATCTGCGGGGATCCCAAATATCCATGGGGATCCCAAATACCCGGGGGGATCCCAAATACCTGTGGGGACCCCAAATATCTGTGGGGACCCCAAATACCTGCGGGGACCCCAAATACCTGTGGGAGCCACGTGCCCTCACAGCACATCCAGGCACTGCTGGGTCCCAAGTGCAACCAACAAACCAACACTCCCAGCTTTTATGGCTTCAGGAGCATAAACACTTCCAAGATTCCCGGTGGGAATGGCCCTGAGCTGGCTGAAGGACCCCAAGAATTCCCGGGAATCCCTCGGGATCGTGCCCTGCCGTGCCCGGCCCTGATGCAGCACCTGCTTTAGGAGCTGTTACATCAGCCCCGTCCCCACCTTGCAGCCTTTTTACATCAGTCGGAGCCAGCCCGGGGCACAATTCCCGAGGCTCTGACGTCATTTGGGATTATTGCAGCCAGCTCATCCCTTCTTTCACCACGGCACGGGATCACCGACAGCGCCCGGGCCAAAAATTCCTGCTGAAACCGCGGCCCCGGGGACTTGGGAGCGCTCGGAATTAATTATTAATCTGAATTAAGGGAGAAAATAAATGTATCTGCTGTAAAAACCACTACAAAATCAAATATATTTTCTGTTTGTATGACTTTGTTGCAGCATTCCTCATCCAGATGTTTGAGGTGTCCGCCCCCAACATCTGCAGCACCACAAAAATTTAGGATAAATTCCTATTTATCCGCATCCTAGTACAGGATTTGGGCATTATTAATGCCCAAATTCCCCCAAAAAATTCAAATGGCGCTGCCTGTTTGGGCTCAGAAGTCCAGTTTTTGATGACGTCCCTTCTATAAATAGCTGCTATAAATAACCACCCTATAAATAACTATATATACTTATAAATATAATAATATTTAATACTCTCTTAAATGGAAACGGGAATATTGGGATAATTTGGATGGAAACTTGAGTTTACTCCAGAACAAGGGACAAGCCCGCTTGGTTTATTAAAAAAAAAAGTCCTTAAAATGCTTTCGGTTTAAGGTCCTAAATAACTTCCTTTTAACAGAAACTGGGTTTTCCAGGGAAACCCCTCACAGCTCTGGAGTTTCGCAGGGAAAAAATTTCCACCCCAGCCCCGGAGTTCCTCCGACGTCGAAACCGCAAGAGAAACAGAACGAAAATTACATCTCAAAACAGAAACCGAACTCGGGAGAGAATCCTCCGCCCCGTGTGCCTCAAAATTTCCCATCACGTGCCAAGGATGAGGCACAACATTCCAGGGAAATAATCGGCACACACGGTCTGGAATGCCCACAAGTGACCTCACCCCCACTCCCTGCTTGTGGGGTTGTTGTGGGGTTTGTTTGTTTTGTTTTAAACAAACCCAAAACACCAAACGATGAGGAAAATCCGTACCTTTTTCCCCTTGGAACTCGCGGATTTCTCCCCGCACAGAATCCCGCGCTGCCCCGAGTCAGTGCCCCCGCAGTTGTGTTTTTCCAGCTGCGCCCTACACGCGGTGAAGCGCTCAGCGGTGACAGAGCTCGGCCTCTCTGCCCCTCGGAAAGCCGGCGGCCCTTTCTTCTCCGCCGTCTGAAAGGCCGCCGTGAAATTCAAAGGGTTATAGGGATCGTCCGAGCTACAGAAAGAGTTCCAAAGTTTCAAGCTTTCCGCCTCATCCACGCTGTCACAGTCCCACTCGTCCTCCTCGGAACTAGGAGAGCCCTCAGAGGACTCTGCCCACGAGTCTTCCTCCTCCTCCTCCTCCTCCTCCTCCTCCTCCTCTTCCATGTCCGACATTCCCTTTCCCGGATCGCTGGAAGACGTCTGGATGGTGGCTGTGAAGTTCTGAGGGTTGTAGGGATCCAAGCTGTAGAAGGAATTCCACAGATGAAGCCTCTCCCCGTCCTGGCTGCCGGCTTCTGAGTCCGAGGGCAGCTCTTCGCTATCGAACCCATCATCATCATCATCATTATCACCATCATCATCATCCCAGTCTTCCTCATCCCCACTCTCCTCCCCACTGGATACTCCCCCGATGATATAATCGATTAATTTATTCGCACAGGCAGGTCTGGTGGAAATCGGGAAGTTTTGCTCCGTTTCCGAGTCCTCACCCTCCTCTTCAGCCAAGGCTTCCCCTTCCTCGGCCGCATCCCGGAGCCCCTCCTGCTCCGCGGGGACACCTCTGGGCTGTCTCCCTGCATCCTCGGGCTGCTCCAAATCGCCGGCATCGCCGCGCTGCTCCCCAATATCTCGGCAGACACCCCTGTGCTGCTGCTGCTGCTCCTCCTCCAGGCTGTGGTAGCCGTGGTCGGGGTCGGGCACGGGCAGATGCCAGCGCTGGAGGAACGCCAGGCGCTTGCTGCGGAGGAACTCAGCCTCGGGCAAGCCCTCGGCTCGCAGGGGCTGCGGCAGGTGGCTCTTGCCCTGCTCCAAGCC
>VZTA01001558.1:0-46635 GCA_013398855.1 Mohoua ochrocephala | reverse complement strand
GCGCCTTCCCGCAGGTCGCCTCCCCGCCGTCGCCGTGCAGGAGACTTGGGGGTGACGCTCGCTGCCGCCGCCGTGCCCGGCTCTCGGAGAGGGAGTGCGGCCGTGCCGGCCGTGGCACCACCCCACCATGCCGAGGTCCTTCCTAGTGAAGAGCAAGAAAGCGCACAGCTACCACCAGCCTCGCTCCGCCGACGAGGACTACAGCCTGCGGTTGGAGACGGTGCTAGCCCAGATTTGTGCAGGTAGGAGTCCCTCGGTCGCAGCCGCGCTCTGAGACAGCCCACCCGCCCGGCATCACCCCGGTGCCCGCGGCACCGGGCGGTCGCTGTGCAGCCCCTGCGGGACGCCGGAGGGGCTGATGCGAGCTTGGAGAGAGTCGGGCATCAAACCTTGGTGGGAGCGGGCCGCCGCGGGAGGTGGCTGGCTCCCACCACGGACCCACACTGGGGAGTTCCCTCTCCTCCTTTGCCCTGCAGACAACAAGATCCCCGAGGACACGGAGCTGTGCCGCACCGCCCTGCCCGATCCGGAGCCTTCCCAGGGGCGCTTTTCCCCGGAATCCCACCTTACCGAGGCTGCCGATGGCACCTCCGAGTCAGCGCCCAGCTGCGAGGGCAGTGTCTGCGACAGAGTGTCCGAGTTCGAGGATTTCTGGAGACCTCCCTCGCCCTCCGTGTCGCCAGGTAGGACCGGGGCGAGCAGCGCTCAGCGAGGGTCCGGCTGCGTGTCCGTGCCCGTGCCGTGGGGCAGTAGAGCATGTATCCCACGGCTAGGCGCCACCACCACAAACGAGTAGAAGGGACAGATTTGCCTGTCCCTTTTAAAAATTATTATTATTTCCCCCCCAGATTTGCCAGAATCTGTTCCTTCCACTCGTTTTCAGGTTACCTCTTTCGGGTTGCTTTTCCAGCCCGTATCGTGCTGCAGATGGAGCAGCGGGTGACAGGCTGTAAGAAAGTTGTCATGACATCGGGTGTTGATTTTTTGGTTTGTGATTAATTGTTAGAGGCAAGCCGGGTTATGTTTAAAAGGTCCCAGCATTCTCCTACAGAGAGCTTAAAAGTCTTTTAAGACAGCACGGGCAATCCATATACCTGTAGTAAACAGCGTTGATTTGACGTTTTGTACAACCTGCTAGACATTTTTCCTAACGCCCTTTCAGGTTATTTCTTGCCTCTTGCCTCTAAAAAAAAATCTGGCTCTCCCTTCCCCCGTCCCCCTCTCTTTTGCTATTTGCGGTTTTTTGTTTTTTGGGAGTTTTTTTATGTTTGTTTGTTTTCCTTTTCTAAAAACACATTTGTAAAAACCAGAGGAAAAAAAAATAATGACAGTCAGATTTAAACACCCCAAATCCAGGAAACTCACACTTATGGCTGCAGCGCCTGTCTCTAGCTCCCTTGTCCTGCCTTTGATGTGGTTGGAGCAGTGGGAGATGCTGTCCCCAGCCCGGCACAAATACTTATCTCGTTTAAAAATACAATGGTGTCATTTTAGAACAAAAATACGTATATATATAAAACCACTTACTAGTGCCTCGATTAAAAAGTGACAGCTGGAAAAAAGGACAATTTTTGTCTTGATGAAGGAAAAATTGTGTCAGCTTTACGGACTGACAGCAGACGCCAGCAAACGAATACTTAGTCCCGGTTTGCCACGTTTCCCACTTCGTCTTTACAGTGTCCTTGCATATGAATGGCTAATTGTAATGATGTGGATTTGCATTTTTAAAACCTCATCTTCTTTCAAGAGTCCTAAGCTCCTTTGAGGGGACATTCAAAATGCTGTCCAGCCACACGACACTTTCAGTCTGTGCAAATAACAGACCAGACCAAATGCAGCAATGCAGAAGTCTCTCTTCTGATAATATTTCTGCACAGACCGTAGCAACGTGTGTAATTTTTGTTCTAATTAATTTGTCCTGCTCCTCCTTTACCAAATAATTACAATTTCTGCACAGAAAAAAGATCATTTTCACAGGGTGTCAAAAAGACAGATGTAAAATAGAGCAGGTATTTTACCAGGTCTTCTCCGCCTTTTCTTCCTTCCCACTCATTTCTTCCCTCACCGTGGGATTCATTAGCTCCCGGCTAATCGTCAGGCTGGCCAGGGAAGATAACTTCAGAAAATGAGGATGATGTCCCCAGATCAAGATTTTTCAAGGTGGGGTGGGCAGTCCTGGGGCTGCCTGATCCCATTCACAGGAGGTCTGGGAAGGTGAGGGACTCCAAGTACTGCAAGAGCTTTATTAAATGAATCTCAGTGCACTGAGAGAGGTGCTGTTATATTAATGATGAAGGCAGTGGCAACAGGGTTAGACAGTTGGGCTTTCTCCCACAGCTCCCCTCCTCCATCCCCTCTGCCTTCCAGCTGCTTTGTCAGATTCAGTGTGAAGCTGGAATTTGTGTCTAGGTCACTTCTGCAAGATGCAGTGGTGAGAGAATGTATTCCTACAATTGTATCTGGATGTGGCACAGTTTTTGTGCTTTGCCAGGCAGAGCAGATGAGAAATGATGGTTCTAAATCATGCTGAAGGCAGGTGCGGTGAGTAGTACTACCACTCCCGTCTCTCTAGAAGTGAACGTAGGTGCAGGTCACTTCAATATGCACTGAAAGCTGTATTTCACGTTTGTCTTTGAGTGCTGTGCTGCTGGTGTAGGCGGTCACACAGCATACAGACATAATACCTGCTAACTCCATCAGTGCAAATCACTTTGTTATTTAACCTCACTTTCTACATGTGTCTGTAATCACATGCATTTGCATATGCAGAAGGTGCACGGGAGCTCAGCGCAGCAGTATTAGTATCTCCTCAGATGAGCCTGTTGATGCTGCAGAAGGAAAGAGACTTTTACTGGGTATAATGGAGTTGTGTAGAAAGTGTGGTGTTTTGGGTAAGAGGACACTCGAATCTTTCTTTGCTGTGCATATCAATCTGTTCCCAACCATTTAAGATTGAGTTTCTCTTACCTTCAAAAACAAGCATTGTTTGTTGTTTTTTTTTTTTCTCCCAGAAGTACTTTATATAATGGCTGCACAGAATTTCTAGGAAAATGAGGGAGAATGTTTCTCTCCAGCACTGCTCCCCGCTAGATGCTGTGGAGAAGAGGCACACACAGAAGTGCCCTGCAGTGTGGCAGAGCAGGGTTTGCGGGTTGCTTTGCCACTGGGCTTGGATAGCTTGAGTATAATGTGAGTGACTCCCCTGCATTTGTGCTTGAGAGGGCTCCAAAGCATGTGAGGTGATGGAAGGAACATTGCACGCAAACTGATCTGCGGTGCAATGTTCACCTTATACTGTATTGCCAATTCCAAGGGCTCAAAAATCAGGTCAGCCTTCCCTTTCCTCTCACTCAATGAACTGGCTCAGAAATCAAGATTGTAAGTAATACCGT
Source organism: Mohoua ochrocephala (assembly GCA_013398855.1). NCBI lineage: Eukaryota > Metazoa > Chordata > Aves > Passeriformes > Acanthizidae > Mohoua > Mohoua ochrocephala. The sequence goes on along the minus strand of VZTA01001558.1, from coordinate 43,243 downwards.
ATGGATATTCAGTTCTAGTGTTGAAATATCGAGGGTTTATGTTTTCATGTTTTTCTTACAGTTTGAGCTAGAAGTTGACTTTAAAAGGAAAAAAAATGTTATAACAAGAACAAACAAAAGCAAAGCTGAGGCCTGATGAAATCATGCCATTTTAAGGGCTGGGACTTTAAGATAGGTTTGAATTTTGCGATAAAATCGTGAGAGATGGCAACACTGAAACTGGTTGCAAAGACACAAGATAGATGATGCGATGCTGACCACAACTTTGCAGTCAGTGCAGAACAGGAAAAATCATGCTGAACAACATGTCAGCTAATTTGATTTCATCACTCTCTTCAAATATCCCAGCTGGTATGTGTGCATGTATTTCCAGGCAAAAGACTGCGAATTTCAATGGAAGAATTTGAGACTGTTAACATCTGAAATTATGTAAAAGATAGGAAAAAGTCAAGTCATTCAAAGCTCAATTTTAACCTCATTTTCTACTACCTCCTTTAACCTCTCAGTGACCACTTGCCTATCCAAATGGATAGCCTAACACATCATGCCTTCTTTCCCTAGTCCACTCCCATTTATCTTGGTTTGCCAAAGGCTGAAAAAGCCATGGGAGCTGACACGAATAAGTAAGAGAGCAATTGTGAGTGGACAAGTTTTTGCTTAAGAGAGGTCACTCTTTGGAAGCCCAAATTATAAGGGATGCCAATATCTCTATGAAGGCATCAGCATTTCAGTAGTTAATTGCTTCATCTCTTCCGTGGTTCACTAAAACTGTCGTCCTGTGGAGATGTTTGACTCTCCCAGTGCTGCTGCCTGTTATGATGAGGAGTGAAAGCAGTGCACCTTGGACATTAATCAGCATCTCTAGCAGACACAGTTGGGGTCTGGTGCCTCATGTTCCATGTCCAGCTGTGCTTTTCTCCATGTGAGGCTCCTCAAACATCGGTGCCTTTAGACACTCCTCTCGAAGGCTGAGCTCCTGCCATTGCATCAGACTCTCCTGTGGGCCCCCAAGTGTGATTCATGCGGTGCCCACCGCATTGATCAGATGCTGCTGCTGAAGGCAACCCTCTTAGAGCCTGCTGAAGCCATTTGAGCTTGTCCTGGTGGAAATTTGCTTTGATTACGACTGCTAGGAAAACTGTTTTGTCTCTTCAGGTTTTCATGTGGCCCATCCCGATGATTTTACAAAGCTCTCTGTTTTGGGTGGACTCAGTTTCTTTACATGGAGAACCTCAGAGCAATCTGAAATGACCATGATTTTCTTTCAGATGAGGAGTAATTGTAGTTTACTTTTTTTGTGAAAAAGCGAAGCATAACGTGCAAGCTTCTCAGAAGGTGTTACTTATTTAAGTTACGCTGTAGTATAGTTATGGCCAGTTGTGGCATGAAGTTGAGAGACTAGATTTGGGCATTAAATTGTGCAACAAGATGTTTTTCATTTTGTTTACCAGGTAAATCTCAGCACGTTTGCTCTGTCTGGCACCTCTGTAATGTTATATTTGCTATATGGATGTGCGGGATCTCCATCAGAGCTTAAACATGTGGACTGTCATCTTTGATGTCCATCTTGGGACATGGTAGATACACGTTTCCAAGAAGCTGCAGATAAAACTAGGGGAAGTTGCAGGTGGAGTTGTTTAGAGTCTTGCTAGTCAGATCAGTGTGTACACACCCAGGCATCCAGAGATGGAGGAAGACAAAATTGGTGTCGGCTTTAAATAATTTGGCTGGGACATGGGGTAAGTAGGTAGTACTGGACACTCAGATCCTAATGTGCAATATAAAATGTCCTTCCATGGAGATGAAAGGGTAGTCTCAAAGGGCAGTACAGGGGTCAGGCTCTGGACATAAGCCTGAGTGATGAGACTGTTCTGCCTCATGATAGTGTCTGGATTGTGAAGCCCACCAATTCCCATGCCCTTGTGTTTCCACAGCCTCGGAGAGATCTGTGTGTCCATCCCTAGATGAAGCACCCCCTTTCTCGGTGCCCTTCAAACCGTACATGTGGAACAGCCTGGGTGGCTCTGAGCTCAGGCACCTTGTGCAAAGCTACAGGCCCTGCCCGACGCTGGAACGGACCTCAGCCCTGGGGCTCTTCTGTGACCGAGGCTCCGAGCCCGCCCTCTACGGTGCCGAGTGTAGCTCTTCCCTGGGACTGTACGGTGACTTCAGCTCCCCAGGCCCGGGGCTGTTTGAGCGGCCGCCGGCAGCAGCTCCTGGACTCTATGCCGAAACGCAGCCTGGGCTGCAGCAGGAGAAGGGGCCGGGTGGCATCAAAGTGGAGTCGGACCTCTTGTGCCGCCCACTGCTCATCAGCACCGGCTCTTACAAGTGTGTCAAGTGCAGCAAGGTAGGGATCCCTTTCTCCCACACTGGGTATGACTCTTCCCCCAGCCCTTTCTCCCTGGCAAACTTGACCCTGTGTACTCTCTTTCCTCAGGTCTTCTCCACACCGCATGGCCTTGAGGTACACGTGCGCCGCTCACACAGTGGCACGAGGCCCTTTGCCTGTGACATGTGTGGCAAGACCTTCGGCCACGCAGTCAGCCTGGAGCAGCACAAGGCCGTGCACTCGCAGGTGAGAGCGGGGCGGGCTGCCAGGGTGGACGGCTGGGGGCCAGGGCCAGCTGCTGTATTCGGCTGGCTGGGGAAGCCATGAAGACAAGGAGGGAGGGACCTAAACTGAGGAGGGGAAGAGAATGTGGTAGGGCTGCAGTGGGCAGTTGTAGGTGAAGAATATGGTGGCAGTCAGAGGAAAGGGTGGCCGGTTGGTGAGCAAAGGAGCTAATTAGGTAATTAAAGAGCACAGGCTTTTTTTCCATTCTTCAGACCTTGCACGCATCTGTATTAAGCAATGGGCACTTTTGGCATTCCAGAAGTAGCAGAAAATAATAAATGTTCACTCTCGGAGCTGGAAATTGAAATGCAGATGTGGGCTTTTTTTCAACAGCTAAAGCAACTCAGTGTGCTTTCTTCTGATGCAGCTCTCCTCATTCTTTCTCCTCCCTCCCCCAAAGAAGTGAGTCTTCCCTTGTTTGTAGTCATTTTTGTCAGTGCAGGGAACATCTGAACGACCAGTCAGAGCACTGACTTCACCCGTCTTGACAAACTGAGTCACGCACCAAAAGAATATGGTAGTTAATTTTGGTAGGAGGACTTGTAACATTTTCCACCTGCTGATACTATGCCATATTTCCCCTTCCCCACCCACTTGACCTGGCAAATCTTCCTTCTTCAGATTGGCTTCTGGAGGATGAAGTGATAGCAATGGTTTTTTGCTCTTTAATTTATAATTTCATGAGTGTACAATCAGCAGAGCACACAATGAAGGGAGATACCTCATTATTCATTAAACAATGGTGAAAAGAGCACCACTGCATAATGTGTCCATGGAAGGGACAGCATTTCGGGGAGAGTGCATCAAAAGCCAAATGAAGAAGATGGTTGTGTGAAAGCATAGAAGGAAGAGGAAGGTGCAATTGAAGTTAAGGGATGGAAAGAAGAGATGATACATGGTATTAGAAAGTGGTGAAGAGGAGTGTGTGAGGGAGAGGTGAGAGACAGTAAGGTCTTAATGCATTTGTTTTTATATGTTAAAATAGTAAGCTGAAAAGTTGTTTGTCCCAGGTGCTCTACATACCTTCCACTTGAATTTTAATGGAACTACAGATAAGCAGTTAGTTGTTACCATGCCAGAACTCAGTCTGCCACAGGGATTTCCCAAGAGACCCAAGCAGCCCTTGGCACCCACTTTCCTGTGTACGGTGGAGAGGTGGCCTCTGAACAGTGCTGCAGCTGTTGGGCTTCCCAGTAGAGCGATCGTGTCTCTGGCCCCTGATAAAATGTGTCGGCAGACTCTGCCCAGTCCATTGGGGCTGCTCCCACCTGGCCATTCCTGCCAGCAGGAAGAGCTGTTCAATTCAATGTTAGTAAGGAACAGTGCACAGCACAAGGAGAAGATGCATTCTCTTTTTTATCATGTGGTGCTGCTATCAAGCCAGTGTTATCATCTGTGTAGGCCAGTCCAGCTCTCTGGGGAAGTGTAAGTTCTTGCCAAGGCAGAAGGGGCAACACTGCTGTGCTGCTGGGCAGTTTGTTGCTGATGGGATCATTGGTGTGATGTAATGTGTGTGTCTGGGCTCATCTCTCTGCAGGAACGCAGCTTTGATTGTAAGATTTGTGGCAAGAGTTTTAAGAGGTCTTCTACTCTGTCCACCCACCTGCTCATCCACTCAGACACCCGACCCTACCCGTGCCAGTACTGTGGGAAGCGGTTCCACCAGAAATCTGATATGAAGAAACACACCTTCATTCACACAGGTCAGCCCTGCAGCTGCTGGTGTCAGCCCCCAACATGAGGGCAGGTCTCGGAACAGGTTCCTCTGCAGCGGTCCGTTCCTCCTCAGCTGGGACAGCACACACACTTCCCTATGCTTCTCACTGCCCCGCTGCTATTCATGCTACCTGAGCTGTACTTGGGCAAAGGAGGGCGATCCCAATCAGGTTTAATGAACAGCAGCTGCAAAATAACCTACAAAAATCCTCGCAATCCAATCAGTGTTCCCTTAATAGGATCCACCAATGTTTATTCAAAGGGCTTTTGTATAAGATGATTTGAAGAGTATTATATTCGTGTAGCCTTGATTTACAGCTGAGGTCCCGGGAAAATGACAGGTGGATTTGATTATAGCATCGCTTTTTGCAGGATCTACCAATTTACAATAGGAACAACAGGAGTCTCCTCCTCTAGATCAAACACTAAACTGGAGGGCCTAGGTCTTAGTCTAAATATTTGTTCAGAGATTGTCTGCACTTCCACCTGGACTTTCTGAGAAATGGCTGCAGTTTGATACAGAATGGAAGGAGAGGTGCAGAGTTCTCAAGTTTCACTGTTAGTAATAAACATGGAAACTAATATAAAGTGCAGGTGAATCACCAAAGGAAATAGTTTCAGAAATATCATTCAGTGAGAAGGCAGGTTTATCAGAAATCATTAAAAGAAAATCTTGCCCTTCAGACCTGCACCGTTCACTTAAAATAGAGGGAAATGAATGATGTGTAAGATATGGAAGAATTTGTAGACATGAGATACCAGTTGTACTGGCCAAACCCAAGGTTCAGATGAGCAAAATCCTTTTACCTGATAGTGGCCACTAACAGATATAAAGGGTGAAGCCTAAGAAGGGCAAATATGTAGAAAGATGGCACTATATGCAGCGCTGCTTGGCTGTGACTTTTCTAGGCGACAGGCAGTGAATAATAAATGTTACTTATGAAGATTTTTCACTGAAGGTTGCTGGATGAAAATGAACTATCTATGAAGTAATACAAGAAGTATTTCCATAGTAACTTTTTCAAATGAGGTTTGATTAACTAGAATTTCAGACAAATTTTGAATCAGTCCGATTATTTTGTTGTGAGATCAGAAACTGTGCCTGGGCTTTTAAATTGCTAAGATAAAAGCAGGTACTTAACTGAATCAGGGATTCCTTTCATATGCACCATATACTTGTGAAATGAGCCTTCAGCACATTTTTGTTTTTTATTTTTTTTTTGATTCTAAGAATCTGATCTTCAAACATCCAGAGAGTTTGTTGTTCCCAGCTGAAGCCAGTGGGCTCTGCAGGTGCAAAGCCACTATGAAAATCCGGCTTGGTATTGTGGTTGGGTTCCCTTTTATTTGTCATTTGATAATAAACAGTATGAAAATATACTTAGATCGTGCTCCCATGGAGTTTTGCCACTGACTCCTCTGTAGAAGGAGGAGGCTGCATTTATTCCCATTTACATTATTTGCCTGCAGGAGAACTTCAGGGTTCTGACTGCTAGCATTTCAGTGTGGGGAACAGAGAGAACCGATGTCTGGATGAACCCCGCCCTTCAGGATTCACTTAATGGTCCTTATACTTCCCTTGGGGACAGACCCCAGATCACTGGGTTTGTTTTAACAATATCCATCTACCTATTCCACTTGCCCCCATGCTGATGGTATAATAATCGATGTCAGGCATTCATCACTTTTCCAGGAGTTCCTCATGTTCCCAGGACACAAAGACAGTTTAAATTGTACAGAGCCCATGCAGAAATACATTCACGAGGTGTGGTGTCCTGAGAGCACTCTGTGCTTCAGGCTGCTCCCAGGACTATACTGGGCTGGTGGAGGTGCAGCCAAGTCCAGGCCTGCTCAGCTGCAGTGGAGGCTCAGCTTATGCTCTCTCTGGGGCTCCCAACTGCTTGGTTTTTTGTAAGGATGACTTCCTAGGTAATCATACAGAAGTCTCTTTGATAAGCTGTAAGGCCCAGTGTATATTTGCTGTGGTCCCAAGTGAGCAGCACGTTGCCTCTTTCACAGCCTCTCTCTTTCCCACCTTCTGCTTGCAGGTGAGAAGCCTCACAAGTGCCAGGTGTGTGGAAAAGCCTTTAGTCAGAGCTCCAACCTCATCACCCACAGTCGGAAGCACACAGGCTTCAAGCCCTTTGGCTGCGATCTGTGTGGCAAAGGCTTCCAACGAAAGGTCGATTTACGGAGACACCGGGAGACGCAGCACGGCCTGAAGTGAGTCCAAACTACAATACAGAAAGCGCCTACAACACTATGAGAACAGACTCCCTTGGCTTCCCTGCTGGACCCAAGCCCTGTCTTGAACACAGACCCAGGCATTACCTTTCTGAACGGGAGCTCAAAGAGGGAAGAAGACAGAGCCAGCTCAACCTGAACGACTGGGAAAGGGGAAAGTAAAGGCTGGGGTTTCTCTCTTTCTCTTCCCCTCACTGTTTCTGAAATAACACTGAAAAATAAACCTTTTAGATATACAGCCTAATACTCCAAAGACGGATAAGCTACCAAATATCTGCAAGCTGGAAAATATTTTTCCCATGGCCATGAAGAACCCCTTCAAGTTTTCAGTAGCTTGAATCAGCTGGCAGGGAAACATGGGTATAACAGTGTTTACATGGGGTAATGACAGAGAGCCATCAGCACCTGCCCTGGTTGAGTTCAGTGCTGAATGGGTTCACTCTTGGATGACTTCCTGTCTGGAAAACCTGGAGGATCAGGACTGTGCAGTTTGACATCTTGCTGGTTTTTAACCAAAGGTACCAGCTTGGGTCTGATCCTGCTCTCACTTGTTCTGGTGCAAATCAGGAGCTGCATTAACAGAGAGGTCCTTTTTATCCTCCCTGAGCGCCATCTCTCTCTCTGTGCAAGGCCCGACTGCCAGTGTGTTTGAAGCACGGAGGGTTACTTCTTCCTGCATCCACTAGGGAGAAGGAAGCTTGTGGAAGACCAGTGGAAAAGCCAAAGCACAGAATTATGCCTTAGAACTAGAAACCAATCCAACAAGTGATCCTGCCTGAGGAGGGCAGGAGCACCAGGGAGGCACAGACTTTCTGTCCAGAACCATTACTGGCTTCTACACTCTGGGCTTGTTCTAGTAACTGGAAAATAGCTACTCAATAGCATCGTTTGTATATTTGTTTCTGGTTTTTTAATTTTTAAAGGGAAACTTTCTGAGGTGGGCAGGACTTATTAGAAAAGTATAATTTACTTAATTTGCCTTAAACAACTCTGCATGTACCTCAGTTTAAAAAAAAAGCTGTTTTTACTTTGTTGACAAGTTTGTAAATGTCCTTATTTAGATTTTATGGAGTGTCTTACATTTCTTGGTACATATTTATTAGAACAATGTTTTAAGTTAATAAAGTATTGAGGATGGTCCAGAGTGATTTTTATTTAATATGTAACTGCATATTTGTGAATGTCAGCCATTACAACAATATACCACAATGATTGTCAGGGATGCAGCATCCAAGGAGGGAATGCAGGCATGAGGGCTGTATTTGTCCAATTCCCACCGATTTCAGATAAGCATTCACACTTTTGAAGACAGAGGTATACCGTGGCTAGGACTATTAACCATAAAAGGCTTTAAAGGGGAAACAGCAGTTTTAAGGCTCTGCTTTGGAAATGCAGACAGCCAGAAGTCCCTGCTTAGCCCAGGAGCAACTTGAATGTCTCCCATAAGATTAAATGTCTGTGCCTGGGAGTTTGCAGGGACACCTGAGCAGCAGGTGCATCATTTGTACTTCAGCCTGTTGGGACTTACAGTACAGCCTTTCGCCTGCCCGCCTTGTCAGCAGGGCCGGCTCCATCTGGCAGTTGCAGCCCATACAAAAGAGAAGCAGGAGGATGATAGAGGAGTACCTTGTCCTTTTCCCAGCAGAGCACAGCATGGTAGCCTGGGTTTTTACCCGTGCATGTAATCTTGTGTGCCCACACAGGTGTGTATATATACTCGTTTCCAGCTTTGTACATTTATTCTGGACAAACCCAGGGAGAGGCCCCCTGTGCCCTGCTGGGCTGGCCCAGCCCTGGGGCACCTTGCCCGCCCGAGGCCGGGGCACTCACCTGCCATGGTGCCACCGAGGTCGCCTTGTGCCTTCTGTCAGCTTGAGAAATTCCCCCCGGGGCCGCCCTGGCAGGCTGTGGCCGTGTCCCCTCGGTGCCGCCCTGGCAGGCTGTGGCCGTGTCCCCTCGGTGCCGCCCTGGCAGGCTGTGGTCGTGTCCCCTCAGTGCGTCCCTGGCAGGCTGTGGCCGTGTCCCCTCGGTGCCGCCCCGGCAGGCTGTGGCGGTGTCCCCTCAGTGCGTCCCTGGCAGGCTGTGGCCGTGTCCCCTCGGTGCCGCCCTGGCAGGCTGTGTCCGTGTCCCCTCGGTGCCGCCCTGGCAGGCTGTGGCGGTGTCCCCTCAGTGCGTCCCTGGCAGGCTGTGGCCGTGTCCCCTCAGGGCTCACCGCTCGGGCCAGGCTGCGCTCTGCCCGTGGGGCTGCCCAGGCCGAGCTCTCACTGAGCAGAAACGCGGGCACAATCACGGCAATCAGGCCGAAGGGCTGCGGCACAGCCAGCACAGGAGCTGCCAGGTGCTCTGAAGACCACATTAGGCCCATTATGCTGGGTTAATTAATGCAGAAGGTCAGTGCAGGAGACTCAGTGGTGATGCAGAAAGCCTGTGATGCCCTGGGTCCCACCCAGGCCAGGGGAAGCTCCAAGGAGTGGCACAGGTAGGCTTGGGGCTGCCCCAGCATGATGCGCAGTATTTATTTCACAGGGAAGCTGCTGTTGTGGATGGAGTGAGTGCTGGCCAGGGGTTCTGGGTATGGGTTGGCCAGGGTTAAGCAGTTGCCCCCAGTCCCTCTGCCCTCTGGAGGGCCTTTCCTGCCAGGTACTTTCCTTCCCTTTCTCCCTCTGGGCAGGCCTTACTCCAGCAGGCCCTGAGCAGGCTCAGTTGTTGGCATTTACCTTTCAAACTACAATAGCAATGTGTGCTTGCCTCCTTGGAGCATCCCATTTCCAAACAGGGCAACTGGTGTGGTTTGAGTCTAGTGCTGCTTCGCTGGGTGGGGTGGGTGGCCGGGGAGGCAGCATGGACACAGCACAGGTGGCAAGAATGTTCTTCACGGGGAGGAACTCACAGGTGTTTTATTGGTTTAAGTGTGTCTCCTCCCAGAGCAAGTTGCAGTTAGTGGTGTGTCCCAGGGCATCGCTGCTGGGCCACGGCTCAGACTCCAACCCCCTGAAACGTTTGTGTGGCTGCATGGGAGGGTGTTCCCGTGTCCCCAGCCCTGCTTGCACGAGTGCCAGCTGCTGGTTTGGGTGAAATGCAGCTACCCATGGGGAAAAGTCATGGCTTTAAGGTGGGGAATTGAAATGAAGAAGAGGAAAAGAAGATTTATCTGGGGAGAATCAGAACAGGCTACTGAGAGGCTGTGGAGCAAGTCTGAAGATTGGAAATATCTCTCTCAATGTTATTACTGTGTGCCATTAAAAATGCATTATGCATATTACGTGACCCATTATTCATGAAGCAGGTTCCATACCTTTTGTTTGCCAGAGTAACAGTAGAAAGGGTAAGGAGAGACACTGGAGCACACCTTTGTTTCTTTCTGTAAATTTTTAATGACACCTCTAGCTAACCAGTTGGTGAAGCTCAGTTCCTGCATAAAAGTGGAAAGGCAGAGCTATCTACAGGACAACTAAGCCTTTCAGAAGCTAATTTGAGCTTGTGTTCATCCACACCAACAATGATTAAATTACCTATCAAGTGTGCAGAGCTATCAGGATTCAGGGCATTGAAAAACAAGGTGAATTTATCTGATTGATTTAAAAGACATGGGTGGAACAAGTGGGTTATAAAAAGAAAAGGTCTGTTCCTTATAGATATTATAGAAGGACTTCTCTGGCAAGATAAAGAACTTTTTACTTTGCTTCCAAAAGCTGTTTTGCCTGCACAGAAAAAAAGTTTATTAGTTGGAATCAAAATGCTTTATCCAAATCAGTTAGCAGGCTGAATTAATTCATGAGGCAGAAACAAAGCACCTTATTAGGTTCCATTTGGATGGCAAGCAGAGATGTTTAAAATTAAAATATGCAAACATCATCTGTGTTTTCTATACAGTTAGTTTCCAAAAGCTGATAGTAGCACTCAGATTGGATATTGCAACACAAGTTAGAGAGCAGCTCTTTTGGGTCTTGCTCCTTCCTCAAGCAAAACATTTGTTGCAGTTGATGGGGGGAGGGAGGAAGAGGTTTCTAGAATAAGCCTTGGGTGAAAGATTGCGAGACTCGTGCAACCCTACTTGCAAGCTGTGCTGCTGTTGCATGTTGCCAGAGGTGTGCTCCTCGAGTCTCTGCATTTTCCACCCGTAAGAGAGAAAAACTAAACAGGTCAGTTGTATCAAATTCATCTCCAGCATAACCCCGGTTCACATCAGGAATAGATTTTGCCTTTTCTATGTAAGATTTGGGTCTTACTCTAAATAGTGAAACACAGCTCAGCATACAGCCCTTTGAGGGAATTCTGATTTAGAAAAGCACTGAAATATGCACGTAAGTCAATGGAGTGTGTCTCTAGCAGAGACCTTCCTGGATGCCTGCTCAGAGTTAAAATTCCAGAGATTTCCCCTGCTGAATCCTGGACCTTACTCCATTGCCAAGCCACATCCTGTCTGTCTATTTTCACCTGCAGTGGAGGTGGCTTCTGAGAATGCCAAGGGTAATTTTTTTTTTTAATTGTCAATAGGCTAGTGGTAGTTTCCAGTATTTTTTCCTCTGAGTAATAAAGCAGTCTAAATAGATTTCAGGCATGTAAATATCTGTAATGCATTATAAGGCATGTAAAATGATGGAACCAGATTTGAAAAGATATTTGTGCATCTAAAGCTGCAGATACGTCCGATTGTGCATTGGATATGGGAATCTGGTTTTGTCTATGACTTCTTTATTGGGGGAAGAAAAATTAGAAAACCCCAGCACATGAGTCTCAGAATGTTTCTTGAGTCTGTGTCACACCAGTTTGGGATACACACAGCATAGAGACTGTAAAGAGAAAGCACACAAATCTGAAAGAAATGTTTCCTGCATTATAAAAATGCTGGCCACACCTTGTTGGAATAACGTTGCCTAACGGATTTACCTGGAACATGTGATAAAACTTTCAAATAAGTTGAAAGCAAACCACTTTTATGTGCTTGTTCCAACATTCTGCTTCTCATCTGCATTTCTGTGGGGTTTTTTTGGTTTTTTTTTTTTTTTTTTAGTAGAGGTGACATGACAAAAGAATACTGAATAAGGCAAACATAGAAGGAAAATAATGTAACAGGTATTGAAATTATTTTCTTTTAGTACCATCCAGCCGACTTTCTGACACATGTGGGATCTCCCAGCCAGCTGGATACTGCAGTGCGTGGGGTACATCCATCCCAGCTCACCCAGGCTCAGCTTCCCATTTGCTGCAGCAGTGCTGGGATCCTCTGCTCAAGCAGCCTAGAAGGCAGCTCAGCTTCTGGCTCATGCTGCCAGCTCCCTCCATGGCACGTGGGTCAGAGGTGGCTGCTCCGCCAGCGTGCTGGCACTGGCTGGCAGGAGTGCAGCACAGCAGGTGTTGAAAATGGCCAAGATCTTCCATTGATTTAGTTACTGTAATAGGGGCAGCTGGCATTAAAGGGAAATTGTAATCCTCTGAGGTGACAGACAGTTCATTGTGATATAGAACTTATGTTTTACACCTTTTTTGCCCCACTATGAATAATACATTCCCAAAACTCACTGATAGACTCCAGGGATGAGTTCAAAGGGGAAAAAGAGGTATCAGTGCAAGAGGCAAGAAGCTAACTCCCAGTGTTCAAAAGAGTACACTCATCTGAAAAGAGGCAAAAATATGTTTTCAGTATTTCATATAGGAAAGTTTAAGTGTTGAAGTGAAGAGCCACAACAAATGAATAGTATATCATTACGTGGTCAGCCAGAAAAGAATAGACATTACTTTGGTCTTAATTGCTTTCAGGGACTCCTTCTAGCAATTAACTTTAACTGATTTAAGCCAAGGGATCTTATGTTGCCTGTTACACCTGCTAAATTCCCAATTTCACAAGCTGTCAGCTCTGCCTCTACTGTTGCCCTTTGCTTCCCTGAAACACAGCAACATGGATAGGCAGGCAGGAGGGTGAGACTCGGAAAGGGAATGGGTGAAAAATAGTCTTGATCCTCTTTATGTAGCTGTTATAACTCCTTGAGGTGCTGCAGGAATGATGGTTGCAGGTGTAGACATCCCTTATTGCAAACCTGCATGCAGTCACGGAGCTTGGACCTTCTGGACCAGGATGCTCTTGCTCACACTGAGTAATAGTGAGTGTGAGTCAGGATGCTGTTGCCTCGAGCTCTGAGAGCAAATAGCTGGGTCTTCCTGTGTGCTTGTGCTGGGCTTTGTGCTGCAGGGGCCTGACCTTTGCTGAGCTCTGCTGTGCACTCTATATATCTGCTGTCAGTTGGTTTTGGAATTATTTGTGTTTTCAGTAGCTTAAATTAACATTAATGGCAATTGAGAAGAGTCTCCTTCCTGTGTGATATTTCCACCAAGGCTGAGGTGTTTGGCGTGTGAGCTCCTCTATGAGCCAGGTAGCCTCACTCTCTCCAGCTTGTCAGCTGGGCCTGGCTCTGGCAGGGCTCACTGCTGTTGTTCCCTACAGGGGTTTGGCAATCTTTGGATTCATTTCTGTGGCCAGTTGAGGTGGTGAGACCGTTTGCCACCTCTCCCTTAATCCCAGGCGAGGGGGGTGATGTTCCAGCGGGTGTTTCCTTCCCAGTTTCCCCAGCCCAAGTTGCATCACAGACCCTTGCAGGGATGGAAAAGAACGGTTGCATTTATGGGAGGAAGGGGTTTTATGCAAGTGGGGTAAGCTCTGTCCTCTCTTACTTTTCCCTAAATTCTAAATATCGCTGTCTGAAACCTTTCGCACCACTCACCGTACTCTGGGCAGACAAGGGGCCACGGAAGAGCATGTGCCCGCTTAAGTGTGAAGTGCTTCAAACTGCTAGGCACCAAATAATTGCAGAAGGAGAGATGGTTGACAGTTACTTCTCTCTTCTGAGACTGCTGTGGTTTGGTTTTTAACTGTGGCTCTTTCCACTTGCCATTTGGATGTTGGTTTTGTTCCTCTGCATGTTCAGTTGCTGAAATCTCATGTTTGAGCAATTTTTACTGTGAACTTCTGCATGTTGGAGAAGGCTGCCACAGCCTTTGTATTGATGCTCTGGCAAGCTTAAGGACTCCGGTTTTTTAGATCTCAGTAGTGGCTGGAGAGCCAAGATGCTCTCTACAAAGTGCAAGCATAAGGCATGGTTCTCACCCAGAAAACGTTGGATCCTACGGGTCCTATACTTTAGTAAAAAGTAACACAAAAGGACAACTGCACCAGCTGAGTTGGGTTCTGCCACTGTTCATCTGAATCAGGGGAAATGCTGCAATTAAGCAGCATGGCTGGATGTGCAGCATATGTTACAGTGTGGGTGTCTGTTGGTGCTGGCAGTGAGACTCTCCTAGGTAAATGTTACTGCCCTCTCTCCAATCCCTCATCCTGTTAGATGTGTGGTGGGAATTCAGCTGACAATCACTGAAGCTCCCTGAGAGCACAAGTACTGGCAGGTGAATCAGTCTCCAATGGTGGTACCAGTGCCTCTTGACCAGAGGGGGCTGGCAGTCCTGTAGCTCTGGTGGGCTTTGTTTTGCAGGGGGGCAAAAAGGGTAAAAAAACCTGTCAACGAAAAAAAAAAAAATTGTTTCCTTGTGCTTCATTTTCCTGACTAGTGTAGAAGCCAACAAATACTAGGCCTTGCTTTCTACCCAAAAAGCTGCATCTCTTTCTCCAGCCAGGCTGAAGGCATTGCTGTGCCTGTTCTCTGCTGCTGCTGGGGGGTGACTCGGTGCCGTGCGTTTTCCCGGCCCCCCATGCTGTGAGGGGGTAAGTGTCACCTCTGTGTGAGAGCTGGTGGCAGTCAACCTTGCCAAGAGCTGGCTCCTGCGTGTGGGCCCCCAGGCAGGCCAGCGCATGGCAAACACAGGCTTGTGATGGTGCAGCCCTGCTCCTGGCCTGACACATGTCTGGCCTGTGTTTTGTGTGCTCTGTTTCCTATTTCTTCAATCCCTTTATTCCAGAGGGAGTTCTTTTATGTATATTGACAATAAAGGGTGGTAACTGAGATTGGGTTTATGGACTAAAGGAGCTAAAGTGCCCCTTTAGCACAGCCCACAGCAGCCAAGGATGTGATAAAATCTCTAACTGCCTTGATGCTGCAGCTGCCCAGCCATGCTTATGAGAGGTTCTATGTTTTCCACAGCATAAAAAAAATATCTTGTCGACTTAAACAAGTGTAAATGAGCCTAATTCCTCATCTGTCAATAAGGAGGCTTTTCACTGTTAGTTCTGTAAAAGGCCTTGTTCATGGGACTGAGAATCTGACTTAATTTTATATGATGCCCTGAGGACTGAAACTCACTTCTGTTAGACAAAAATAAACTAAACTGCCCCTATGTGTAAAGGCTGGTCAGGGCAGAGGAGCAGGGGGAACAGGGAAGATGCCATCAGTATAAGAAAGTCATGGGCCAGAGGATATTGTGTTTAAGTCCACCTGCCCATGGCATACAGAGACCTGCTAGGGACTCCTTGTGTGTGTTTGCAGTCCTATAAACTTGAAAGAGAAATTTCAAATAGGGTAATTGCACATCTTGCTAACAATGGTGCTCGGTTCTATGTTGTAACAGTGGTTGACAAAGAGGTGGAGGAAACTCTTCCACAATACTGAGAGAAAATGCATGTGCAGCAAGTGCCCCGGCACATCCAGGCTCTGGGCAGCAATAGCCAGAAGGGTCAGGCTCAGGATTAATGAGGTGGTGCTGGAGCAATTTGATTCCTCCACAGGAAACCCTTAAACACCTTGAAGGGAGACTATAACCTGGAAATGACTTGGGAGATGGGAGTACTCAAATGCATGCTGCGATCTGGAGGAAGGAAACCTAGGCTGAACTCCCTCGGACACTCAGAGCTAAGAGCATGCTGGACTGTCAATAATTAGCTGGGGAGGGAGGTGTGAATCCCTATCAGTGGCTGGTGGGGAGGATGGCTCAGAAGCCTCCAGGTATGAGGCATATTGACTGTAACATGCCTAAAGTGTTTCCTTGGCAGGGAGAAACCTCAAATGGCCTTTCTGGATTTACTGCTGCATTAGGAGGCTCTGCATGCTGCTGGGACACTGAGGCCTGAGCTTACCTACCTTACCATGAATACAGAGAAGTGTCTTTCTATGGCTTCTGTAAAATAACCTTCCTGAACCTGTGGTATGTTCCTGTGAAGTGTCTTGGCCTCTGGTAATGAACTTGGAATATTTTCAAGGAAACATACGGCCAAGGATTCATCTCTTTCCTAGTGCTGGTTTAACTGATCATGATGTTGAAACCAATCTGTAACTCCCCTTTTGGGAGGTGTGATGTTCCTGCAGCTCTGTGTGATCAGACTGATTGCAAGCTTAGTGTCTACGTTGCTTTCAGGGTTAGTTTTCTGCAGAGATTCACAGTAAGCCCGTAGGTAAGCTGTCTGGAAGTATGGATTGGCTGCTGTAGTGGTCCTTCATGACCAGGAAAGTTACAACACCCCTGAATTTCCAGTGGGTTTGGGAGGCAGTGCACTAGAGGTAGGTTTACGTGTGGATCAGTATGTGGCTTGCTGGTTTTTCTTGCTCTGGGCAAAATCTGTTGACTGTTCACAGGGCATAAGAGCCCCAGGTGTCAGGTGTTGTGTATCTGATGAAAGATTCACTTGTGGAAAGAGACTCAGCAAAATGTTACTCTTGTACTTCTCAAGTGCTGTCTGGGATGTGCTGCAGGCTCAACTAATTTAAGAGAGGTGTTTAAAGAGCGTTGCTATGAATTTCCTGTCCCGAAAGAATAATTCTGTTCTGTACAAACTTCTACCAATTGAGTTTGGCCCTGAATGGTCCAACAAACATGTTTCACTAGGGTTTTTCCTGCAAATATACTGTTCTTCCTGCAAATAGAATGAACAAAATTCTGTGTTTTTTCTTTTCTTCTATGCTTACTTGGTGAATACAGACAAGAACCTCTTTTCACATTCCTGTTCCTTCTGAAAGGCCCCCAAAATGAATGCACATCAACTCTCAAAATGAAAATATTGGATAGGAGGAATATCCATAGGTTACTGAATGGTGCTAAAGTGCTTTCCTTCCCTCTCCCAGTTTCCATAAGCAAGCTCTGTGACTGCCAAAGCTGCACCCGACTGATGTTTTTTAGCAGGAGAGGGTAGATGCACATGAGGAATTAACAGTTGGGTAGGGAAAGACTTAACTGAAAACTGAAGCAACTTAAACAAGTCGAACTACCTTTCTGTTGCTTTCAGCCTTCTACAAAGGCTGTTTCTCTGCTTAGATGTGTGCTTTCGATACATGTTTTTTACTGGAACTCTAATTTCTAATTAGCTGGGCAAGAGAAATGGGAGAGGAGTGGGCAGTTACCTTCCCTTCCCTTGGAACAGTGTCCGCATTTCCAAAGCTGCCGTCAGCTGGGGGCCAGGGAAATGGTGCTCAAGTTCTTGCAGAAAGCAGATCCAGCATTAGATGCCAAGAACTCTGGAGGCTGTGTCCTGAAGCAATAAGCTCAGTAATTTGTTCTACAGCTAACAGACCTTTTCAGGTGTCTTCAGAGCAGGAATGCACGGGCCCGTTAACGTACTGAGCAGCGATCCTCAGCCCTTCCTCTGTCATGTGGTGAGCTGCAGGCGCAGGAACGCACGTGCACGCGCAGTTTCACCGTGCATCGCGGCACTCACAGCTGGCTTTCTTGCTGTGGGTGAAACCTTCACGCGCACTTCTGGCATCTGGGCACAACGCGAACAACCTTGCAAAGTAAACACATCCACCTACCATTTTTATTTTCTCAAATCACTCTTTTAGCTAATGTTTCAAAGATACATACGCACCACATCTGGTGCAAACCAAATATTTTCAGTCTGTTGGATCCGAGTCAATATTTGCCCAAGGTATTATAAAGATGGTCATGAAGCTGTGACTAAAGGTAAAAGTGCCCCGGCTGAGGATTTGTCTTGGGCTTACATGTGAGCAAAGGGACACAGAGCTTTGTGATGGGGCGTCTCTGACAGCACTGCTCCCATGCTGATGGTGCTTGTGGCTAGTTTCAGATGGCCCCCTTGATAACTGGTCCCCACGTGCTTGTGCAGACAGGGCTTGACTCATCACTGGTGCTGCTGGAGGGCTGGCACTGCTCATGCACCTTCTCCAGCTCTCTGGGCATTCCCCCGGGACAGCCAGATGCCATCGAGACATTTGCAGGAGGGCTCCTCGCTGGAGTGAAGGCGGTGAATAAATCAGTGCATTCTGTCACGCCGGCTCTGCTCCTGTTTCAGATTTTTGCACCAAAGTGTTTATTTTGTGTAACTTGCGGGTTCCTGGTGCCTCTGCAGTCTCTGTGTAGGCTTCCTGCTGACAGATGTGCTGTACTTGCAGTCAAGTTGTGGAAGGTGGCCTGTCAGAGCTGAATCAACCCTAGAAATGCTATTAAAATCTGACGTGCCTTTTGGTCAATTGAGACTCGCTTGGATAAACAAAGGTCAAATCTTTAGTTTCTTTTTTGGTATTTACATAGTTCTGTAAATAGGCAAACTCCCACTGCCCCAAGAGCATTTTGAAACTGACTCACATGTGACAGATTTGTCTTACTCTAACTGAAATTAAAGAACGGGAACCTGACTGTAGGATGACCTACATTTAATATGTTATATTTAGGGTAAATCTGAGTGGTCCGTGCTCTAAACAGACCTGAACGTGTTTGCAGCTCTGTAATTCAGTCAGTAATGTGGGGACTGCATCTAACTGATACAGCAGGAGTCTCACTGGTGCTGGTGGGGTGTCTCTGCAGGCTGAGCTCGGCAGTGATCAGTCTGCTGGGGGAAAACAGTCGTTTCCTGGTCACCGCTGGCTGCTGGAAAGGCCGGGTCAGTGGGTGTTACTCTTATCTTCAGTACTTCCACTGCAATTCTGTGTGGCTCAGCACATTTTGGCTTTGAGCTTATGGCAGCATCTGTTTTTCACTTTGTTCTTTCTCGAGGCCAGGAACTAACATAACACAAAGGACTACTCCTAAACCTTCCTGGAAAAACAACTCATGCTAAGTAGCTGCGCACCTGATTGTGGTCAGCCTGAAATTCATTGCATTAAACTGGAAGTGACATATCCAGTGCTGTAACAAAACAGTAAATCCTCAGAAACCAGGGGTGAAGGATGAATGCATTCCTGGTCAGAACCCAAACTTAGTGGAGAGGGGAGGTTACTGTGTGACAGAAGCCTCCTTGCAATGGGATTACACCCTGCCTGAACACTCTGTGGTTTGGGGTGTGGGTTGCCCCAACTAGCAGAACACACAGAGCAGGGTTTGACAAGTCCTCTCCTCTTTTGTAGCAGGTATTTATTTCAAATTCCTCTTTTTTTTGATCTTTTTGTTGCATTTAAAAAGTAGACTTGTTTAGTGCTCTTTTTTTTTTTTTGGGTGACTTAGCAGTCATTACAACCTAAGAGAACTTGTTCATGGTGATTGCTGTATGTTATGAGAGTACAGGAAACACTATAAATGTTTAAACGTTGCATAAGAGTTGGTGCTGTGGTCCCTGTTCTCATTTGCCTGTAACTGTCAACAAGATAGGTTGAACTCTCTTATGTCAGTGCTTGACCTGTTGTTATGTTGCTGTTTGCTTGGGTTTACAGGCAGTCACTGTAGTTCAGCCATCTTTGAGAATGAGATGTTGGGAAAATGTCGCTCTCGCTCTGTGCCCTCCTCCTTATGAAGCTGCAGTTCCCTCTCATGGCACGTTGGGTGGGATGCCTTCCCTTCTCCACCCTCCTGTTTGCTGGGTACCTGCAGAATTGCTTTGGCCCAAGGGGAGAAAAAGCACCTGAAGGAGTTCATCCCTCTCAAGCTGCTGTTCTGAGATGGGCGCTTTTGTCTCTTCACCTCAAGGTGTGTGACAAGGAAATGAGACCCATACCTGGGCAAACAAGGGAGTATGGACTTCCCTTAATGACCCTGCCAACTACCTCTACCTTATGCTTGTACCTGCATGCCTGTGAGTGGTGTCTGGATGCCATCACCGGGTTTGCTTGAGCAAAGAAGTGGCTCTCAGCTACATACCAGGGAGTCACTGTGCAGCTGGCTTCAGCTACTGACTTGGGACTGGCACACAGACCAGAGGTCTTTTGACTCCTGCCATGTTGGTGATGGGTATCAGTTTGGTACCTCTGCTGCTCTTTCATTGCTCTGGGACATTGGGATCAAGCCTGCAGCAAACACCTTGGGTTTAGTATTGGAGTTTTACCTCTGTCCAACCTGCAACTCCTACTGCAAGCTGTGAACACGCAATTCATGAAGGTTTGGTGGAGACTTTCAAGGGCTCTGCAGCTAAATTCCCTTACTATGGTTCCTTGCATCCAGGAGACATAGGTGAGAGCAGTCAGGCAAACTCCAGAGTCCTCCTCCTCCTCCCACAGCCTCAAAACACCCAGTGCCACGGTTAGAAAGGTAGGTTCTGATTAATAAGTGGGCAAACACTTACAGATACAGTGTTCTGTGATGGTAATAACACTGAAAATATTGTGCTGTATTTACCCTGTACTGCAGAAATAACAGATGTGCAGCAGTAATAAAGTAGCTAAACACTTAATTAGAGATATGTAGAACTGAGTGGTTGAGAGAGAATGCTGCTTTCTAGAAGTAATTTCTGAACTAATACCTAAATCTAAAGAGAGAAGTGATTTCTGAGTGCAGTCATGAATTATGCTGCTGTGACAGGACGTTATGCCCCATCTCAGTCTGTTTCATTCTTAGAGGCATGCTTTGCATAAACTAACAGAAATCACACTAGTTATAAAAAACCAATCCTAACACGCTAAAGGACTATCCTTTAAGTAGGACCTCATCACAACCTGACATTTTAATAGAAATATAATTCTGTTAGTCCGTTAGAAGTGTAGGGACATTTTCTTGTGCCTACAATCACAATTGCAGCTACATGTGGTTTCAGGAAGCCTAATGTAACAGTCAGATTAAGTGCTTTCTTGCCTATGGCTATTTTACTGGAAATCCTGGTAATGAAGACCTCAGAATAAGCATTTGTGTCAAAAAAGCATGTTTTCAGTGCTTCTGCCCTGGA
The DNA here is from genome assembly GCA_013398855.1 of Mohoua ochrocephala. NCBI lineage: Eukaryota > Metazoa > Chordata > Aves > Passeriformes > Acanthizidae > Mohoua > Mohoua ochrocephala. The sequence continues at coordinate 22,685 of VZTA01001558.1, read as the reverse complement.
AAGGGATGCAGTAAGAGTCTATTTCTCTTCTATTATTGATTATTTATTGTAGCGCTCACTAGAGGATAGAAGACTAAGCCATTCTGTCTCAAAATGTCAAACCTTAACCTTTGTGCAAACTTTCTGAAGTTCAGCAAGCTGTGTGAAAATGGGCCACTGTGATTGAATAACGTTAATGTGGAAATAGTTAACTCCCACACAGTGCTGTGTTTCACCATCTGCAACGTGGCTTGGGTCTGCAATGGTTTCACAGGTCTGTGACGCTTGCGCAGATTTTGTGGTGGTTCTCCTATTTATAATTACTACTGTACTTACAGAAACATCTGCACAGAGATAAGCAGTACATAACTGATACATAGATGCAGATGCTAAAAACATAATTACACTTTTGTGCTGAGCATTCAGCTATCCAGCCTGACTTCATACCCTGTATCCATCATTGCTTTCAGAGGCAGATTCTCACCCTACCACAGGAGATTTCTTTCTTTTCTTTCTTTTCTCCCAGATGGGTTCTCTTGCATTTGATTTGTATTAAAACACATTTTGTGACTGTGTGAATCAGATCACTCTGTAACTATGACCTACCCTCCTTATCACCCTATGGCTCCACATGCTCTAATGTTCTCTGCCAATTCTACTGGCACAGATTTTTAGCATGACAGCGTCTTCCCCACACCCTTTCTTCTCGCTGTGAGCTTATCTCCCTCCTGTGTGAAGCCTCTGTTGTCATCCTTCTTTTCTTCCCTAAACTTCTGCTGATGTTTTCTCTCCTCTCAGGCTTGTGCTGCTGAAGTTTCCACATGGCACCTGGTGCTGGCCCTTCCTTACCCCTCTCTCTGAACAAGTGTTAATCCCAGGCAAGTTCAGTACCAGCTGTAGGTTTACTGTCACAGACACACTGTAGGTGCCTTGTCTGTTGTTCTAATGGAATTCATTGCATGAAAAGTGCCTCCACATGGATGGCCTGGATTAAAAAAAAACCCACAACAGCTGCTTGAAACCAACCCACCGTGAACCAAGAACTAATATTTACCATCTTCGCTCACAGTCAGCCCCATTTACTACTGGATTCCACTCTGAGAGTCATTCATTCAACCTGGTTTTCAATACACTTAATGTGCTTCCCTGTTACTTTTGTTCTCCCTAATAGAAGGGTTAATTTTTAGTAAGAATGCCTGGTAGAAGAAACTCAAGATTTGCAGACTTACTAGTTTGTAATAACAGCTTCCACCCATGCCCAACTCCCATGCATTTATTTCTTGCTTTGTCATTCCTAAAGAACCAGAACTACTGGGTTGAAGCAGTAGTTAACCACATGGCTTAGGCTTCCTTGGACCATCTCTCATACCCTCCTTTACCTTTTACTACCGCAAACATACTGAAGTTCATTGCTGCTTTCAAACATACAATTTGATTTTGGAAGACTCTTAAAAAGTAACATTATTTGGTCTAGTCCATCCTGCTTGCTTTCTTGTGTAGCTTAGAACAGTCCATTTTACCAGAGTGGCCACGTTATCTTCTCCCTGAGAGCCATTTACTATTAGGTGGCCTCAATGAGGAGCTCTGAACTAGAGGATCTCAAGCTCTCAGACTTCTGACATGTAGCTCTGTCCCAGCCATCAGCTCCCCTTACATACATAGCCTTGTCTTCTTTGATGGGCAGAATGGTTATAAATAGAGAAGATGGATGAAGTGGCCCAGATTCCTCAAAGAGCTCAGCATTCACTTTTGAGGCCAGAGCAAATGGTCTGCTTTTAGTCTCTTTTTATTTCAAAGTGCTTGGCCTCAACATACTTAACCATGTTAAAAAACTGAGTCTAAAGGCTGCAGTGGCTCTGTCTACAGATATGACCCAAATCTGGTGGTGATTACTTATGAAAATCTGACCCAGTTCAGCTGTAACGTTTCTGTTTGGTGTGTAGCCAAGTTTACAGTATCAGCAACATCAATGCAAAGCAACTGATATGGAAAAATATGATCAATGGACTTTTATTTTTCTTCCAGCTCTGGGTAGGGTTAGGCAAAAGAGTAAGGGAGGCATCACAGCATGTATTGCCAAAAAGCAAGCAAATATATTTTGAATTTCAAACGCATGTTCCACCAGAAGGGGATGTTCCTTTGCAACATGGTGAGATGCCTGCTATCAGTTTTGGTAAAAGCTGTGTTAATGCCCAGGCCCTGAGTGTGGGTACCAGGAGCTCAGAGTATATTTCTGGCTCTGCATGTGACATAGTCCATGTGCCTGGACGAGTCACTCCACTCCCCTTTCACTTTCTTTTTCTGTGAAAAGGGGTTTAGCATCTTTGAAAAATGCTTTGAAATCGATGATCAAACTGACAATTGATAATCATTCTAAAAGAGACTGCTAATGGTAAAGAGCTCACCTCAATGCATGTAAACATTCCATAAGGAGACCATTAGCTCAAACAAAAAAAAATCAGCAAATAAAAATAAGCGTGATCTTGTGAAATCACTGATCAGTTTGATCCATCTTCACTGGTGAGTTTGTAATCCTGGTCAAAGTTCTGAAATTAAACAATTTCTTACAATAATTAATTAAAAGTAGGAATGCATCTCTTTTTTTTCAGAAAAAAAATCTTCCCTGAGGTTGCATTATGAAAGGTAACAGCTTTGATGGGTAACAACCTATAGAGATCCAGGGGTTATTATTTGGGGATTCTTACAGAGCAAGAAATTCTGAACAAAGCTGTTACTGCACCAGTTGATCACATAATGACATTTAACCCATCTTAAAATGAAAAGTGACTAGAAACATGATTTTCTTTTTTTTTTTTTTCTTTCTTTCCTTTTCTGTATGTTTAGAAATGTCAAAGTGAAACACACTGACAATTTGGACACTTTTTCAAGTTGAGAAATTAATCAAAACCAACCTTTTCCTGCAGAGGTTTCATTTTCAACCAAGTAGGCCTCTTCTGATTAAAGAAGTTGCATAAAAATTCTTAATCATCTCTGTGCAGGAGTACTGCTGTAGCTGTTGGGTGATTCATACATGTTTTAGAGACAGCTTTCATAACAATCTATAGGTGCTGTTGTAAGACTCTATATATGAGTACTTTTGTCTGTGCACAAGTCATGTGGCCCTGGGGCAGTGCCCTCCCAGCTGCAGAGAGGGCTGTGTGGACACGGGCACCAAACCAAGGCCCCACTTCAGATGAGTAAGGGGAGAGCTGGCCCATTTGCCATCCTGTGCTGAGGGAATGAGCCCTGGAGCAGGTTCCCCACAGTGAGTCTGTGTGTGGATGGGAGGTGGGGAGGCGCAAGGCTGGGCAGAGCCATCCCTTCCCGGGGTGCAGGGAGCCAGCGTGAGGGGTGGGAAGCCCAGGGGTCTGCTGCTGGGGGAGCTGCCTGTTGGGTGGGATCTTTACAGGTGCACACAGGAAGCAGGCAGGAAGATGAGTGCTAACTGTTGGAATTAGTGAAGTGGTAGAGTGGAAAGGAATGGCCGTGCACTGGGATGGGAGGAATAGGAAGGATTTGGAAGAAGAGTAGAGATAGAAAACAGGGTGGGGTGAGTGTCCATAACTCTGGCTTTATATCCAGTTGTGAATTTTTAGTAGAAGTTTTTCAGAAGCAATACGTATAGAGTATTATTTATGGAGTATTATCTGTGAAATTCTGAATTCAATATTTTTAAGAGCCTGTGGCTCTCAGAAATTGTACTCTTAGACTGTTAAGAGTGGATACTCTTTGGCTAACCTGCAGGGAACTTCCTTCCTCTATCTGTAAAGGAAATAAGGATGTGAAGATATGTATCTATGCTGTTGAAGTGCTTCCATTCCTCCCCTCCCTCCTGCTTCTTAGCACTGGTGACTTTATCAGCTTTGCTTCAGGCATCATCTATCTTGTATTCAAGGTTATCAGATAGCGATGAACTAGGAAAAAAAGAAATCCAACTTTTGACTCAAACCCTTAAGATATAAATGATGTAACCCAGAATCCAGCACTACTCCTACACAGATCAGCAGTCAAGTACCAGAACTGGAGGTCAATGTTTCACCTTTGAATCACCAGATTAAAAAAATAGTTCCTTTCAGTGAAGCCTACATAACAGCACTACTTACAGTTAGATATCGACAGAGCCTTCAGGGCAGCTAGGTAAATGTTTGTAGCTACAATTTTAAATTTTATTTAATTTTTTTAATGCCGTGACAAATTTTGAACTGTAGAGATAAGGAGACAACATGCTGCAAAGTGTGAAGTGTGCTTGACAGTTTAAGAAAACAGCTAGCTGGTCTTGAGTATTTGAGCATGAAACTGACCCCTTCATTCTTTGCACGACAGTATCATAAAGCCTTTTAGGTAAGTTACAGCATTGCTGCCAAGCCAAATGATACATATTGGACGCCTTAGCACTACAGCACTGCGGACTCAATCTTGTCCCACATCGGCCCTGGCAGTGGGAGAAGGGATGGCCTGCAGAGGCACTACAGCTGAAAGAGCTGCGGGTCCTGCTCCAGCCTGGCCACAGAGAGTTGGACAAATGGCTTCACTGCCCTGTGCCCAGAGCGCTCTGTCCTGCAGGGCCCTGCTCGAGCAGAGGCAGCTGCGGGCCCGGCTGCTCGGCCGGGAGGGAGCTCTGGCTGTGCTCCCAGGCAGCCTCTCACGGGCTCCGATGCAGAGCGGCTCCGTGGTGCACAAACCACACGGTCCCGGTGAAGTGGCCTCACTCACCCTGTGTAACTCAGCCAGCACAGCAACACCCATGCTGCTTTTCGGCAGAAAGGAGACCCAGCTCGGTCCCGCAGCAAGGCTTCAGTTCAGCTCAAAGACAGAGAAAACTCAACAAGGAAATACAACGTTGTTCAAATTAATCTCTTCTTTCCGAGACCAGCCTCTGCTTATAGAGTAAGAGAGCGTAAAAATGGCATTTGCATTCTTAGGAAACAATGCCTGTGCACAGTTTGCAATGTTTCAGATTCATTCTTTGGAAACAATTTGTGTGATTTATTCTGTTTTTCTTCAAGCGTGATTCTGTTTTCTTCAGGGCTGCTTGGGGTGTGTGGTTTGACACTCAGCGTGTCAGTTTAGCATTGTGAGATTGTGAGTTTTTTGAAGAGGGCACATCTGTGGTTATAGAAGAATAACAAGAAGCATCAGATGTTCAGAGAACAAAAAAGCAGAGCTTGGGAGGATCTTAGAAATGAATAGTTAGCAGAGATGACATATATATGACCCAGAGCTGTAGAGCGCTAATGTGGTATCTGTAAAGTCACTTATTTTTCAAGTTTTCAAATGCTGTCTGGAAAAAGTATCTTAATAAGGAAGAAATACTTTAACTACCTTTCTAGTTGTGAAATTTTATAATAAGCCAAGGTTCTTAAGCAGCAAAAGTATCTACCTGTTTGTTTTTAATTTACTGAGAGCCCATAGTTCAGAAAAAGAAGAATGTATTCAAAAAAAGCTTTTAAGTCAGTCAGAGCTTTAAGCAGTAAAACTACTACCCTTTTGAGAATAGAAGGAAATGTTGGGACTGCAGCTTCATCCCCTTATTACTCCTTTAGACTGCTTGGGAATAATTAAGGCTGATGGACATTTAACCAGTCTTTGTACAAGAAGGAGTCAAGTCAAACTGCAGAGGGGCGTAGGCTTATGCAGGTTTCTGTGTAACAGTGAACTGGATCTAAACCTTGTTTAAAAATCAACAGGGTTTACAGCAGTGTCTGCCTTTACTGAAGTGCAGTTATTATTCTAGCTCAACCACCTGCATTGTTATCAAAAGACCATAGTATTTTCAAACTTATTTTTTAATCTTTCTCTCCTATACTGATGTGAATCCACCATCTCTCTTCTGGCTATGCAGATAAAGATACTACACCAGTACATCTTCATTTGCACCATCCAGTGAAGTATTTTTAATGGATCACATGCTTTGAGACCATGAGCTCAGTCTGAAACTTTTGAACAAGAAGTGCAAAAGTTAGTAATTGTCTTCATGAATTCTGTGCTAAAGTGATATTTACCATTTCAACTGCCCAACTAATGTACCTACACTTTGAACTACAGCCAGCCTTGCTAAATCAGTACTAGCCAGAGATTTGCAACCATTTATTCTACTTATTAAATTAACCTTTTGCAGACACTTCTGATTTGTTTTCTCCTGCCTGTGGATAGCACTTGCAGTACTGAGGTGTTTACGGAAAATCCTGCTTAGTGGCAAATCCTGATTAGGAAACGTTATCATTTTTCTGCATAATAGGTGAGATAGACGTGCCTAACATATGGTTGCTATAAAATACCTTAGATGAGTCAGATCTTAGCTGACAGCTGTAGGCAGAGTTGCTGTGGCTTCTTAGATAATACTACCAATTACGGTCCTTTTTGTTACTTAACTACTGTACTGTTAAATTATATTAACCTGATTTGTAGACACTCCTGTTTGAATAGAACAAAAAGGCAAGATTTATGATGTAAATCCTGATCTAATGTTTGCAGCTTATTAAAGCTATATCCAAAGTCCTTCAGTCTCTCTGTAGTGATGACTAATTCTAACCTAATTGTAGGACTTCCCAGGAAGCTGCTGCTGTCCCACTAAGTGGTCAATTCAGTTACATATACCATGAAACTTGAGAGGGTACAGAGTGCCAGAAATGGCATTGATTTGATGATGCAGGATGTACCAGCCAGTAGCCCCAGTGCCTTTGTGCTGTGATCCTTGCATGCAGCTCTCACAGGTAATCACAGTGTGCAAAAATGTACTGAAGAGTTTGCCTTTAAAGTGCAGGCTACCACAGTGTCCTAGGGACTGACTTTGCCGAGTGGCAAGAGGCAGCTCCCTTAGAACCTGAGGTTCTGCTCTAGCCTGTTGTTGGACAGGGGCTCAGAGCTCTTGTCTTGAGGTAACTGCAGGATAGCACAGTAAAGCCAACAAAGAGGTGGACAGCTGCAGGGTACAGGGGCCACACTTACTGCACTGTTCTGATGGATTAGCCTTACCAAGTCTAGGAGTTTAGTCTACACATTCAGTTCTCATAGCAAAATGGCTATTTTCTTCAGAACTCCAGCCTGCACCTTGCTCTACTCGACAGCGGCAAGCAACTCAGGGGGAATGGCTTTATCACACATGTCCATGCATTGCTCAGTGGCTCATCTGCTTTCACTTGCTTTTTGAAATCAGAGTGCTAAAGGAGAGCCACCTGAAGACATGTGTTTCCAGCTCCTCCCCCCCACCTCACCAAATTCTGTGTAGAATTTGCCACAGATGCCACAGCTTATGTTCTACGGGGTCTTTCAGGCAGCCCATCTCCCAAAGTATTATCCACACAATGCAGAGTTGTTGTTCTGAGATGAAGAGTCACAAAAAGAAAACTCACAAGAGGAAAAGTCTCCACCAATATTACTTTCTGCCTTTGCTAATGGCAGGCACACCCACTTCCTCTGACTCTAATCAGAGGACGACTGGCTGTCAGGTGGTAGAGATACACAGTTGAGAAACAAGAGGTCTTTATAGGGTAGGTGCCTAGCCCTGCCTTGTATACCATCTGCTGCTAATGGAAACTTAAGACTTGCCAAAAAGAGAGGCTGAGTCTATGTTTTCAATATTTAATGCTCACTGGAAATGACAGTTCAGCATTACCTGCTGTCCCAGTGAGATCAGGCTAAACCCCACCCACAGTACTGTGTGTTCACATGCAATTGCAGAAATAAATAGTAAGTATGGAAAACTTAGAGGCCAACTCTAGAACTAGAGTGTAACCTCCTGGATGTAATTTCAACATAGGGGCATTGATTTTTTCCCCTAAAGACTGCCACTCACTTGAATTCTTCTGGTGTTAACTCTTATAGGTTAAGAAAAAATTCAATGTGAAGTAGTAGCGATCAAAATAAGTGAACTATAGGATCAGATTGCTTCGAATCTCCCCACTGTGCAGGGGCAGGTCCCCATTCAGTTTTGTGCCACACTCCATTACAAATTACTCCAGGGAGACCCAGTCTACTGTGTCAGGGTTCTCAGCTGACTTTTCTGCTTTCTTTCCCCCATCAGGAAACAGGGGCAGAGGCATTACTACCATCCAGTTCATAAAGGCACTAAGATAAGATTTGGGGAGCCTAAATTTTAGAGCATCAGTTCTCTCTGAAGCAAATGAAGACAGGCAGGGACCTAAGTTTGGATGCCTAAATTTAGAAGGTGTGAATACTACTACTTTCCCCTCCTCTCTTCCTTTTTCTTCTGTCTGATGTGCTAGTCCTTTTTTCTCAGCAGTTAAAAGAGACATGTCCACCTGAGCTGCTCATCCCCTCTTGCACTTGGTAGAATCCAGGTTCTCTCAAACTAGGGGGGAGCAGGGTAGGCCATGGAACATCAAGATTCATAGAACCGTTATTTCCCCCGTAAAACCACAACAGATGTCTCACTTTTAATCTACACACTGAGACTGAAGAGTGAAAATACAGGTGACTCTTCTATGTGTTGTGTGGACACAGCCTGTGAGGCCCCAGATCCATCTCATACATGTACCATGCTCCTCGTCGTTCCCTGCATCTCCCTTTAAAAGGCAGGGGAGATCTAAATTTCCAGTCCTGGGTTTAGACAGCGGCACAGCCCTGTCAGTTATGCTGCTCTAGATTTACTAAGGAACTTTTTTTTGTTTTGATAGTTTTCAGTGAAATAAATCAGTCTCTCTTCTGCTTGTTTTAATGTAGAATTTTGCGTTACCATATACAGCTTGATTTGCAAACGTTACACAGATTCAAGGTAATCTCTTCAAAAACTTGAATATGCATGGGTTACATTATGACTTTCCTACTTTCCTGAAATGGTGAACATAAATGAACCACTCTGACTCCTCTTTTTCTCTCCAAAATCCAAGAAAAATCACTAAGCATGGTCAATGAGCAAAAAGAATCAGATGCCAGCAGTGAAGGGCTCTGCGCTAGGAAATTCAGTGTTACAGAGTGCAGTGCTTACACTGAGAGTATTTACCAGGCCATGAACTGAACTCTGGTGTGAAAATAGACACAAAAGTCTTTCCATCAGCCTCTTTGGCCAGCATAAAGACTGCTCTGAATAATGTTGAGAAAATGTGACTCTGTGTATGCGGTTGTTCTCTTCCCGATATTATTTCATCACAGCTATAGAAAACTTGGTAAGAAATCTATTCTGTGACATGCAGGTATGTGTCACACATTCCTCCTTTGAGGCAGAACAGCTGCAACAGCATGAAGCAAGCTTTGCTTCAAGCTTTAAACTAAGCTGTTCTTCAATTCTTTACTAAATCAATTATATATGTCAGGAAAAAAAAAAATCACCATGTAAGTCTGGTTTCCTTCCCACCTCCCTGCTATTAAAAGAAACACATCATACTCTTAATTGCCCTGCTACAGGTCCATGGCCAGACAGCGCTGGATGCTTGTCATGGCAATGGACTTCTGTGACTTTATGATCCCTATCATCTAAGGTGCTGATGGCTTTACCAAGTTTATGACCCTTTCACAGAGCTGTTCAGAAATAGAGGCTTCTGTCCCATTTACCCTAAGCCCCAGATCCATGTCTCTCCACACCTGCAGCTCAGCAGTCACTACAATTTAGTGTATCTGAGATAAGGCTGAAACCACCACTGACCCAAATGTCAACTGCTCTCATCTGCTTAACTAACACAGAAGGAAAGACAGTAAGCACAGAAACAAGGCCACAGTGAAACAATCTGTCTGCCATCATAAGCAAACTGAGAAAGGGCAGAACATCACCAAAACCCAGTTGAGTTTAGGGTGACAGCTTTTGAAGGGCAGATAGTTGTGACAGAAATTTTCTTTAAGATAAAAAATGACATCTTGATTTGAACATTGCTAAGCAGTTAAGCTGTTACAAAGCATGCTCATAAGAAAACTACGTAAATGAATTGAATTTTTGGTATTTGAGTTGTGATCTTTATATACCAGTGAAGGCTGACAGTATTGAAAGATCCTTTTGGGATGAGTCTACAGCCTCTCTCCTACTCAAAAGTATTGGGTATATATGCATACTTTCTGCATTTATTCACATGCGTCTTACTCGTGTCTAACGGAGATGAAATCGTGACATGTAAGTGAAGAATATCCCTTCAGGGTGCTTCCAGCACACTACAGAACTTTCTTCTGGCCTCATGGATGGAGAAGTGTTACTCTGTTCTCGTAGGGCAAGGAAAAGAATGAGGAAGCTTACTACACGGCAGTGAAAGAACAGATGCAAAAATCCTGAAAGCTTACATTTTTGAGCTGCTGAGGCAGACAGTAAAAGCAGCTACAGTGAACCCTGATAAAGAGGTCTTTGAGCCTGTGACCTGTTCATTCTTATTACAAGATCATACATTTCCTACACAGTAGGTGCTGAAGACCAAGCTTAAAAATAACTACCAAAAAAAAAAAAAAAATCACACCACTAAAATGACAGGAAATGTAAAAACTTTCCAAATGAGAGCCATCAAACCTGATGAAACACAGTTGTATTCCTGGTATGATGTACATTTGTAATGCCTTCTAGGTGTACTCAGTATGACAGAACTGTTGTGAGGTAATCTTTGTGCCCCAAGGTAAAGGTGCATGAACAGGATAATGGCTTGCTCACAATCTGCTAGCTAAAACCAGAAATATAGTTAACTTCCAAAATCAGAAGCAAATAGATATAAATTCACGGTTTAAGTTCTGCTCAGAGTATCATACCCATTACTCAGTCTTCTATAGAAGTTTATCTTTTGGTGAGGTCTTGACCCTTCTTTCCATATGTTTCAAGTAAACTTTTTCCATCATGGTACAAAAGCAATGTAACTTCTATCCAGTAATTCTTATGAATTTTGTGTTAGACACACTCTGATCATAATGGGTACTTTTCCCCCTGCTGCATACTTAGAAAAATGCATAGCTTAACTCTGCATTAAAAGTTATCCTAATTCTAAATTGTTGCTTTTACAACTTACACTGAACGTAACTTCCCATTACAGTGTAAATTTGGAAATGTCAAGCATCTCCTAAATAAAGTCTACTGCACAATGAAGCTTCCACAGTAAAGCTGCATGAGCTTCTGTGTGTCAGGGGTAATCTACATATTTATCCTGATTATCATGAAGGAACTACACCGCAGTAAACTAAGTAAACAGTTAAGTGTAGAGTCCCTTTATGGTGTCCAATTACAGAAGCAAACCAAAGGAATAAACTTTGTTTTTTTAAATGGAGTCGCTGTGTATCAGCCCTGGTAAGGCTTGCCCCAGCCTTAACTAGTGCTGGCATTTGCTGCAGACTAAGCACTGTCAATTACAACTTTCTTCTCAAGTCTCTCAAAATACTGAGAACTATGCAATAAAACGTATTACGGAATCATTAAGAATTACTAGTGGACTAGTTTTAAATTGCAATTTATAATCAGTTAGTGACAGAAGCAATTCCAAACACACTCAGCCTAAATAACACAACTCTTTGAAATGAAATGACTACTGAAAGCCAAAAATTTTTAGTTATTAAAATATATTTTAAAGTCCAAATCAGTAACAACTAGAGTCCATTTAAAAACAACTTTTAAACAAGTTCAAAGACCACCCCTTTTCTTAGAAGCAGCAAGACAAACAGGCTGTGAATCAGACACATTTGTGTACTGTTGTCCCCATTCTTAAAGGTTCCTGCTCCATGCACGGGGCAGCTGGAAGAATGTCAGCAGCACTGCTCTTACCACTGGAGGCTCAAACGCTTTCTTCCCCCTCTTTCCCTGATCCCTGTAGACAAACTTTCAGTCAAAGCTTCTAAACCAAGAAAAACCAGACCAATCCAAATTCCTTTATACTGCTTTTAAAAACTTTTCAGATGATCCATATTTTAACGTGTCTTCATACCTTGAACAACTGTAGTTATAGTCAGCTTCTTCACAAGACTTCAAAATTCTTACCCATAGGAAAGAAATGAAAAAGCAGAAATGCAAGTACTACAATTCATACTAAACTTCATTTTTTATTTAAAAAAGCTCAAACAATTGAAGGTGTTCTTTTATTCTCTGTGCAACTATTTCAGGTAGTAGGAGATGCTAAGATGATTGTGTTATTCTGTGGGGAACAAAGGAGTGAGATCAGTAACATTAATACACTAATTACTTAAATACTATAATGCTATATTCATTGAATCAGTTGAATATGATCAACATAAGTAAGGTATTTGCTTTTAAATTTTTTGGCCTACCTGGAATGAAAAATGTAATCTCAATATTATGCAAAAAATACATGGCTCTTAGCTCAATTTTATATCACAAAAACGGAACATAACAATTTCATTGTAATAATTAAAAAACCCCTGCTGAGTCTTAGCCCTCATAGCCACACAGAATTTTAATTTTTTTTATAAATTGTGGTAGTAAAAGTTCCTCTCAAAATTGCAGTAAACCAACCATGCATCATCAGAAGATTAATGTGATAAGTAAGCAGCTGGCATTTACTGTAAGTGACAAAATGATGACACTCATTTCCATACCATACATATTTCTTTACTTTAAAATGTGCTTCACACATTTTCTACTCCAGCTGATACAATCTGTAGTTACTGTACATACTTTAAAAATGCTGAAAATTAGACCCGTGGTTAAACAGCTTGGTTTTAAGACAGACAAAGTAGCTTAAAGTTAACTGACCATTCAAGTTGTCAGTCCATTCTAAATATTCTTGTTAAGCTTTCCAGATCTTCATTTTTGAAATGCAGTTCTTCCAGTAATGTGGTCAGGAACTGTGTGTACATTGGGCTTCTCTGAGTATTCTTGAAAAGTGGAGTAGTTTGTGACAATCTGGAAAATCCCAAACATATTTCATACAGAAAAGCAACTTTTGAGTGGCAGGTGTTAAAAAGCAAAGCTTGTGAGCTCCAACAACTGTATTGAAGAAAGGCAGTTTATAATGTCACATTTGATTAATTACAGTCTATAATAGTCTGCATGTATGATATACAATATGAGCTGTACCAAAATATGATTTATTAATATGTAGTGAAAGCAAATAAACTAATTAGAAAAAATGAGAGTAGTTTGTATGCCTCTAATCAGCTGTATAGATGTTATACAACGTAGACAGATGTCAGAATCAACAAAGCGTGAAACGTACAATTACACATATAAAAGGAAAGACCTCAGTCATTATTTATTTCTTTACCAAAAAGCTCCTAAACAGTCATACAGTAAAAGTTATATACTTCTTCATATGACTAAAATATGAAAGAGATATAGAACTCCTCAGTTTGGAAGGAGCTACCACTATGCGGATCACCTCATAATATCTGTATGCAGATGAGGTGAGCTGTTTGTTCTCATTTGCCCTTTAATTTATCTGAATATATTTTCATCCTAAGGTCCTTTCTTTTTCTCCTAATTCTATTGCAAAATACTGCAAAGGTAGTAATATCTGAATCTACTTCCTAAGCCCAAATATTAAAAAAAACCCCCAAACTTTAATGAACAAAATCAAGTATTAAAGCTTATGCTGAATGTTAAGAAACTTCAACACCAAACATTACTGACAAGATCACTTAACAAGAACTCGTATCCCAGCAACAGTTACTTTGCGTCAAACACAGTGCCACTGACAACATACATGAAAGTGTTATTTTAGAATACATTGTGAATGAGGTACTTTTAATGAGAAATTCAAGATAGTCTACAGCTTCCTTAAAACTTCTCAGCTCAGGAAGTCTTGAGGTGAGTAACAGCTGAGATCAATCTCCCTGCAGTCACTGTTATTAAGACCACCTCCACTTGAAAAAAGCTGCATATAAAAGAAGATTCTTTTAAATTAAGCAAGAAGAGTGATAAAACACAAACAAAGGACCTTACAAGACATAGTAAATAAGAATCTCTTAATAAAAAAATAAATTTACCCCAAAAAAATTAATAATTGAAAAAAAAACTTTTAATGAGTTAAAATCACTTCCCCTTTCTTTCTGGATTCCTTTTCGGTATGTACATTTAGCTAAATATTTCAGCTATCAAACACTGTCGCTTGGTGAAAAGGACTTTCAGAGATGCTTAGAGTAACGGCAAGGTGTGGAAAGAAATGACTTAGGCATAAATTCTGCTCTCTCTCTATATATATATAAAAGAGAAGTACTCAGAGTCAGGTTTGTGATTTTTGGCCTGAGGCCACTGGGTTTTGCAATGTACTTCGTGGCAGACCGGACTGAGTTGTGTCTTTCCTGGTGAGAGCTCCGGGGGTTGCTCCTTGGGCTGGTGAATCAGAGCGCCCCTGCTCAGGGCTGGCAGCCTGGAGGCTGGGTTTGCATCGGGACACTTTATCAGCAGGGGAACAGAGGAAGTGCTGATAGAGGATCAGAAGAACCACTGCAGAGTGTTAGTCTGGAGACAGGGATAGCAGGAGGAAGACCAGGAGATGCATTAGTATTCGTCTTCAATTCACCCTTCCCAGAATTCAGCAGAATGTATATGAGAAAAGACTGGTGGCAGAAGGAGTCGTGACTTCCTGAGTGCTGGTGCGAGGCAGCTGTATGGCACTGTAAACCATTCTCCTGGCAATGATGTAGATTTGCATGCACTTTTATATGAATTTTCTTACTCCTGCCATGGGCTTAAGAGGATGTTAAGAGGACATTATTTTTCGAAAACAGCAGAAAGCTTATGCAGTTTTAAGGAATACTCTAAAATCAAAATATTTATTACCATGAAGCTCACGTGCTTTTTTTTTTTTCCGAACTGCAGTTGGTGATATTACATAGTTTCATGAATTACAAACATGTCCTAAATGTCAGACCCTGTTTAAGACACACTGTTTAAAGAATAACTACTATATCGCTTTCACCAAGAAAGAAAGAAGAAGGTATTGGTATTTGCAGAGAAGTTGCCAGGCATTAAATATTGAGAAATGAAGTTAAAACAAGTTCTAGTCATGGATCAATTTTTTTCTTACCTGAACTTTCTTTTAAAACTAATTAAGCTACTAATTATCTGATAAGCAAGAGACTAAATCAACAAGTAATTTCAGAGAGGCACGTGCAAGTTTTTACCAATTAGTTAAAAGTTGCGGCTTGATGGGACAACATGTTAAATATTTATGAATGTATGTACAAACACTTTGTTTTTTGGAAAACTGTGTCCTTTTGACCTTTAAATGATGCTTTAACTTGTCATTTGAAAAGCAGTTACCATGGAGTACTTTTCTACTTTCAAGTGGCTGTTGGAGCAGAAGCAGAAGCTTTTGTCTGGGAAAGGAGCAAGCACAAGTTGCTGGTTTGCATGGAGTGGTAAGTTACGTGCTCTAAAGTAACACTGGTCCAATGTATATTTGAGGTACTGCACAACAGAGTATTGAGGGACTATTTAACTGAATTAAACCCTAATTGTATGCAAAGAAGCCAGAACAGCATTTGGAATCAGTATCTTCAAATCA
Organism: Mohoua ochrocephala; assembly: GCA_013398855.1. NCBI lineage: Eukaryota > Metazoa > Chordata > Aves > Passeriformes > Acanthizidae > Mohoua > Mohoua ochrocephala. The sequence continues at coordinate 7,329 of VZTA01001558.1, read as the reverse complement.
CAGAAAATTACAATGATCCTATCTCTCAAGAAACAATGATGACTAATTCAATTTAATGATACACAGGATTTCAGTTCAGAGATTGTGGAATTCCCTTGAAAGTCTGCAGTGTCTTCAAAAGATGTAGAATATAAACAGGAAATGGGATACTTGGGACCACAACAGTAACAACTGGCTAGTGCAACAACGAAAAGAAAATATAAATTTTTCTTTTCTGTTACCTCTTTCACATGTTGCAACATTAATCTGGAACAAACCTCTATGAATAAAGTCAAATAATCTTTTAGCTTTTCTTATCTTTAAGTGATTTTAAAATAACCACCTAGAGAAGTACACAAACGTAAATGTTACAGTCCAAAATCACACACCCATTCTTCAAAGGCTTGCCTTCAGCAGAGCCACTAAAAGGAAATGTTCATGCTCAGATCATGGAAAAGTAGTATCTCAGACTTGATGAGAGTGTCGTTTCCTGCACACCCACTTACAGCATATGGTAAACAGGCATTTGTAACGTTTAAAAAGTGTTAAAAATGTCAAACTGTATCTGATTGATAAAATTTGTATTTGCTGGCTATTCCACATATGCTACATGTTCAAGAAAAAAAACCCACAAAAGTGAAATTCATGTGAAGAATAATCAATTATTATCAAGCTACTAAAGGACATCTGGCTACCACAAAATGTTTACATAGTTTCAGTGCTTCAGCTCAAGACCCAAGCTTTCTATGAATCAGCTGCCTTACAAAAACATTTGGCAAGTATATTTAGGAGTTAAACCTAAATCATTTTTAGGAATAGGTTTCATTAATTGATATGGTAGTGTGTGCAACTCATTCTTAGATCTATGCATACCTTAATGAAGACAGCTAAATACGTTCAGAGAAGATAAAATTTTTATGTAGTTAAAAGGATTAATTGGTATTTCCTATCCAAGGGTGTGAATATTCTTTCTAAAAACCCAAACTAGCTGTCCAGTACCGTCCTTCCCTCAGCTACTGCATCTCAGGGAAAGCTTTCTGGACTTTCTGTTTCAGATGAATTCTGTGATTCCCTTTGAAAAAGTTAAAATTTCCACAGCCACCACTGTGTTACCAGCCAGTTACAGCTCTCTGAAACAGACACCTGGAAACAGGGGTAAAAACACAACCACATAAGAGTTGGGTTCCTTTCCATTACCCAAAATTGGTCACTTAAAATTATACATAAATTGTTGAGAATTTGAGTGCTCATAAATTGCCCCCATATCATGGAGAGCACTTGTATACTTGTGAAGAAAAGCCATATGTTAATTCTCAGAACACTAATAATAAGCTCCTCCTAGAACAAACATAAGCATTGCCAGTCTTCCTAATTTTTTTCTAATGGTAGAAGCTTAAAAAAATAAAAGCCACTGGTCGTGGCAGAAGCCATGGATCCAAACACAATTTTTTAAGTCCCTTACCTTGTTTGACATGCTTAGAACTTGAACAAGAACAGAAGTATAAAAGAGAATGATGGAACAGGCAAGCACTACCCTTCTTTCCAGAGTAAGCTTTGGAAAATAAGATATCTTTCTGCCAGTCATAGGTATTTGAGCGCTGTGAATAAGACTCTTTAACGTAACCATCATAACATAAGGGTTGGGTTTTTTTATTCTCTGTTTCTTTCTACCTTTTGTTTTAATCACTTAATTTTTTAGGATCATCATAACCAGGATGATTGATAACTAGTTTTCTATCAGAATGATGGAGCTGAACTAATGAATGATCACAGAAGTTTCCTTGACACTTGTTTCAGAACACAGAAATGAAGCAAGAGCTGGCAACACTACAGGCAGCATTTTTTTCCTCCTTCCCCAACAAAGCCACAGACACAGACTACTGCATATGTGCTACAAGGGTGCCAACAAACCTCTGATCAATAGACTCTTGCTCCAGCTATAACCATGCAGATAACCATGCCATTCTAATGGGTTCTACTGCATCAACACAGAAGGGCTGGGGTGGGTGTTTTGTTTGTTTTTTTCTTTTTTTTTAAACACTCCAAATATATTTGCACTACTCTTATGTTACAGATTTGATGGGCTTAGCAATGCAATAAAAATGCTACTAAGCAGAAATGCCTTTCTTCTAATATAGCAGTTCTATAGAATACACTTTTAGATTTCGTTTTAGTTATGTTCCTTTTAAGGAAGTCTCCAACACAACTGATTAAACAAAAGCAATTGTTTTGTTTAAGACAACTGGCTAGACGGAGTCAATCCAACAAGTGTTACACATCAGCAATAAACCTCAGTGAATGAGATGTGCATTGCAGCCCACAGACCATCTGCCTGTACATACAACTGTAGTGCTGCCGTGTATCACTCACTTGTGACAGTGCTTCAGTTGATGAGGTGAACGCAAACACTTGCTGCATTTATCCATTTCATTTCATGCCAAAAGGCACTCAGACATTGGGACAGAATAAGTTGAAAGCATCACTGTAATTTTGCATGTTCTTCACAATACATTGACTGCTTGCTTAATTTGAAGCAGAACCTCTCACTTCCAGTATCTCCCTAGATACAGTACACTTGTCTAGGGACTGCAATTTTGTTAATAAAGTATCTTACATCCCAAAGTATGGTGCATCCATCAGGCCAAAGTTAGTACTGGACAGAAAGCTGATCTGAAGAACAACATGAGTGCAGCTGTAAGATAAAGAGGCAACACCAGGGAGCTTAAAAAAATTATTAACTTTGGTGTGATTAGGTGGTTACACTTTAGGTGTTTTAACATATGCTCAGAAATTAGAAAATATGACAGCTTCAACTTATGTAATTTAGCTGTTATGTTCACAGCTGCAGTGAAAAAACCCCAAAACCCCACTTGTTTCTTTTAACTTTAGTTCGAGCATGATTTAAAAAACTCAACATTAAAAAACCCCAAACCCTTAAAAGCAAAAGGCTGTCTCCAGAGTGAACAGTTTCCATTAGAACACATTAATATTTGACAGACAATCTCGAACTGGAAGCATCTAACTTACAAACAAGATGCAAAAGTATTCAAATATATCTTTGGAATTGAGTCTTTTCAATTAAACTCTACTAGTACTGGAAAAAAGTAATTATGATCAGTGTAACTTGCAACTCTGAAATTAAAGCGGTCTCAAGTTTGGGGCCTTTTGTTACCATATCCAATCAATCAAAGAGGAAACTGGCATTCAGGGGCAGTTTTCTGTAATCTCCCCCAAAATATTTCTTTATTATGTTTTCTTAATGAAAGATAAAACACTCTAAAGCCCACAGTATTGAACGGCAACAACTGACAGAAATAAACAGGCAATTTTCTTACTGAGATAAAAAAAGCCACTTCTCGTCTAGTTTTAAATATAGCCTGAAGATCTTATTCTCATCATAAAGACAAGAATTTTGTAACTGAAGTGCAACTTATGTTTTATTTATTATTTAACTTCCTTTCATTATTGTGTACTGACTTGTCCACAGAATCCAGCACAGGCACTTTAATTCTCTGATGGCAAAAGAAACTAAATTATTCATGCTTTAAAATTTTTGTCCACTACACTTAAATCAATGCTACCAACAGTGATTCAAAATCAACGGCTGGAATTCCTATATAATCCAAGTATACAGCAAAAATTAAGGTTCATTCAAAAGTTAACTTTGGTAATTGTTTCCACTACTTCCATTTTTTTCCTATACAGCTTCTACAAGTCTCTTCAACAAATATGTTCTTTGATATGCGTTTATGTATAGAGTTATGCAAAATATATTTTTTCTTCATTTCGGGTTCACCTTCCACACACATTTTTCATACAGTTGTTGTCCAGACATAAGTCAACTTCCATTCCCTTTTAATGGGGCCAACATTTTACTTGTGGTGTAGCCAGATGGCTACAACTAACAGTGAAAGGAAAGCCTTTTTACAGTAGCAGGGGTTATCTAAGCATTTGATAGAAGTTGCTATCAGCTGAAAAAAAAAGACAATGGATCCGCTTTTCTTTCTTTCCTTCTTACCCCCACCCTCTCCCCCCAATGAGTTATTTGTATGGAAACAGGCAACTGGCAATTCAGAGAACAGGCTGGGGCACAGCTAAAGCTGCAGCAGCCCAAATCCCACCACTTCCTAGGACAGTGGTCAGGGACTCGGGCAGGCCCCTGGGCACAGGCTGTGGAACAAAGCTCCCTCGTGTCTCACCACGCTCTCCTCACGAGGCCTTTGGAAGCCCAGCGTACATTTGCAAAATACTTTGCAGGCTCTACTCTGCCATTCCATATGAGCAGTCATTTCTTGTCTTTCCCTTCATAGGAAAGTTCAGCTTTTGTTTTTCCATTAAGCTCCATATGGAAATTTTTGGAAGGCATTTAAATGTTTTAACTAAACTATGCAGGAGAGAGGAGTTGAGGCAACAGACTCAGAGCTACCTTATCAGGTACAGAAATTGTTCATTTAAAATGGATTTAAGAAAATTCAAATGTTCTGGATCTTTGGGGTTTTTTTAAACCTAACAAACAATTCGCACGAATATCAGGATGTATTGGTTATGCCACTTTCTTCCTCTCCCTTGAAATTTAAGGCTCACTCCATCAGCTGCCAGCTGTTATTTATAACAAACAGCTGTGTAACTAGAAAGATCCTGCAATGAAAAAAATTTATAGTAATGTCGCACTGATACAAGAAGACACAGAAAAGGAAAAAACTCAAGTAAATTCAGAGTGTCCTCAAAATATTAACTTCTGTAAGATAGATGGTCGTTGACTTTTAGTGAAGGACAAGTAAAAAACTTTTTCATATATAAAAAATTTTCTATCCTTAGGCCAGTAATTAATTTTACAGGCAAAGCAGAAGTCTAATGCAAAGGAACACCCAAAATAAGTCTGAAAATCAATGTGTTCAAAGAACTCATGGTTGTTGAACTCATAACATTTCATCAAATGGTGTGAAAATTCAGTACAGCTATTTGGTGCTATTTGAGTCAGATCTGCACATTGTATACTTGCAGGCAACATGCCTTAGAATGTACATTCTATGTACAAATAACTGCAAAAAAATTTAAAATGCCTCAGAAATTAGCTAAACATCTGGAACTTTCAGTTCACATAACTCATACTATTTTGCCACAACATAATTAATAACACAACTCTTCTCAGAAATTAGCTAGAAAATGGCATTTCTCACTATTCTCATATTTCATCTCCCTGTGACTGACCAGTAGCACATAAACACAATAGCAACAATTTCTATTCAGTTGAGACAAAATTTAGAAGTCTATTGCTTTGTACGACTATTTTAACCTTTGCAATTGCTCACCACTGGGTTTTCTCACACAGTACCACCACTCCTAGAAAGCTCCTCCTGAGCAAGTGTCTTGACCTTATGTATGCACACAGAGAATAAAGTCAGTTCCCTCATCAGTTGCTCGGGAAAGGAGCTACACATTTCAGAACGTTCAGCAGGTGGAAAATGACGTCACATTGCCTGCAAGCATTTGCCAGCATTATGCTGATCCTGTAACAGAAAGCGACTGGCTTCATTAGGTACTCTGGGAATGCTGTTTTTAACGCAGGCTTAGCCTGTCTAATGAGAAAGATGACAGCCAATACTCTGGAAATATTTTGCTATTAACAATGGGAGTGACAAAAATTCCAGGACCCATGACTCCTTTAAAGCCCCAATAATAATATGCAATGGTTCTATCTGCCTCTGTTGTAGTGATATTTAAGAACTCTATTTCCAAAGACTCATTTTTAAATGAGTACCAAGACTGCCATCAACACAAATATCATACAGCTCTGGCAAAAAACAATTACTTGGGCAATTATATGCAAAACAACACTTCCAGATTTCTTTAACAGTGGATTAGAAAGACCTCGAGCCAGACAAGAAGACGTAAGGAAGCACCAAAAGCAGCTCAACAACATCTACAATTTCTTATCCAGAGTTCGTTTCTACAAAGTTTAGAGAATCAGACTTTGTTTCACTATTTTGTACAACAGATATGACTGCAAGATGATTTTCTAAAAAACACATGGAGTGTGGTACACATGTCTACATTACCGTATTCCAAAAGATGACTACAGCGTTACTCCACAGACACAAAGCATTACAACATCTGTAATACCGTGTGCCATTTAAAGCCCTTGCATTCATATAAGGATTTGTTCCACAAACTTTCAATTTAGCTTACTTATCAGCATAATGCCAAGGCAAAAAAGTTCACAATATGACCCCAGACGAAATCACTATCAGCTGTTTCTCCCGAACAAATCTAAGTTTCTTATGTACACATTTCAAGGACAGGCTTTGTTTAAAGAGCTCCATTTATTTGAAGCCTGTTTCCTGCTAACCAGCTGACGGATCAAAGGTACTTCTCAGTTTGATCAGTTATTCCCATTTCCCCCTCTTCTTTAACTTAGTCAAAATTTTAAATTTAGTACATTTAAAATTTATTTTAAAATTGATCCTCTCCTCCTTTTCAGTCTTCTTTTCCTTTTTTTTTAATGTTCCACAAGGTGTTCCTGTGACACCTCTCTAATACTGGAATCTATGCCACTGAAGTATTTGGATGACCTAGGTACATGAAATTAAGCACAGGTATAAGTCTCAGATTAAAGAATGCTCAAATGTAAGCTTTTGGGAACCTGAACCTCTTAAGTACTTTGTAAAATACACACCTTTGTGTAAATTATTGTGCACATACAGTGGAAAAATTTAATATCTAAAAGATGACTTTATATTCAAACCTGATACATTTTATGAATTAAACGTTGTTATATCTATCTCTCTATCTATCTATAGATATCCGTTTTTGCAAGTGCTGAACTTCATTCTTCCACATATGGATATTCCTATCAATTCATTACCTTAGTAAAATGTAAGAAGAAAAAATAATTCAAAAAAGACAGAACAAAATATACTGGCTTACAGTAAGTGAAAACAGCTACAATGCAATATGCTTAGGTAAATAATGTCAATACTTGACTGTGCTCATTTACTAGGGAAACAACGATCATAAAATTGATCGTAGTTTAGTTTCACAACTTTTTAACATGGTAACTTGATTGCAGTCCAGTACACAGATCAAGCACCTGGAATAATGCAGCTGAGTAAAGAGACATGCTAGGAATAGCCTTGCTTACTCTGTGTCCAAATTTTTTTTATTCAGAAGTTAAACATAACAACTTCAACACTCTTCTACTTGCCCTTCCCAGTCTTGAAAAGAAATGCCAGCGTGGTTTTGGACCTCTCAAAATGAGATTCTTAGAAATCCCCAAAAGTTATGGATTCTTAACCATCTTTTTCCAGAAATAACAGCACACGGGTTTAAAAAACAAACAACCCCCAAAAA
>VZTA01001557.1:18179-35745 GCA_013398855.1 Mohoua ochrocephala | reverse complement strand
CCCTTTGACTGAAGTAACATTTAGATCTACTCACTTGGATTTTCTTTCCTCGTGGACGTCTCTTGAGCCTCTTTCTTCTCGAATATCTTCTCTCTTATCTCTGCGGTCTTCCCTTCCTTTTTCTTTGTCATCCCAGTCTCTCTGGCGGTCTCTTTCTTTGTCTCTGTCTCGACCTCTCTCCCTTTCGCGCTCCCGCTCCCGATCTCTCTCTCGCTCTCGCTCCCTTTCGCGTTCCTCCCGCTCTCGCTCCCGCTCCTTCTCCCTCTCCCTCTCTCGTTCCCTTTCCCTGTCGTGGTCTCTGTCTCGGTCCCGCTCACGGTCCCTGTCTTTGTCTCGTTCTCTGTCCCTCTCCCGTTCCCGAGCACGATCTCGTTCCAACTCTCTTTCTTTCTCTCTCTCTCTTTCCCGGTCTCTTTCTCTTTCTCTCTCTCGGTCCCTCTCCCTCTCCCGCTCTCTCTCCCGGGCCCTTTCATCTCTCCTGTCATCAGACCGATCCACCCTTCGCTCCTCTCTTCTCTCATCCCGCTCGAGATCATCGCTCCGTCCTTGGTGTCGTACCGGTGAGCTTGCCCTCTGATCTGCAAACAGAAGCAGGTTTGATTACCAAGTGCTGAACGGATAAACACTGCTTCCACTACACTAATAAAAACAAAAGAGCCGTGACAATCTAGATCTTGGTTTGCATTAAATGAAAAGCAACTCCCTGCAGAAATTTGAATATTCCCTTTGGGGAGGAAGGAACACAAAAAGCAGAACTAATTTTGAAAGAATTTTTCAACATTTAGGAAGTGAGCTTTACTTATTTAACCAAAAGTTGGGAAAAAAAAACTTATTTTTCTACCAGCTCTCTCTGAATGGCTTCAAAAGACAAATGTATGCCTCACAGCGTAGCTATTACTATTGCATTACGCAATGATTCCAAATCTGGTATAGTATCTTAAAAAGCTGTGAATGGCATGCATAAGAAATGTTAAGACTTCTGTACAAAGATTTTACTTCCTAAATCTATTAGGAGTCAAGTGCTTTATAAGGACTCAAGCTGTTTACAACACAGAGTAGAAGTTTCTGCAAAATTAGAAATACTGGCCTGTCTCATCACAGACGAGATCCCTGCACAGAAACACCCAACCAAATCCACAAGACATAGAGAGGCAAGGATGAGACAGGGGAAGCAGAAATGCTAAAAATTTTCATTTGTATTCGCTGCAGAGTCTTACAGTTCAGAATCTGAGTTTGTTGTTGTTCAGACAGTGGATTAGAGTCAGAGGAAAAACTAAACATGTAGAAAACGACTGATCCAGAAGGACAGTGAAATCTGACTTATCCAATTATATTTACTCTCCGCGGACTTATCTACATATTGTTCATTGTACTTTGGATATTTTTTGAGTATTTCTATAAGTTTTGACTACTTCATAGCAATTTCTATGCATGATCATGTTAGTAGTATTTGAGTCACAACAAATCAATAAAACTATTTTCCTACAATATATACATAAAAGCACTACACAAAAGAGGGAAAAAATGGCATGAATAGAGGTTGGTATTTCTCGGTCCATTACTCTGAGACTGAGAGTGCACTTCGCTGTAAATTGAGACAATGTCCACTAGGCGTGAGCAGGCAGAGTTTGGACAGAACTAAATCAATAAAACGTGCATTTCCATCAGTTTAATCAATTTTCATCTCTTGAGTGAATTAACAATGATTTAGTGCTCCCCTGTTACCAGGTAAAAGTAAAAGCAAAGTTGAGTGACATTTCTGCCTTTTTAAAAAGGTAAACCATCAATCCATACAATCGGTTCCGTGAACAGCTTTCACACTCTTTTAATGGGGCCTATAACACTGTAATATGATTTACTGTGCATGCTAAGTATTAGACTTTATAAAGAAGTTCTGTAACTCCTATTTGTTACGTCAGTTTTGGTGACAAAACATCCACATGAAAGTCTTATGTGAATCAAATACTGCAAGTGTATTAGACAATTAAACACAGATCGTCAGCGCTTCTTATGTGACTTCATTTTTTGAAGTACTGTTCCAATGGTTGTTTGGAACACTCCCATATTTGCCTTAGTTGAATAAAGACAGCTCAAATTTGCAAGCTCGCATTTTAAAATCATACTCCTTGCATATCACAGAACTAAGTACCAACCAAAATCTATCTCAATTTTTCTCAGAATTATAGATATTAAACTGCAGTCTAATTAGGGAAACTGTCTTGAATTGTAACTCTGAGGATTTGCTACTAACAAAAAGTGATCTAAATTTTTAAGGAAGAAGACAATAAATTTTGAATTCATGCTCTTTATATTTTTCCCCCAAAGGGAAACACAATCCATTCAAAGCAACTTCCCTCCCAGAAACTTATTTTGTTGTGATTACATGTTTTTATTTCTGTTTTTTTCTGTTGGTTTGGGGTTTTGGTTTGGTTTTTTGGGGGGTGGATGCTTGTTTTTCTTAATAAATTAAGAACCCGGTAAGACATGAAGGGCACAAAATTACATTATATATATGTAGGATTTATTTGGGCTGGGGAGGTGAAAGAGATGAAAGCTAGACTGCAAAAGCCAACCTCCAGGACACATTCAGTCTTCAGGATTTTTCAGCTGACATGAAAAAGGAAGCCTGGAGTTTAGGTTTGTTGAAATCCTGCCTTGAAAGATGAGAGAGAATCTGAAGCAGAGCCTTTCACAAGAACAAGAAACAACAGATCCATTTCGACAGGCTAAAAAGTATCTTTCAAAGAGGCATACAAAATATCTCTTCGAAAAACTGAAATTACGCAGCAGCTACAATGTATCTGTCACCCATAAATCAAAACTCAAGACAGAAAATAACCCACAGTAATTTTATGTTTAGTCTTCACAGCTCCTCTTTTAATTTTCATGCTATTTTCATTTCCCTGACTCCTCGGGTTCTCTTAATTGGTGAGCGATACAAATGTATTCCAGAGTGTAAGCTGCTACTAAGTTCCTTCAAGCCAACACAGTGCACTTGCTGGTACAGAAGTCTGGCATACTATGTAAAAAAAAAGGTCATGCATACTCTATTCATGATCACTGGTATCTACACTTACTAGCTAATTATTATTGACAATAGCAAAGCAATCATCACTATTAAACTCTCCAGACAATAAATTTTTGAATTAATCATAAATTTAAACCGTCCCTTACTTTAGTAGCAAGCAGTTCATAAGTGTCAGTCTAGTTTAGACCTTCCCCAAAACACACTCAAGCAATTTACAGTACAAAAGCACAATGTTTCTACACAGACAAACAGAACCAGTAACAAAATGCAATCACGACTCTAAGCTTTTATGGACTATGCATACATGAGGTGGAGGAGGAGGCAAAAACATTTTACAATGAAGTTGTACAATGAAAACCCTTGAAGTTTAGTTTGTTTAAATACTATTTGGATGAATAAACACATAAGATGCCAAAATCTAGCCACAGGGCTGGAGAAAGGCAACAGCATTTGTGCATACAATGCCAATGAATCATCTTACAAAAGAAGTCACCTTATATCAAGAATAGGAGTAGTGTCAGTGTGTGGCGTTAGATGATCTATTTATGAATCAGTGTGGGGGCAGAACAAGGAAGAAAAACAAGGGAAAGAGAAACACACACATTCACACATGTACATTTGACTACAGATGTATGTGTAGAAACAGACATTAAAATACCTCTTTCTCTGTTGTCACGCCTATCCCGTTCACTGTGTCTTCTTTCAAAGGAGGAATCCCGGGCTTGATCCCGACTGTCATAGCGATCCCGATCAGCGTAGCTGCTCCTCGATTCCCAGCTGTCATGGTAGTTTCCACTACTGCTGTGACTATCAACCTGGGATCCTCTAGTCCCTCGACTTCCTAATGGAGATGGAGCAACACAAAACATGAGCTTCCACATGGTAAGGAAATCCACTGATATTTTACACCAACTGATGTATTAACATCTAATAAATTTCAATTAGCTGTTCATGGACATAAAGATTATAACATCAAACTCTACTTAACCAACAAATCAAACTTCACATGTTTTAACTGTAAAGTTATTATTTGCAAACTGCAAAATCAAGACTTTCTAAATCATCATCCCCTGGTACAGGGTCCCCTGACTAGACATATCACTCCAAAAGCCAATTCACATTTTTTCTGGGTAGGCTGCAAGCTAGTAGACAGTGCAGCAAGAATAGGCAGAGAAAGCAGAGATCATTCTCCCTGTAAAAACTGTATGTCACTTCCCTAATGAAAATGTCACAACCAGTCTGAAAAGCAAAATAAATTATAGCTTATTACAAGTTGTTGTTGTTATTATTATTATTATTATTATTTAAAATGCATCAGACTTCAGAAACCATTTTAAAGATTAAAGTCACACTTTTTGGAAGTCAGATGGGGCAGGGTGGTGAAGCAGGGAGAGGTGGGTGTGTGTTAAAGATGGTTTTCAGACACCTAAGACATGCAGTTGTTTTTGAAAAGAGCACAAAAAATCTGCTGCCCAGAGCTTTGAAATGCACTACCCACTATGAATTTTCCACTACACATCAGCCTCTTACTTGTGTTTGCAGCCAATGGGAAAACCTAGGGTTGCAGAAACATTAAATAGAGTGATGCAAGGGCTAGGCTTTGTTTTAAAATGGGATGGCAGAATACCAATGTTATGCCACTTTAATGAATGGAGACCATAGAAGTGCTATAAATTTCAACAACAGTTTTAATCTAATGACAACAGAATTGAACACAGTTTTAAAAGCATGAACCGTTTGGCAGTACTTGCATATCCAACATCAAACAAGGCAGTATGAATGCAAATATTCAATCTCCAATGATAGAGACACATGAATTTTTTAAATTACGCAATACCTTTGTCAGATAATTCTGGACCTCTGCCTCGACTTCTGCCAGTTCTATCACTTCTGCTCTCATTTCTGGAGTCACTCCTGGAGTCATTCCTTGTTTCAGCACGAGAGCTCTCCTCTCTGCCATGGGATCTTCCATAGCTGCGCAAGTCGTCTTGATACTGGTCATCCTTTTTATGGGCATCACGACTCTCTCTGTCTCTGTAGTCGTGGGAGTCTCGCGTGGAGCGCGAGTCTCTCTGGTCACGACTGTCTTTGGTATCCCTGCTGTAATCGCGCGTGTCTCTGGAGTCTCGAGTATCTCTGGATTCTCGTGGCTCCCGCCGATCTCTGGTGTCTCTTGTGTCCCTCCGATCTCTTCCATCACGAGACTCTCTGTCATCTCTATGGTCCCTGGAGGAACTCTGCTCTTGCTCATAATCACGATCATCTCTTGTTTCTCTTTCTTTTTCTCTTTTCCCTCTTGTTTCTGTCAAATGTTCAAAAGAATGTTATATACCCAGCTTAATCAGAGCAAGCATACACTTAGCACACAAATAACACTAAAATAACATTGTCAAAATACACTTAGCGAATCGAAATTAATATGTAAGTAGGACAAGATCATGCTGGGTTATCTATCTATACATTTAGTAAGCTTATAAGATCTTATTGTGAATACGGATCTCTACAAATATTACCCATTCAAAAGACAGTAAGTATAATAACAGTAAATGTCAAACATACTAAAGAGCAAGCACACTTCAATAATTTTAAGGCAGGGTCATTACTCCTCCAATCATAGATTCCTCTGATTTTCTACACACGCGCACACACACACACTTTCAGAAAATTTGTTGTATATTTAGACCCCTTGTAAGGCCTCAGTGCCTGCTAAAATCTGTTGGTTTGAGTTTGGCGTTTTGTTTTGGGGTTTTTTTATTACATATTTATAATATTAGTGCTACAGGAAGGTAAGTTTACAGCCAGTCGAAAATAGAGCTGACATCCGTACTCTTCGTAATCCGTCTGTTGAGGCAAACAGCATGTTTGCTCATCATATATTGTTCAAACAGCTCTATAGATTTCCAGAGGGAATGACTGTTTCTTTGCACACACCTCACTTAATGTCAATTACAAAGACAATAGACAGCAATCAGTGGGGACTGTATTTGGGCACCTCACAGAAAAGAGTAATAGTTACTTAGGAGTACCCTGCTGTGAAAATCACTTACCTACTGACACCACCATTGCATTACACAAGGAACACCTACACAGACACCTACAGCATCATTACAGTCAGTTGAGCCTACATAAGCACTTCTGCCAGGGGTACTCTGATACACAGTACCTGCAAACAGCACAACCAGCATAGGAAGAATAAACACAGCCAGTATTTTCTTCGCCCCCTAGCCACTGGGATGGGTGCAGACAATGCCACAATTTGAAAATCAAGTTTCAAAATGCAATTTGCAAACAAACAAAAATGACTCTGAAGCGGTATTTTTCATTCATACCGTCCCGCCTTTCGTGGCGCCTGTCATGAGACTGCGACGTCCGATCACGATCGTGCCTTCCCTTGTCTCTTCCAGGAGATCGGTGCCTCGAAGGACTTCGCTTCCTCTGAGGTGGAGAGGAAGAGTGTGGGGGGTAGGGGGAAGATGACCGCCTTGCAGGCGGGGAAGCTGTCCTTTGATAGGAGGGAGAAGGAGTTCTTTTGCGGTGTGGGGAAGGAGAATGTCTTTGAACAGAGGAGCCTGACTGTGAGGAAGAGGAGTGATGTCTGGAGGATATGGGAGAATGATGTTGACCTGACGGAGAAGCAGACCTGCAAGGAAGAGTTAAAATAGGCACACGTGTAATAATTTGACTTGAAAGGTTCTTAACACACTGTACAAAAAAGCAATTAAAATAATTTGTGTATTCTCTACCCTCTGTCTGCTGAAAATATGTGCTGTTTCTACAAAACATCAAACTTGGCTTCCCTCCAGGGTGCCAAGTATATGCTTTCAAAATACGCTTATCTTTAAATGATTATTATTTATTTAATACCCAGGAAAAATTTGTCCAATCAAAATTGTTTTACATAGCTACTAGAATGTAGGGGAAGGGAAGGAGGAGTCAGAAAAAAAATCATTATCTTCTCTCCTATCCCCAAATAAGACTATTGCTTTCTTCGATATAAAATCCTTTTTGGAGTTCATAATAAAATTATGCAGATAATTTTTACGAGGTGTAACTAATATTTTTTGTTTATAACAGCACTGAATTTTTTTAAAAGCAACAGCATCTCCTTCTTATACACTTCTAACATCTTTTATTGTAATGACTGATCTTTAAACAATTCTTAGATCCGGAAAAACCATACGCATAGCTACTTAAAATGTCAGCAAATGTGAATGTTTACACGAACATGGAAAACTCACATCTGACAAGAGTAAGAAAATGTATACTAAATATCTCTGATCTTCGAAATCCCATCACTAACTAAAGATAATTTACACAACAGTAAAAAATTTCCTCATAATATGACTAACGTGGACAAAAACACACTTCAAGTCTTCAGGCTCAGTAGTGGGGTTTTTTTCCCCTGATCAGCATCAAAGTAACTCGCAAGTATCTTTTCTCATTAAATATATACCGTCCTTAACTCTCAACTCCCTTCTACTTCACAAAACTCCAGAGATGACAACAAGAGCGGGAGTTAAAAAGCTGCACTCAGACAACCTATCTTCAAAAATCTCACTATTCCTGAGGAAACAAGTAGCCTGTATGCCTCTAAGATGACAATTCGTACACAAATGAAACAGATGACCTGGAATTAGTAATAAAATTTCCAAAGCACAGACCTTCATGACTCGTCAGGGCTAGATATGACTGAAAGAATCCAAAAGACCTTCATGACTTACCATCTTTAAAGTAAGACTACATTTATTTTTCCGTGTGAAACCATTACTTTGAAACGCAGGGTTACCAAAATTGGCTTGCATGGAAGGCTTTCAATGGTATGGAGACAAAATATTTCAAATATCCTTCCCTGCTTCTAGCAGAAGGCCCATTTATCTTCCCTGCTTAACATTCCCTCGCACAACACTTGATACAAGCAGGCAATGATGAGCAAACTACTGGATGTCATGCTTTAACCACACAGCTGCTCCCTCACTCCCCCGCCCACCCCCAGCAGGATGGGGAAGAGAATGGGAAAAAGGTAAAGCCTGTGGCTTGAGATGAGAACAGTTTAAAAACTAAACTAAAATAAAATACAACAATGATGGTAAGAATAATAGCAATGAAAAGGGAGATAACAAAAAGAGAGAGAAAAAGAAGAAAACCAAGAGAAACAGTGATGCACAACATAGCTGCTCACCTTGACTGATGCCCAGCCCATCCCTGTGCAGCAATTGGCAGCTCCTGGCCAACTCCCCCAGTTTATATACTGAACATGATGTTCTATGGTACAGAATATCTTTTTGGCTGGTTCAGGTCAGCTGTCCTGGCCATGCTCCATCCCAGCATTTTGTGCACCTGCTCACTGGCAGGGTGTGGGAAACTGGTAAGCTTTACTTAGCAACAACTAAAACATCTGCATCTTATCAATATTATTCTCATGCTAAATTCAAAACACAGCACTGCAGCAGCTCCTAGGAAGAAAATTAACTCTATACCAGCTGAAACCAGGACACTGGAATGAGTCAAAACACAGGGAAAAGAGTACTGAAGAGGTATTTTGCAGACTCCGTATTACTGCTCCAGGAGGAACTCTCTTCCCTATGAAGAATCCAATATAGTAAAAATGTCCATCACTGACATCTACCATAAAACAATCCAATGTTGTTCCAGTTGAACTGAGTCACCACAGCAGCCAAACAGTTTGCTTACAACTCTTTGGACTGCTGAATGGATGGGATTTATTTTCATTGTTTTATCAGCATGCAGAAATATATATGACATCTGGAGCTTCCCCCACCCTTCAACAGAGGTGCAGAAAATAAGAACGCCTCACTTTCCATTATACAAACACGGGACTACAGTAGTATTTAGCGCTGCCATTCTAACCTGAGCTTACACTCTTTCAGACCAAAATAAGGAGCCTACTCCATTTTTAATGGGTGGTAAAACATTTTCTTCTAAAGCCCCAAGAACTAACAGATATGATACCTTCCCTAAAGCTTCCTGCAAGAAGCTTTGTATACCATTGTTTAGCCAGTTGTGCCTGCTTCTCAAGAAAGATGTGCAGAACCAGGACCTTTGCATCACTTTACCCATTTTAAAATAGAGAAACTCTGCTCCTTTCCCATTTCCAAGGTAAAAGATTTTCCCATGTTCTACTTTTTAAGAAGGGGAAGGTTAGGGAGGAAAAAAGTTCCTGAAGGATCACAGACCGACTGTATCTCATATCAGACTTCAGAAGTTCTACCTGAAGACAAAACATTTGAGAGGAACTGATAAATGGAAACTTTCACCATGACTTGTGCTCTTGACATGACAGGTACCTTCACTGTAGCAACTTGGCAAAAAAACCCCACCAGTCTCAGAGTTCAAGAGGCACAAACATATTCACAACAGACACATAAACAAGCAGTCAAAACCAACAGAGGAAGTTTCTAAACTAGAATTATTAATGGAAATAAAATCCATGGAATTGACCTCCCACCTGCGAGAGGGTGAGAAGTTATGTTTGTGAGTGGTTGACTTGGCTGGAGCTCGGGAGGTTTGCCTTCGCCTTGCAGCAGGTGGTGAGTACTCCCTGGAAGGGGAAGAATTACTGCCAGAATGATCTGCAGGACTAGGAGAACGTTTCTGTCTACGGGAGCTTTCAGAGGGATCCCTGGGAAACATAAACAGCAGCTTGTGTAACAGGGATAAGATGGCATTAGCACATTTCTAAGAAACTACAAGCATCTCCAAGACAGAAGCTGCGATTATGATATCAAGAGCTATGTTATACAACCATTTGTTCCATCTATAATTTCACATACGAAATTACCTTAAGCTAGCAAAACTCAAGAATGCAAGATATGCACTAAATTTCTTGCTACACTGGACAGCAAAAACTAGAACATGGTAAAACCAGAAAAACCTTCTTGTAATTTTACCTAATATTTCATGTAATGGTGAAACAGAATTCTTACCAATGGAGAAATACTTTGTTACCTTATTTAAAAATTTCTGTAGTATCAGAACTTTATTTAAGCAGTTTCAAGCTCAGACACATTTTTAAGGGCTAATCCCAGTAGCAAGTGAATGAAAGTAATCTTTCGAAACCTTCCACTATTTCACTGACCGTAACTCATAGAGAGTTGACATTACAACTTCATTTTTATTATGTACTGGGAAAAAAAAAAAAGACTAAAATCCAACAGTGAAATATAAGGCTATAGTCACCACAGCAATACCTGATGATAGCATAATGATAAGACAAGTACTGTCTTAATCCTTTCAGCACTACCTAGAATATTCTTTTCTACTGCTTGCGACTTCCTTCCAGTAATGGAGTGTGCAATCATGAGGGAAATAAAATACTTTCAAGTAAGCATGGTGTAATTTATTTAATCAATTAAAAATACACGATTCACTGCTCTTCCAATCCTTAGTCTTCGCTATGCCAGTTACAAAGTAAGACTTAAGAACATGTGCCCTACTTTCATCAAGAAAACACAGGACAGAAAAATGCAGATCACGTATCTTTCAGCCTAAGTGGACATGTATGCTCCAGGAAATAATGGAATAGTCATAGTAGCCCACATTTTAAAATATAAATATGTACATATGCAAAAGTGAAGCAATTCTAAAATGTCACTAGTCTTTGACTACTTCAAAAATACTTTAACCTACTGAAGATTAGGCAGAGTTTAAATGCACACTGCCAACTTATAAAGATATTAGTCCTCTAAGATTTCAGAAAAGCAGGCAATCAGACACGTGAATGACTTCAATAAAGATTTTGGCAAACGACCTGTTTCATCGGTGAAGGTCCAAATTCCTGAGAAGGAAGTAATGAATCTTTCAAAGGGGCATTTTACAAACCTACTAAGTTATGTAAATAAAACCTACCAATCTGTTAGTTACAGTTTATCAACCCATCTATATAACACACTGAAAATGAGTACTGAAAAGGTTGTTGGCAAAGCAGGTAAAACCACCCTTATTATTCAGTGTTCTATAAAAGATAACTTTAAAAGCAAGGTTACATTACAGTTAAAAGCTAATAATGCAATATAACTTACCTCTGCTTCTCTTTTTTCTCCTTGTGCCTTTCAAAGTCACGCCCTCTCTCTTTCACCTCCCTTGCCTTTTCTTCTGAACGTTCTTTTGCTTTATGTTTTTCTTTGTGTTTTTTCCCCAGGGGAGTTTCCTCTTGTACTGGAGGAGGAGGGCTAGGGGTACGAGGACCTTTCTTTTTACTCTGGTTACTTTTAGAACTCCTAGAGAGAAATTAACAGGGTGAGGGGGTGGGTGTAAAAATGAAGAGCTGACAACTGTTTCAAACAATAATTTCTCAGACATTGACAGGAAAGTTATAACATACAAGGCCTTGAAGCTTTTAGGACAGCATTCACCAACTCCATTAGCAAGCACCATTCAATAGCTGAACTTGACAGAAGGGTGAATAGAGATGGTAAAAATTTATGTTGAGCTCTTCGATTTATAGCCTTTTTTTCTGAAGGAAGTGAGCAAAACCAGGAATTGCTCTTGTTCAGACAGAACGAGTTTTCCAAGATAAAATGCCTTTACATGAACTGTATACATCAGAAGACAAACACTATAGAGCACCTTGTCTGTTTAGACTCCCATTTCTGCAATGCCCCAACCACATACCCAAAACTACTTGAACTATTCATGTTTTCAATTTAATATTAACTACCCAACAGGATGAAGCATCTAAATATTCTTGAACGTGCATCTCTTAATATGAAATAGTATATATTTTCCACATAATTTACCACTAAGATAAACCCTGTCAACTAGGTATCACTGCATACTGAATGTCAGTAGCATACCAGCACAGGCTATGCCATTCTTGTAGCAGAAACAATGTTGTTCTGCCCCTATTTCAAAGGGGATTTTCACTTAGCAGATACAGATGTGTCTGGTTACACTGCTGAAGTAATTTCTTTCCCATCTAAAAGCTGCAAACAACAATTCAAAATGTCTTGTGGCCAGAAAGAACTTTAGAAACGGGTTTTGGAGATTGTCTTCGGTGGCACAGCACCCAGTTAAAATCCTGTGATTTTTACATATTTTATCCTTAATTCTTCCCTGCCACCCCCACATCCCTCACTTCTTATCCTCTCCTGAATTCTGAGAAATTCCCTGCCTTGAAAGTCACACATTATTTCTTGAACAGTAATAGGCAATACCAACAGAATGTGCAGTTGGTCAAATTTTAAACACTTCAGTTTAGAGAGGCTGCTTCACAGGCTACAGCATTTCAAATAGAAGTGTTTCCCACTTTTCAAGGGTTTATATTTTCTCATCACCACCCAAAGACTCTGGACATTCAAAGGGAAAAGATCTGCTCATAAACCATGAAAATTATCAACTGACAACTACATGCATATAACAATTTTCTGCATAAGATGATTCACAATGCACAATTTAGAGACATTCTCCTACAGTTATATAATCAAGGGCACTGAAAGCAAGGAAAATGGAAAACATTCATTATGAAAACTCCAGTATAAATATAAGCGTGGTTCTCTGTTCTCACTCTCTTGCAAGATGCATCTACATACTGACCTCTGCTGATCCAAAAGTGGTGAAGAGACAGTAGATGCTTTCTTGTCTTTCTTACTAGCTGAAGATGATGATTTGGGACTGGATCTTCGTTTTGGAGATTTGCTAGACTTTCGTGGTGATGGCGATGGTGATAATTTAGATCTAACCACCTCTGGAGAAATCTTGAGGGAAAGAATATAATTAACCAATGAGATATTGATGCTCAAAAGCATAAGTGTATGCTGATATATGTGTCAACTATGTAAACTCAGCAAGTGAGAGAATATGAGATCTTAACCACGTACATCTCTACTTCAACCTAATCACATTGTTTGCAAAGAGCACCATAAAAGGAAGCCAACAGATAAAGCACTGAGGAAGAGAAGGCGATGCTCTCTGTAATACATTACAAAAACTGCAACTAAAAGTTTAAAATCAGTATGCTCACAACTAACACTCATATTTGTCTGAAAGACATGCTTAGAGGATTTTTTTTTAATCTTCCCCAAAATTTTAGGGTTTTTAACACTTGCAATTTTGTCTCTGTCACTCTACTTTACTCTGATACTACAAGGCAAGCTGGAAAATGAGATTGGCAAATGCCTTGTGTTTTCTTTTACATGTCCTCTCTGTTACAAATCTTACTCGTTTTGTATCATTAAAATGCATTAAATCCTACTTATTTAATAGCTGACTTCACAAAGGAGAAAACTTGGTTATTGTGCTGGATGACTGATGAGATACTCACTTTTAATACTCAAGTCACATACTAATTATATAGGTACCAGTTATTAATGATTATGTAACACAAAAGCGCATTTGTAGTCCAAAAACCTTAAGTCTTCTGGGAAACAATTAGAAGCCTATGAAGTGGCTGATGACTTGTCTTTCTTACTTCACATTTACTTAATACAAACCTCTTTTTTAATTACTATTTCCTCTCGTTTCTCCATGTTTTCCTGTTCCAATTTCATGAGTTCTCTCTGAATCTTTTGGCGCTTCATTTCCAAAGACAGCTCATGATCATAATCATAATTAACATCTCCATTATCAGAGTCTTTATTTAAAGAAAAAAAAAGTAAATAGATTAGTAAACCATTTCGTATGAAAAATGTAACAACAACATTTAGCATACTGGATGCCAAGCATAAATATTTCCATGACTTTTAAGCACTGCATGAATGGATCAAGGAATGAATGTCAAATTTCTTCTCCAATTACGTGTCCAAATCTGAAGTAACTCCAGTTAGTTCCATACAACCTGAAGTTAAACTTTTAAACTTCATTAAAAACAACACCTTAACTTCTTAAATGGACATTCATCAGCAAGGGAAACAGAGTAAACCACTTATAGATATTTAAATGACAAAAAAAATTAAAACTGTGTGTCTTCACAAAGACTGAAAATAGGTAGAGCACTATTAAACTGGGAATATCACATGAAACAGATTTATATAGTGATGCATGATACTAGAGGGTTTTATTTAATATAAATAAATAATATAAATATAAATAAATTTGTCTTACAAATCAATTGATACAATTATTTAATTACATGTAGACATGGATTTTAAAATAAGAGAAGAGTTCAGTATGAACTCTTTCATCAGATAAACATACACTTCAAGAGTTTACATCTGGCTTTACAACATTATCACCGTTCGGTTTTCACATCCGAAAAAGTGCTATTTCTCTCATTTTTTCATTAAGTCATAGACGATATCATATGTTTTCAACCTTGCAACTGAAATCTTACTGAAAATTTAATTTACTCACTCTGTTTACATTAATTTTGTTTATGGCTATATAAGTCTAATGCTCAAAAGGTATTTTGGGAAAATATCTGTCAGAGAAAAGATGATTTCACAAAAAAGTCATTAGCTTTCACTCCCTTCCTACATACAGGAACTATATAAAAGGTTTTGCAATAACTAAACTCAGTCTATAAATTGCCTTCATTTGTCATGAATGCATGGGAACAGTTTAGAGGAAGGTGCAGTTCCTAACAGCACAGGTTCTTCCCAGTCTATCCATCTACTTATACAGCACTCACTAGAACTTAACAGACAGTAATTCTACTTCATCCATATACCAAAAATTGACACTATTTTGAAAAAATAGCTGAATTCTCAAGATGAAAGTCTCCGTGTCTAAGACTTAAGACTTTCAAACTACATATTTATATAGAACTCGTGCTTTCTACGTTTCAAACATTTTTGAGTCAGGTTTTATTTCCATGTATACATGTCATAGATAAATTTTTCTTAAAGTGTGCAAAAAAAAAAGTTTACTAGGGAATGAATATATACTATGGCTACTTTTCCATTCATGTATTGTGCTTAAGACACAGCAAAACAGGACCTGCAACACTTCTAGCACATGGTATTGAAAAGCTCCCTAGTTAATGACATTTCCAAGGAGCTCCAGCCTAAAACTTGCAGTGCACTTCAATGCAAATATGTTCATTATATCTGAATTCCCTCAGAAGGGATTAGAATTGCCTTTTTTTTTTCCTTGCAACACTGTAACTACTTCTGAACCACAGACACTTAGAAAACTACAAAAACACTACAGTTCAGTAGCAGCTCCTGTAACATCACTAACAGGTGAACTTCCACTCTAACAAAAGTGGAACTTAGAGAAGTGCCCACATCAACAATGAAACCACCTTGTAAGTACTAAAAAAACCTCCAAACACAAAAACTCCCACCCACCAACTCATACCAAAGCGACTACAGAAGGTAAGGGAAGACACTTAGCATTCTGCAGGTATTTTTAGAATATAAATATTTCACTGATGTCCACCTTCAACTGTTATTATACTCATTCCAATGGAGCCCTTGTTAATGACAGTTTACACCATCAGAAATTATGCAAGAAAAACGGCTGACTTTTGAATTCAAAGGAGTTACACTTTCTTCTCAGACTGACCAGTTCCAAAATTACTTTAGATTCAACTTGGATTCATCTAGTGACCTTAATGTGAAAGATTCACCATGTACAGTATACTATACTATAGTATACTATACTATATATAGTATACTATACCCAAATTCCCTGTTGCCTCAGCAGTCAAAAGAGGAAAAAAAAAAAAGCCTGTGTTTTTAAAGCTAGTTGGTTTAACCACTGTAGCAGTCCAACTCAGACAACTAGTTTGTTCTCCTCAAAAAAAAAATTAAATTAACATCTACTGAATGAAAATATTCTGCTTAGAAACCAAATCTTGAAGCATTCCACTTGACACACAGCCCAGAAACCTCACAGTTCTTTGAGGCGTCAGGAGACTGGGAGTCCAATACCTTATACATACCTTCTCTATTTGTTTCCCAATCCCCATTTTCCTCTTCGCTTTCTGGTGTTCGCTCCTTTGTAATTTTGATATCCTCCTTTTCTCTATGTCTTCCTCGTGAAGACTCTTTCTATAAAGGGAAAAATGCTGCATTAGAGTAAACAACTTTATTTTAAAAGAAGCCTGAAGAAGCAGGTGTATTTTACATGGTATTTTGGCTGGGGTTTTTTCATAGTACAAAAAAACATTTTCCCCTTTAGCCTGTTGAACAAACACCTTTTTAAACAAGCAGAGACTCCACAGGCTACATGTTTTAATGCAGTTTCATATAATCAGAATGCAAATAGCTGATGAGGAAAAGAGAAGAAAGGATTCATAAAATAAGAAGGCTTAAAGGCAGGGCAAGAGTCAAGCATACATCAGAGAATAAAATTTAAAACAGGCACCGAAAGAACAGATTCAGTTCTAAAGACCAGAAGTTTCACGAACATTTAAAGAGTATAATTTTAACAGCTTGAGCAAGAATTCTCAGCTGTAAATAAGAATATTTATATGCAAGGCAGATGAGCCTTCGAAGTGGAATCATTTAACTCTTCAGAGGATAAAGAATGTGGAGGGGGAAGAGATAAAAAAATAAAAAAACCCAGAGACCCTTGGCTGGCAGAAGGAGAAAAAATTCTAAAGCAACACAATGAAATCAAGTTCCATTGATAGTTTTGTGTTTGACTTTCACTGTCTCCAAGACAAGTCTAACTACTGCAGTGGCACCCATCTTCCACGTGGCAGATGGTCCTGTGAACACCTAAGAAAGCCACAGACTATCCTTACAAGAAAAAAGATAATTTCAAGTCAACTGATGCTGTGCTGCTCTTGTCCCCCTGCTAAATTCCAGTACAAAGCTACACAGTTGTGCCTCTGCATCTGCTGAAGCAACATTCTCTAAATGATCCACCTGGGCTCAAGTGGCATACAGGACAAAGTTTCTTCACTACCAGCAAAAGAAGAAAATTCAAGCTTAGAAGTATCTCAGGTTAATTTATTAAACAGGAAACCAGAACAGCAAAGTCGGTCCCCACAGCCCTGTTGTTCTCACCTCTCATAGTGCCCTCTTTTGTTTTTTTGGGGGATTCTTTCATGTTCATATGTGGGAGAAACTTACACCACGAAAAGGAGATGCCTGAGAATTTCACTAGCTATTCCTTATTGGGACTTAGATCTTGACTTAATTTAAAACCTTAACATCACCTTAGAAACACATTAAGAAAACAACATAAAATTGCAGATAGTCACTCAAAAAC
This sequence comes from Mohoua ochrocephala, assembly GCA_013398855.1. Classification (NCBI taxonomy): domain Eukaryota; kingdom Metazoa; phylum Chordata; class Aves; order Passeriformes; family Acanthizidae; genus Mohoua; species Mohoua ochrocephala. The sequence continues at coordinate 18,599 of VZTA01001557.1, read as the reverse complement.
TAGTAAAATTCAACTATTCCTTTTTATTCACTAACAATGTTAAAAACTTATCTCTAGTTTAATGTAAATCTCTAAAATGATGCAGAAGGTCATAACTTACTGAGTCATGCTGGTTGCTGACATCAACTGCAGACAAGTCTACATCCACTAAGCCATCGTCTCAACATGTACTAAAGGCATTTCAGTCTAAGGGCCAGAAATGTACTATGCTCCAAAGCAAATTACTTTAAAAGAAAACGACTCTGATGAGATCTAAAAATCTCTAAGTATAACAAGCCTTCCCAGCAACCATTTTTTTTTTAAGACTATTCCTATTTTTCTAGCCCACCCCTCCACGAAGGCCACATCTGTTCTACTAAACTGTATACTTCTGCTATATACTTCAACTAATTCCTACAACATAAACTAACAAAACCATAA
>VZTA01001557.1:1560-17956 GCA_013398855.1 Mohoua ochrocephala | reverse complement strand
AATGGTATTTTACATAAGGTGTTGTTTGGGTGTCAAGAAGAAAGATTCTGATGACACTGCATCTTGAAAACCAAATATCAGTCTAGAAATTGAGTATATTTTTCCTGGGGCATGCAAATCAAGAATTGAAGTTATGATGGTTTAGAACACATACTTAATTTTTCTCACTGAGAAATCTTCAACATATTCCTTTTATTTTACTTGTTACACTTATAACACATTTGATTCCCTCATACTATGGAGATGAAATATTTCCTTCACATCCTTATAGACCTTCTTTACATGTTTTTTGTCTCTCCCTCAACAAGCCAAGAATAAAGTAAGTTTAGCTCCTAAAGGCCAATAGCATGTCTTTCACTTGTACTTGAAGATGCTGTATATCCACTTCAGTCACATTTGTTAACTATTTCTCTGCAGACTCTGAAAAAAATGCCATTTACTAGACGAGAAACATTAGACTTTCATAATTACGTATCTATTTACTAAAAAAAAAAATAAAAAAATTGTTGCTTGTCCTAAGAGGAAACAACAGTTTAGTAGACTTTGTCTACGCTGTTTTCAGGTACATGCTCACAGCTAAACACAACAGGTGTTGGATAGATGTTTACAGTTTCATGTTGATGTTCAGGAGAGATGCCACATAAGGAAGGGAAAAAATGGATGACGTTATGGCTGACTTCTGTGAGATTTAATTTAATGTCTACTTAAGTTGAAGTTCCATGTCCCACGTGATCAGCACTCTACAGCACAAGACTTGATGTCTACTTGAATACATTTCCCACTACTGCCAAAAAAGCCTGGCCAAGCACAAAAGGACTCATCTAATCTGTAAAACATGCTTCTAGCCAAGAAGTGTTATTTTGCCAACACCGATGGAAAGAATAGAAGACTCACACAACCTACAATTCTTGCATTGCAGAAATCTCAGTTTCAACCTTCTCAGGTTGCACATGTACATGCAGCAGCAAAACAAACCCATTCCAAAGCACAGATTCCTTTAAACCTACAGTAAGCTATGCGTATTAGAGCTACAACCTCTTGGGCAAGCACAGTACTACTCTGCTCTAGGTATAATACCTTTATAGTGTAAACTACTACCACGCTACAGAAACACGTAAGAAAATGAATCTGAAGTTCCCCTGACATTAAGAGGTACTGTTGCCATTTCAGAGATGGAAGACAATGCTGAGTCCCATTTCCAGTGGAAACAGTTAAAAGCTACAGTGACAAAAACCACAGATATGAAACAAGGGATACACATTCCTTACAAAAACCTTCCTAAATGTGTATTAAGTTTCTCCCGCTGCTTCCCCAAATCACACACACCTTCCAGGTTAAGACTTTAGGTAAGACTTCATACACACCAATGTAACTGTCTTCTCATAATGCAAAGAAAGATTCAATATAAAAATTTCCAACTAAATACAGTAACAGCAGGAACCTTATCTAATTATTTGTATAATAATTAACACACTAACGTACAGTGCTGAAATAATTCCAAACACAAATCCAAGAAACACAGAAAAACTGAGTTCAATGTAGGTGTCCACATAACACAGCATATTGTCTCTGCAAATAATAGGACAAAGCATGAAGAAATAAAAAGGCATATAGTCTATAAACTGTCCATATAGGAAGCTTCTTCCTAAATCAGATTGTACTAGTTATCTTATGTCTCCAAAGAATAAAAAATCCCTTCTGCAAAGATTTTATACTAGTTATACTGTCTTAGCTTCTTGTGGAACCTTCAGCTTTGTGTCTCTATCTTCTAGGAATCAGGTAGAATTGTCATATATAACTTAAATAGCATTTCCCCTTGTCATTTCCAAATTTGCCACTCTTTCTACCGGGATAAAGTATGAATATGACGCATCTAACTTACATTCCCCCAAACATACGTTATGTGCATTCATCCCATGCCCTTTTGTCTCTCCAGTTTATTTCTCACCTCTTTGCCCACTTCAAGAAGACCTTTGACTGTATTTTCTTGCATACAGGTGATGACAACCAAACAGCACTTCAAATAAAACTGGACCATGAACTTCTACAGCGTATTATCAATCATTTTCTATTGCATTTTTAGATACCTGAGTGTTTGCTTCTGCAACTGTGACTTCACTTTGAACACATGGTTTCATTGAGCTGTCCACAATAACTTATTTTTCTACTGCATGGTTTCAGTTACTTTTAAAAAATTCATTCATTTTTTGTTTTAAATGCTTTCTTCATTGTGCGTTACCTTGCACTTGCCAACACCAAGTTTCATCTGCCATTGTACTGCCAAAAACTAGCTCTCCCAACCCCCGTGGCACTCCTCAGACTTCAGTAATCTCAAGTACTGTTTTCAAATCTTCTGCAAAGTTTGACATTTGGGATGACCAACATTTAGAAATTTCTATGTTCTTTAATGTTACAGTTCTTTAAATGAATTACCATAGCATTCTGTGTAATTCAATTTCAAATTGAACTAAAATTTTCCCCTTAGCTGGCTTCTAAACCTAAAATATTATATCTGCTATTCTTTGACTATCTATACATATGCCTCAAAAGCCTTGTTACAAAACAGGTTTGACCTGTGTCAGGCAGTTCTCTCTTAACCACTACTCTCCATCGAAGTTTCAGTCAACAGTCTTGGTGAAGCACAGATTTTGTCAGCAAGAACCTTTCTGATTGGTCTCTTTTTTTTCCTTTTTAACCAAAATCATTAAAACTTCTTATGGAACAAGCTACCTTTCATTATTTCAAAGTCTTCTTATCCAGCTCCACTGTTACCCCAAAAAGCTTTAATAAAATATGGAAACATCACATATTAGATCTCCACCATAACAGCAGCTCTACCAATGGAGCAAGATTTTTCTTAGCAGTTCAGTCACTCGAGTCTTCTGTTCTTTTAGATATCCTGGTGCTTTGCAAAGCAACTCTTGACGACTGCCCCTCTTCATCTATTTGTTCCAGAATATTTTCTTTGATATCCTGTATTTTGAGAGTTGCCTCCATGGAACTAAAACAAAGTTCAGCTGTTTCCTCAACCTTCCATTTTATGAGGTTGAAGCAGAGCATTTTTTACTCTGCTGTGTGCTTAATCTATAAATAATGCTTTGATACTTTAACAGACCCACTAATTCTCCAATTCCTTTAGATTCTTGCTTCCAGTTCGCTTTCATTTGGGTTTTAGGTGTTTAAGAATATTTTATTATCACATTAATAGAACACTATAAAAAGAAAGGTTAACTAACCAAAAGTAAGAATTACATCAAAATTAAAAGTTGCACCAGGACAGAAGTTACAGCAAATTTTTAATGACGGTTGGAAAAAAAAAATTTTCCCACCAACCATGTACTCAATAACTGAACAGTTTATTCAAACTATTAGAAAATAAAAGAAACACATTTCAGTAAAAAGATTGAGAGTTTACACAAATTAACAGCAACTGAAAACATGATTGGAAGGTAAGCCATTCTGTTAAATTTAATGATAGCAGCTGCTGCTGATTTATTTACAGCTGACATAAAAAATTCATTTTACACAGCAAGTAGGAACAGACCAAGAGGAAATGATAGAATATTGTTAATACCTGCAGAAGCAAAACTGATTTTTTTACAAATAAAACCTTTTAAAAATTATTCATATGAAGACGGTCTTAAACATGATGCAGGAACACAGTGGTGCCATTGCTACACAGGTACAGGGTCACACTATGAACTCTATCCCTACTTGTTTGCAACATCAGGAATGGATAACACAATTAGAAAATAATTAAATTTTTATATTTGAGGGCCACAGGGCTGCAGAAAGATGTTTACAGAATGAAAACAATAATGAATTTTTTGCAAAATCCATTAAGTGAGCAGTTGGGGTGCCTGATGAGTATGTGAGGAGGAAGGCAAAATGAACCAGCACAATAGTAACTGCATGGTTTCATCAAAAGCAAATTTGGGATGAACAACTTAAGTCGGGATGCATGTATACAATGGATATGAATAAGTGTTGGGGGAAAAATAGTGGACAACTGAAACAATGGTTAATACACTTTCTCGGTAATAATCAATGAGTCTGCACTGTTATTAAATACCTGTTTATCAGTATTTATAACACATTTTAAATCAGTGGGATTTATAAAATCTTTGGGAACCAAAAGACCAGAAAGCACTATAAAACTGCAAAACAGTACAATTGTTAAGACACTTCATAACAAAAAATGTGATATGCTATGTACAAAATGACCAGTTCCTTAAAACATTTTCAGTATTACAAGTCACAACAATAAGGTTTCTAGGACACACTGCCCAATTGCTACTGAGGGATTCTGGAGTTCTGCAAACTCCACTCTTACCCTAACAGGAGAGGATGATTCCTCTGTACTTCGTTTCTGTGGCTCTGCCTCAACATCCTGACGTTTGTTCTTCATTCTTTCCCGAAGATCTCCAGTGGGTCTTTCTGGTGACCTGTATAATACAGAAACATAATATAACCAGTTCTATGGGACTATTTTTAAAGGAATATGATCTGTCTTTTAATTATTATTTTATTAGTATATCCAGAAAGACCTAAACCTCCCACCCAGAGGCAAAGTGGATGAGTAAGAAAACATTCCATTCTAAAGGGCTTAAGCATTCTAAAAACCCCAACCCTTTCAGAAAGTCAAGGAAGACTTGACTCTAAGAAGAAAAATTACTTGTACGTATATATGGCATGACTCAGTTACTACTCTAGATCAGCGTCAGGTCATCCTATCCAGAACAAATAACCTTTTTCTGACCATCATGCAAATGTGTTTCGCAATCGCTCCTACCAAGTATTTCAAGATTTAGCCTTCTCCATAATCTAAGCTGCAACAATTTTTATAGATATTATATAAATATAAGTGTCTCTCTCTATATATTACATACATATATTTAAAACCACAGTTAATGCAGAATCAAACTACTATAGTCTAGCAAGGACAGTCACAGAGAAGCACAACTCTGAATGCAGATGAAGTCCGCAAGCAGAGATAACATAACCTAAGCACCATCCTCCCATGGTCTCAGTGAGGCTGCCACACAGGAAAACACTGTTGCAACACCATGAACCAGAAATTAACTCTTGGAGGCCTCTTCCGTTTTCCATCTTGCAGTAATATAATTATTTCATTATTTAATTACAAAATACTGGATGAACTCTACTAGTCATGCACCTTTATGATACATGTTCTGTAAAAGATATTACTGTGATGTGGAACGGGAAGAGGAACATCCTACACCACTGTAATTTTGTCACCTCTTGGTATGGATTCATGAGTTCATTTATCCCTTAGGGGTTAAAAGTGAACAACCATTGCACTGGTGAGGCACTGGCACAGGTTGCTCAGAGAAGCTGTGGATGCCCCATTCCTGGCAGCGTTCCAAGGCCAGGCTGGATGGGGCCCTGAGCAACCTGGTCTAGTGGAAGGTGTCCCTGCCCATGGCAGGGGGTTGGAACTGGATGATCTTTAAGGTCCCTTCCAACCCAAACCATTCTGTGATTCTACGATTCAAACACATTCCTAAGCTACGGGAATGTAGGAGCTGTTTCAGATGATCTTTCAGTTCAAGAAAAAAAATTTTCTCTTCATATACATTTGGCTTGATACTGAGTTTAGTAGTTCTGTGATGGCTGTTAGGTGTAATTATAGATTCTTCTGTGAAATGGTTGTATAGAAGCACTACATCTGCGCCTATCAGTTTGCACTAAAGAATCACAATAAATATCTCTTTACAATAAAGAGATATTACTTCTGTCTTATTTGATTAGGAAAGTTATATGTAATAGATGAATAATGAAATTTGCATTTCTTTTGTTTTTCAGACTGAATCAGTTTCCATTGAGAAAGTAATTTCTCCCACTCTTCTTGTCACATAATACATAAAGGGTAAACTGTCTTTCATAGTCAATGCATACAAAAATTTAAATTAATACCATTTCTTTTTCAATCTGCACATATTTGAAAAAGTCATTTTTTCCATTTCCTCCTCTGCACTGTTTCCTACATTTAATTCTTTAAACCGCATCTTAAGGTTAAATGTATGAGGACTTAGAGAGAAAAAGACCAGTGACTGCTCTCATTTTTAAATGCATTTAATTGTCCATGAAATTGTAAGTACAGGTCAATCTAGATCAGAGGAAATGTACAGAAGAGTACAGCTCTGCTTTTTTTATCACTAAGGATCAAATAATATCCAGCATACAAATATAAACAAGTTATCTTCTTTGCATGCAAGACTATATGATCTTGAAAGTGTCTGGGTTTAGTAAAGGTTATGATTCAAAGTGTTTTTCCCCTCCTCCCATATTAAAAAGGTAATTCTTTGCATTACCAAGCACTCTGAAGCATTCCAACCATCAGCTACCTCAACAAATAAACTGTCTTTCAGCATTAAAGTGCAATTCAACACCTTAATTTTTAATAATATTTAAGCTATGATTCAAAGGATTTGGATTAGTGAAACTGAAAATTAATTTAAAAGGCAGAAAGATTATCAATAATGTATTTGTAATACTGTTCCTCAAGATGAACACTTTCAGGAAAAAATCCCATTAGCTGAAAGAAAAAGCAAGAGAACTTGCACTGAATGCAGCTCATGTACCTTATAGAGTGACATCTGATATTTTAATGCTTCTTTTTTTTTTTTAAGTTATACTCTGGAGTAAAAAAAACCAAAATATCCAAACCATTTCACCCTCAATTAATAAATTTTTTCTTCCCTCCCACGCTGAAAAAAAGGTATTTTGCTAAAACATCTTAAATATTATAAAAATTACAAAAAACCCTGCAGAAATTAAAAAGGTACACATTCAGGGCTGGGGTTGGTTGGTCGATTTTTTGTTTGCTTTTGCTGTTACTGGGTCAGCTTTTTTCAGCTTTAGGAGAACACCAAAGCAAAGTTATGGTAATCACCCTCTCTCTCTTTCCTAAAGACATCATAACCCTCCAAAAACTCTAATAAAATAAGACTGAAAATCAGTCAAATTTTCAGAAATCATTACTCAGGAAGCCATGACTGTTTTCAGATGCTTTGGCTAAATGCACAGAAAAACAGGCTGGTCTACTAGCTGATTTTTCTTTTATGTGTATCACAGCTTCTTTTCTACATAACTTTCCCCCAGCCCACTCCAAAAGGGATCTTTGGTTATTCCAGGTAATGCTTACTGCTGAACTTCAATAGATCAAGACAATTTACCTCCGCAATTTAAAATTATGTGGCTAGACTGCAACTGCCACAACCTCTCACACAAAAGGCATTACGCAATTTCTTTTTAATATTTTGAGCTGGGCTCATCTTTTAAATAAGGCCTAAAATGCAGAATTTCCTCATTTCAAATTTTAAGCAGTGCAGTTAAGTGATTTTAAACAGCATTACTTCCTGCAACAGTTCAGTTCCCCATGGCTAAAACATTTTAGGAAATGCATAACATTGCCTTAAATTCATAACAGTGCCTCCATTTGCTCCTGTACTTCTTATAGTGTCAGGAACAAGTATCCAGCAACTGGCACACCTTGCAACACACCTACCTGAGGAGAGCTCTGTGTACCTGTGTGAGAGCACACGTGTGCACTGAGGCAGATGACCATTATTGGTGCATCATGTACATTCTATAATTGCTCAAGAAACACTGTCCTGTTTTCCAGTTTCCCATACTACAATATTTGAAACTTTCAAAATCCATACATTATTTCCTAATATGACTGCTGGCTTGGTTTGGTTTTTAAATGCAGTGTGATGGTCCCGAATAAAGAGGATAAAGAAAAGGACCCTCCAATGGCATAGATCCCGACAAGAGCATGAGGGAGCCAGCCAGGAAACTGCCAGGCAACTAACCAACAATCTACAAGTGCAGAAAGAGAGCAAAATTCCTCGTGGGATAGCATGTTTACACACAGCTCTTCATTAGCTTCTCTTTACTTCTGATGTCTGGAAGACTGGCAGGTCTAATACTGAATTCTTAATCCTATCATCAGGTAAGCTTCATATAAAAAACATGCGAGGTTTTATTTTAATAGCAAGATTAAAATTCATGCTGTGAAAGGCGGCATTAATGCTAAAATGGAACAATCTTTTACATACTTCAGAGTCAAATTTTCCTACTGCCTGGTGCTGTTTTGAACTACTGGAGGCATTATGGTCAGATAAAACCATTAACAATGGGATTTACTGCAGACAGGTATGGAACCAGAGGCAGAAGGTATGAAGACAGAAAGGCAGCGAGACATGCTCTGTCCCACTCAACTCCTTGCAAAGCAGACGAGACTTCCCTGGCAGGCCTGGCTGAACACTTGCAGACACACTGCCATTTTGTTATCCCAGATACTTGAACAAGAGTATTGCTTTAACTGAACTGATGCAGAAGCAGCATTAGTTTGGCTTGCATGAAGCCAATAAAATTGCATTTGAAGTGCCTGGATAACATTTGTGAAAATCTCTCTAATGTTAAATGGCACGAAAATGCCAACATTTTATTATGTACATATTATGCACCAGCTTTTTCTATGCCTGGCCAAGAGCTACTAGTGGAAACTTTTGAAGACAGACACAGTTCTTTCATTTGTCTGTTTTGGGGGGTGTGTGGGGGTGGTGGGCTTCCTCCTCCTTTTTACTTTCAAGAACACCTTTATTAAACACTGAATGTGCCAAGCAAATAAGCAGGAAGATTTGTCCTTTGACTTTTTCATATAGTCCTAGTAAAAAAGTCAGCAATAAGAAGGAAATCAACATTTTTCTTAAATGTCAGTGGTGACAGTGAAGCAGAAACACAGCTTTAATCATTAAAAGAAATGTCACTTTTCTTCAAATGACCAAGCAGAACTACGTACTGAGTGTTCCAAACACTGAAAGCAAAGAGAAAGTGACATTATAACAGTTTTAAAATTTAATCTCTACCAGTAAATCACTTATTTTATTCATTTGGAACATTCAGTGCAGAACAGAGTAAAATCTTTTATACACCAAAAGAAACATTAAACTCAGTGATGTATTTTGTATCCCAGCTGCCACCACCTTACAAGCAATGGAAGATCAAACAAGTAAAGTCAAGATCATCCTAAGAGCATGCCACAGGAATAGGAAAAAGAACCAGAAATAGAACCCTAACCTCATGCCAACCTTCCTGTTGTTGCTTTACACTTTGATGCTTCCATAATCGAAGTGTGCCCATCCATAATCCAGAGGTAATATTGGCATTATGAAGGACAGCTGTTTGTAAACTGTGAAGCCTTCACAGAAAGAGATACTATGCTAAAACCGTAACATCTTTCTGTCCTTTATTGCAGGAATATTACAAGCTTACTACCACACTTGGTTTCAGTTAAGTTAGGTGTTATGCCACACAAAGGACAGTTAAAAAAAAAAATTAATTTTAGTAACATATGCAGAGACATATAATAAAAAATATTCTCCTTTGAAAAATGAGGTAACTTTTTGGATCTCCCCCTACAATACAGGATATTTTTCTATATCTGACAGATAAAGTCACAAAGCTATGTTTTGAAGAGAAGTGTTTTCTCACAACAGGAGAGAAAGGATAGACATTCATCACACAACATAGCAAAGGCAGAAGGGCCGTGAGTGTGAGCACTGCTGTAAGTAATTGCAAACCAGCGTTTTAGTACAGGACAGAAAAGTATACCAGAAAGCTGCAGTGACACTACACCAAAACAAAAAAGTATTAAGGTACTTCCCACTTCAAGTAATACAAGTAGTTAATCTGCATCCAGTGGACTCCATTCACTTTTTTTAAAGCTGTATACACACAGAAATCCTGCACATTGCCAAAATAATTGTTTTAAGCAGCTTCATAAGGCAATTCGTTATTGATATAACATACAATTAGGCACACCACAGCATTTCACTTAAAAAAATAAAAAAAAAAAAACAACAACAAAAGACAGAGTTGCAAAAGCTATTTTCCTACAGCATGTGAAGAATTCAAAGTGAGTTCTTGATTTACCTTCTATAACTGCTGCTATAGCCTTTACCTCGTGGTGAAGGGCCATGTACGAATCTACATGTGTTCCCATAGAGGCAGTTGCCAGTCTTCAGCCAGTTACGGCACTGTGTCTAAGAGACAGACATTACTGGGTGAATTTCACACTCCTTTCTGGAAATACCATTGGTGTGAGTGTGGCAGAACAAACAAATGACTCCACATTAAGTCCCATTTATCTGTAATTTCTGTCCACCAGTAATATAATCGATTTAAAAAAAAAAATAAAAATCAACAACGAGCATCAGGTTTGGCAGAGAAAAATTTAGGTTGGTGGAAATATTATTAATATGCACAGTACTACTGCTCCATCCAGAAGCTGGCAAAACACACGGTACTTGAAAATTCTAGTAATTAGCATGTTGAACATCCATGCGTTAAGGAGTTCCTTTCACCTTTACTTAACATCAGTAACATCTGAGCATTCGGTGCTTGTGAGCTACTCTTTCCCACCACATAAATCCTGGAAAAGAAGATGCTGGGGTGGGGAGGAAAAGAAGAACACTTTTACAACTCACCTCTGCAGTACTTCCAGTGCTGGGTCCAAGCCTTTCAAACACACTGGGTCTTCGGGATGTGCTATCGGATATGGTCTTGGTATTTTCCACTGTGACTTTCCTTCTAATTTTTGACATTTTGTACTACTTCAACCAAAAAAAAAAGCAAAACTGTAAAATCCTTCAGTTTGGGGCTATTGACACTGAACTCACATGAATAAAATAGTATGATATACGTTGCAAGAGTTGCTGCAGAGGTGATGAGGAAAGAAAAAGAAGTCATAAATGAGTGAAATGTATCTAATAACAAAGAATGCTTCTGACTTGAACTAGTCAGCTGAACACCAGAAATGATAATTTTTCATTTTATTTCATGACCTGCTTTGGATTCTTCAGCTTCCCCTTGGGAAAGATCATATGACACGTTATTCATTTAGGCAGCAAACACCACACAGGACAGATGCTTTCTTTTGTCATGTATTTTTGGTGCATGAACTCAAGTGACTTAAAGTGAATAGAACCTTTAATGTTGTTTCACCAACCTCTCAGAAGCCAGTTCCAACCACTAAAAATGGCTCCCGTTTTTGAAACCAATTTCAAAAAATGAGAGCTTCATTTTTTTCCCCTTTGTTGTGTATGACAACCTACTGAAAACCATCTTGGCTATTATCCACAGTCCGTGTTTGTTACCGATCTGATTCCTACAACTATTTGGACTCACATGAGTTTAAGGGAAAAAAAACCGAACTCCATAACAACAATACACTTCTTAAGCTGCCCAAGAAGTAGCTCCTTCTTGTTAAGAAAAACATATTTTAAAGGAAATACAGCATAATTTTGATAAACAACAATCCACAATTTATCTTACCTGAGAAAGGAAGGAGTTATAGAAAAAAACCCAAACATATTTAAAGGAAAAAAAAGGAACATATCTATTTAGCACTAGAGACAGATTGTACAAAAAGGGCAAAATGGGCCTCAAAAACTATTGTCCATTCTTTACATGTTACTTGATCTACACAGAAATAAGATCAATTTGGGAACATCTGCCAGGTGCTTGATAATTTATATACAGCTCAAAAAAACACCTCTTTGTTGTACTGCAATGTGCCATCACCCTCACTAATCAGTAGATCATGATCAGCCAAACACTAATCTCCTACCCTTCTGCTGCTGTCTCTTCTGCTCATAAGCACGTGTCACCGCATTTGGAACACACACACACACACACACTTAAATTATTATCTTACACACAAACAGGTTACAAATGACAAAGTTCATCCATAAAGCCAAAAGAATACACATTTAAACTAACATCCACCAGAGAGGATTAATACACATTTTCACCACCTGATCAGCAATATGCTCCCACAGTATCCAGATTGTAAGGTTACATTTCACAGAAACAAAATATTGTAATGTATAAACGTGGACACTTCATTATCTGAACCCTACAGTTATTTCCACGACAAGACTTCCCTAGAGTCTGATACCCGTTCATTTTCTACAAACAAAATGCTGTGCTGAAGCTCTTGTGAAACACTTTAGCTCCTTTATAAACAACGGAAGAAAGAAAGCTTACACTGTGTATTTGAGATTTCTCAGTAGAGCTCTGCTCTACTGACTTCTTCTCCAAGCCTCTGATTATCTGAAGAATTTTTATCTCGTAAATAAGGTTCAGATAATCAAGACGTTAACCAAGATGTTCAGGGAGGGTAGAAGTTAACCATATGGTGTATACCAAACATTAAAAACAATGGTTAACATCAATTAGTGGAAGCAGACAGTCAAACAGTAGAATTTCCAGTAGTATGAAATTATTTGGGTTAGTAAAAACTGTGGAGAATAGAGATTTCCAGAAAGATCTAATTGAGTTAGAGAATTGAGTAATACAACAGCAGATGAAATGCAAAGAAATATAATGCAATGCACACAAGGAGAAATGATTTTATCTAAATATCTGATGAGATCAAATTAGTCCAGTCTTCTGAGAAAAATAATTAGGAGTCATTGTGGACAGCTCAATGTGCAGCAATAGTTAAAAAGTCTGACAGGATAAACCATTAAAGTTAGAAAGCAAAACAACACCACATCTCACCTAGCTGAGCACCCTTCCATTTCAGGATTCTCACAGAACTTCAGAAAAAAACTACTAAATTTCTACAGTTTCACGCAGCCACACCCTTTTAATTGAGGATATAAAAATCAACTGACACATGCAAAAGCATTTTTAATAAGACAATCATATAAAAAATGACTAATTTGGATTAAATATTTATAGTTAAAAGAGCCACATCTGAAATAAAAAGGGTTAGATAAACGACACTGGCAATGGCATAGGGAGAGGGTTCAACACATGGAGGACAGATGAGTCTATCTGATACGCAAGTACAGTACACACTGACATCGTAGCAGCATACAGAAAAACTACATTTTGCCTCAATTCCAATGTACTTTTATTTTCAAAGAAACAGAGGCAAAACTTTCATTTTAAATGTTAATTTTTACCCAGATTATAGTACCTTTTTGGAATTAACTTGTACAGGAAGTTATGATGATGACTAGGCTTAAAAGCATAGTTATAAACATAGAGAGGATGAAGGGGGCAACATCATCATAACTGAACAGGTAATTTAATTCCAACCGCCTTTTCCCCTCTATTTTGGCATAAGGAAATTAAGAAGAATATCATTCAACCCTGAATCTTCTAATCTTGTAAACCCGCCTATTTAGAAAAAAAAAAACCAAAACCTAAACAACACTTCAAATGAGAAACAAAAACCTGCACTATTTCAGGTAGCAATCTGACAATTCTATCCTCATAGTCTGGCCCCTATCTACCAGTCTGCAATTAACAACAGATCCTTTATTAACAGAAGAGGTATTTCCTGATAGATTACTCTAAGGAAACAAACCCAGCATGCCGTGAGTGCACAGCACATTACTTTCTCTATGCACATACTATCACGAGGGCCTCGCTCATGCAATGAGAACTGCAAAACATTCCCTGCTAAGTGAATGTAGATGTTACCAAAGGTGGCAGGATTAGAGTCCAGACACATTAATTCTGAGGCAAACTGAGGAACTTCACTTTGTCAAACATTGTATTTGAGAGACTGTATTTGCAAGTGCAGTCAGTCCCATTTTCATTCTTCAAGAACCAAGTGAGTTGGAAAAATAAAGAGACTATTAAAACAGTATTGAAAATCTCAGATGTATAATGACAGGTTTTTGTGTTTCTGAGAAGGTTCCTTGCTCATAAACGAGTACTGTGAGGGAAAAAAATTATGTGTTTAATTCCCAAGTTTTTCAGACTGCACATTAATGGACAACCAAGAACAACTTAAATGGAACATCCCACAAAGATTCCCCTTCTCACACATTTTCACCTTCCACTGTTTTACCACTGATGATCACAATCCCGTCATCAATCCCACGCTGATGGCCAGTGCAGTGACTTTCCATCAGATGTCTGTGCCTCTGAATTACCATCTCCTTATCAAACACTAATGCGGGATTAGACAGCAGTGAGTCCCAGTGTGGACTGAGCCTTGAGCACTCTCTACATTTCAAATAATTACTACCCAGATTTAAAAAAAAAAATTAAAGTTTTTAAAGTAGAATATTATGTACTTCTCTATTTCAGGTACATGACATCGTACTGCTGACTCCACCTAGGGGCACTGAACTTTCTGCTACTTCTGAAACAGAATGGAATTTCTGATACTAAGCAAAATTAACTTTATCCTCCCAAACTAAATTCTATACCTAAAATTTTAACTGTAAACTATCACTTTTCCATGCATAAGTAAGATCCACGACAACCTTTACAATAAATTAGAAATATTAGAACACTAGTACAACTCGTTCACAGATGCATCTATGTTATTCTTTAAATGGAGTAACTTGCCCAGGGTGAGAGACAATCTGTTAATGACATTAATTACACTACAACTTGAAGGAGAACATATCACAGAGCGTTATTTACATGAATCATCTAAAATGTGGACAGACTTGAGAGAAGTGAGTGCACCTAGTGGGCACTAACCAATGAACTGAAGTCAATGAGGCATGACATGATTGACAGAGCATTCACTGAAATTCTGTATTTTTTATTACCAGTACTCCTATATTCTGGTGTCAAGCATGCTTAACATTTTTTTTCAAAATTAGTATGGTACTACATAAGTCATCTGAAACACCTGGTTTTCTGTTGGAAAAACCTAATCTAGCCCCCTGAAAAAATGAATCCTGAAGGATTCTACAGGAAAACTAGAAACCGAGATGTAACAGAACAAAGGCAAAGTTCAAAAACAAAAAACATTTAAGGAGATAAAGATCTCTTTAAGAAGTCCAAGACATCACTCATAAGCATGTCAGTGTCTGCGCATGCACACCACACACAAGCTAAGCATTACGTCACTTCAGAAAATCCTACCTGTGAACAAACAAACAATATGCCATTTCAAATAGCAAGCAAAATTACTCCGAAGTCCCACAGAAGTTCAGATGCAAACTCATTATAACACTCTTTGATAAACTAAATATGCGTTGAAAACTAAGTAACAGCTTTGAGAATGGTTCCCTGCACTTTTCAAAATGAAGAGCGTTTACCTGAAAATATTTTGGGTCCTATTACAATATTAAAACTTCCATGTCACATTGCTAATAAAATAGGGATATTTGAAGGAGCTCCATGGGTTTACTACCTAAAAATATTACTAAAAATGGTAAAATACATTCATAATGAATCTTCCAAAAAAGAAGTCAAATACACACACAAAGAAGCCCGTTTGACACAAAACTAGACATTAATCCAAATTTACTTTTACAACTCCTTGTTGGTAACCCTCACCATACTAACTTGAATCTATCCCCCTAATTTAACATATGACCTTTCTCCATTAGTAGCAATAAGCAACTGCTAATTATGTTTGCACAAGTATAAAATCATGGTTGGCTTTCTACAGGTGAACACAAACATCAGGCCCCAGTACCACGTCAGGAAGTACAGAGTATTCCATGCCTTGTCTAACAAAGTCTTCATGCTCAAAGAAGATGTTTCCCCAGACTAAGGGACAGTCTGTGCAGACTGGCGTGGACGGGTCCAAGTTCACTCTGCTTTAGTATCCAGCTTGCTGGATACACATTACCTCCAACCTGTGAGCGGGATCAGCACATTAGCATGCTGTCACTCCCAGCAAACATGCTGAGAAGCAGGGTGTGTTATCTCGGGCACAGCCACATAAAGCCACGCTTCTTTAGTTCTCAGGTAGACTGGCTGAGTCTGTCCACTCCCGTCTGCACAGAAGAACCGTGAGTGTTTCATCACAGGCCCAAGATCCCTCGGAGCCCTGGTTGCTACCCCACTAAGAGCCAAACACCTGATCTTCAAACAGGCTTGCAGAAGGCTGACAAGAAATCAACGGTGGAGTGAGAATCCATCGAGAAGTCAAAGGCGAGGCCCTAAGCAGACCATCCATAACACACTAACCCCAACATGCCCGGCTACAAGTTCTGGAAGGGATGGGAGTTAGCTGTAGTCGCTACCTGAAGGAATGGTGATGAGCGAATTCATACAAGCGAGATTAGTAGTCCCTCTTGAGCACGTAAAGCAGAAACTATTTTACTGCCAGAAAGTGGGAGAAGAGCACTACTGAAGTGGGGGAAAAAAAAAAAAAAGCCTAAACAAAACCAAACACAAACCAAAAAAACCCCCACGAACAGGGAATATCCGAGTACACGGGAAGCAGACTCCAGCACGACCACCGACTGACGGAACGGCACCCCGGGCACGCGGCAGGATGGCGCCTCCGGGCGCTCACCCCGCCCCTCCTCGGGGAGCCCCCCGTGCGCCCCCGGCCGCGCACCGCGCTCAGCGGGAGCGCGGCCCTTCCCCG
>VZTA01001554.1:0-10751 GCA_013398855.1 Mohoua ochrocephala | reverse complement strand
AGAGACTGACTCCCACCTGGCCATAATCTCCTTCCAGGCAGGTGTAGAGAGTAATAAAGTCACCCCTGAGCCTCCTTTTCTCCAGGATAAACACCCCCAGCTCCCTCAGCTGCTCCTCACAGCACTTGTGCTCCAGACCCTTCCCCAGCTCCGTTGCCCTTCTCTGGACTCACTCCAGCACCTCAATGTCTTTCTTGCAGTGAGGGGCCCAGAACTGGACACAGCACTCGAGGTGGGGCCTCGCCAGTGCCCAGTACAGGGGGACAGTCCCTACCCTGGTCCTGCAGGTGATCGGAGACCCAAGGGAAAGAGAGGGGACAGAGCCGTTCCCCATCCGCAGACTCCATGGCAAAGGGTGGCTGGAGGAGGGAGAGCAAGATGCTGGTTCAGCCACAGCCTCTGCAAAGCTGAGGACTGTGAAATGGATAGACATGAGGAATTTGTTTTGCATGTCATCCTGAATTATGTTGCCCTTTTTGTCTGCTTAATATTATTGGTTAAGACAACCAATTTATGTTTGTGAGTGAGGAAGATTAGGCCCCAAGGCATAAAAAAGTTTAATTTTTCTTAATTGTTCAACAATGGGCTAAGACAATGATTTATTACAAATCATTAAAAAATTCAACCCATCTCTTGCGATTGTCTAGGATGCATAAGTAGCACAGGTAGAAGCACTTTAGATCCAAAAGACATAGAATTCATTTTCTTTCAGTTTTACTCAAAATTTTGAGAACTTTGTAAACTCCGAACAATATATTTGCAGATCTGATTTTTTTTTTTTTTTTTCACTGTCTCACCATCCTATCCCAACTGAAAATGCTGTTAAAGGACAAAAAGTCCCTGCTTTTCCTGTGAAGGAACTCAGTGCACTACCATACCTTCATGGCTTCTGTGACTTGGATATTCACTGATAGAGCAGTCTTTTAAAATGTTTCGAGGACCTTGAAAAATTCTCCAAAACCTTCTAGAGTCAGATGCTGAGTGGCTTTGCTCTGACCTTATGCTCTCTTTGCTTGTCCACCTAGCACAGCCAAAGAAACAGAATTACAATACACAGCAACAAGTTGCAGGTAACGCTTGGCTGTAAAAGCTGTCCTAATGTTACCACAATGTACAGGAGACATCTCCAGCCATCTGGTTTCATTTCTGCATCTTTCTCAGCGATGACTTCGCTTAGTGTCTCACTATCAGAGAAAAGGTGGAGCAAAGCCTCCGAGTGGAAATTTATTGCTCTGCCTCTAATTTAGGAGATCTCCTGTTCAGATAAAAAGCTTGCTCTTCTAGAAGAGGTTTATTTAGTAAGAGGTTTCTGACATGGCTCAAAGCAAGAAATGACAATGTGTAGGAGATCACCAAGAAAAGGTTGATTTCAAATGTTTTTCTTATTGCTGGATAATTGCATGCTATTTCTGTCTCCAATAATAAAATTTGTTAATCGTACCTCTGAGTCACTGTACTTTGCAACTCCTACATGTTAAAAATATAATACTCTCATTTATAGTTATTTATTTTTATGAACACCAGGAGTATGCTGCACAGAAGCCCTTGTGTATTTTCAGGGGTCTCACTTGCAAAGCCACATTCTTTTGATTATCTGCATTCCCCTCACTTGGTATTGCTCATCAGAACTGGGCCGTTTATAGTTTCTGATTAGTAGAACTTGACTCAGGACAATTGCATTCTTAGAATATGAAGATAAATTCTTTCATCATAGCAGAGGGATTCATCTGCACAAATGCCATTGATGTGATGCTTCTTTTTCATTAATAAGCAAATTAAAGTCACAACCCACGTACATTCCAAGTGCTGGTTATCTGAACATGATAAACTCTGATGAGGACTCGGTGCATGCTACAGTGAAAATACATGATGCAGAAAATCTTTTCTCTTGTCTGAAAAAAGCTAGTTAAAACTAACAACCTTTGTTCATGGCATATACCTTTTACCCTCAATACAGGCTATATTGAGTAATAAGAAACAATTGCTGACATAGAATTGCAGTGCAGAATGAAAAAAAAAAAGAAAGTAAAGAGTTTTTTTATCTCAGTGCAGCAAGAAGGAATAAATCAGTACCCAACCTCTTCCAAACAACATGAGTTTGCAGTGCTACAGAGAGAAAGTGCAAAGTTCACAGAGGCCCCAAGCAAATACCGAAGTCAAGCTCTTTGCGGTTGCATGTCGCTGACTTGCCGNGAAAAAAAAAAAGAAAGTAAAGAGTTTTTTTATCTCAGTGCAGCAAGAAGGAATAAATCAGTACCCAACCTCTTCCAAACAACATGAGTTTGCAGTGCTACAGAGAGAAAGTGCAAAGTTCACAGAGGCCCCAAGCAAATACCGAAGTCAAGCTCTTTGCGGTTGCATGTCGCTGACTTGCCGCGATGCCTGCCAGCCTGGGGAGGCTCTTGTGCTTCTCAGACTTGCAGCCCATAGATGGGGTTCCTGCAGAGTAACTGGGCCTGGTGCTAGTGGTGCTGGTGTGATTAGTGAACGGGTAACAGCTCTCGAGACAGAAGAGGAAACACCACCAGCAGGTCTGGCAAAGCTACAGAGGGCACATGTTCCTGCAGCGCTCAGAAGAACCCAGCTCTGCAACCACCTGACTCTCTGGAGCTGTCAAAGGGCATCAGTGAAATCGCAAAAGAAAGCGCGGGCCTGGGCACAGGGTGATGTGTATTTTGGGACAGGCTGTCTGAGAGATGTGAAATCCTTGCTAGAGATTTATTTTGCCAATGATGCAAATACAGTCATCTACCTTCGTGCATTTTTGTTTCATTTTTAAGAAGTCCCTGTGCAAAACTGTAGCCATAAACTCAGTCCTACTTCCTACTTCCTGTCCGACTGATATCTACAGCCCTAATTTGGGGTGTTCTACTTGCCCATCCGTGGTGCTGGATGCACCGTGGACTGTCTGACCGTGGCAGACCTTTTAAGTACCTGTGTAGTCCATCCCTGTCTCCACACTAGTTGCTGTGACAGACTAGAATTGGCAAAGCGGGGTTTCTCATAAAAACTCACTATAACCATATCAGCTGGGAGAGGAAAGAAGTAGATCATGTGAGATTAAATCCATGGGCAGATGGAACACATGACAAAGTAAACAAAGAAGAAGCATGATGAGGGAAGAGAGACATGTCATGGAATAAGTAAGAGCTGTGCTGCACCATCTGTGGGGAAATGAGCAGGTGAGAAACTTAGCAGAGATAAGGAAACAGCTAGGGGAATTAATAGATATGCCTTGGGAGATGAAAAAATTTGTCAGATCTTCTAAGAGAAGAGCTTGGGAATGTAGTAATGCCAGCTCTGTTGCGGGAGGATGAGAAACAGACAGGCCAAGATAAGCAGCAAGAAGATGAATACCAGAAATAACCAAAAGACAATGCCAGGCTTGAGCAACAAGCCAAGTAAGCCAACAGAAGTACCAAGAGCCTGAGAAATAACCTTCAGGAGACAATTAACATGAAAGCCATCTCATGAGAGCCAGGAGCTGTGGTTTGGAGATCAAGACATAAGATTCTTTCTTCAGGTCACACTAAAACTGAGGCATTTTCTGGCATCGAAGGTCTTTGCCTAGGTTTCTCATAGTAAGCAGATGTCAATTTTATCTGCCTCTACAATATGTATGTTGCACATGCTAGATTGCAAACAGTAGTAGCTTTCAGAGTAGTTGGTGGAAACTATTCAAAGTTGCTTGGAATTATTATGAAATCACAGCCCTTAGTCAACTCAATGTAGGCTCTAAAACTATAAAAATCATAAAAAAGGTTATATAAGGAAATATAAAATACAAAGAACACCTGTGGAATTCATAATGATCTGAGGGTACATGAGCTTCTCTTCTCACCTTCTCACTCCTCCAGGGGTCCTGGTAGCATGAGTCTCCTACCAGGTGGTTTCTCTTCTCTTCTTTGGCATGGCATGCTATGGCAAGGGCCCAGAAAGAAGACAAAACGCTCACAGATCCCTCCTGCGTTATTGTCCTTAGCTGCCGCCCTGCACTCAGTGACCCATTCCAGGCAGAAAATGTAAATATGGAACGAGAGGTAATCTGAAAGGAGCAAACTCACCTCTGCTCAAGTAAGTATGCGGGAGATAGTTATCTCCCTCTACCACAGGGTCTTCATCTTGGGAATCACCATCTCACCTCTCTCAGAAGGACTGTATTTTTCAGATTTCCTTGGGATTTTTCTATTTCCTGAGAATAGGCCATCCCCTAATCGACCCAGCAACAGAATTCCCTGGCCATTTTTTAGAATGGGAGCCACCAGGGTGCCCATTGCCCTGCAGGCAATTTGATGGCATCAACCATTCCTTCTGACCAAGAGGGAATGTAAATGTGTACCTGTGTAACATTCCTCCTTCATACACTTGGGATGTAATTCTGCACAGCCTGTGAACCTTGCAAAGTTATTCAGCCCAAAGTCAGGAGGTCCCCACTTTAGAAGGAGAAATTCTCTTTATCCTACTGATGGTTAGAGTGCACAGCAATCATACGACCAGGGAAGCTTCCCCCTTAGTGAGACACCTTTCACTTACTCCAAAGCATGGCTAATTCTGGACATGTTTGGTGCTTCTCTTGGTCCCTTGTGTGACAGAGCCTCATTAGATGCTTTGATCTCAAGATGCCATCCTAGACAACTCTGAGTGTGTATGCCAGGAAGCACAAGGGAGGTTCCTTCATTAAGAGATACGCTATGAAACAACAGGCTTTTCTAGGTTTGCAGCTTTCCCGGGAGACAGCTCATACTCTGCCTCTCCAGAGGTCAGTGACTAAGCAAGTCATTTTCTAGCATGGCACCGGGACAGGGCATTACCACAGCTTTTGATTTCATGGCATCTAGATCTGTTAGGACTGGATTTACCAGGCAAATGCAAACAAATACTGCTTTGTGGAAAGCTGCACTTCCTTCCCAACACCAAAACTTCCAGTGATTTCAAAGACAAATATTTAGAATGTGCCAACAAAAATCTTTGCTATTGGCTTAATACCTACACTTAAAATATCTGCTATGAAAGCAACACCTTCTTGTCCCTATGCCTACGTGGGTTTAGATAGAAGAACAGAAAAGTTTCACCACCTCTTCTCTGTTATTTGTCATTTTCTGTATTTTTCACTCACAGCAGTAAAATGAGGAACATTTAGTATGTAAATTAATGAAGTGGCAATGTGAGTAATTTTACACCCCTATATTTTGAACATATCAGTACAAACTGGATATTAGCATCCGCTGGTGAGTCAGCTCCTCTGAGCACAGGAAGAATGAAGAACATGTTCAACACAAAAATTTCTGTCATTCCTATTAAAATGCAAATATTTGTTCAGAAACCCTTATGATTAATTGGCATTAAGATTGCATTAGATAAAAAATGAGTCAGACTGCTAGAATACCAGCAGAATAAGGTCTCTTTGATTGTTTTTTTCACCACCAGGGATGTATTTTAAAATCATTCACTCACTTGGCCTTAAGACACCACTTCATCTGCCCCACCACAGTGGCTGTGACAGCAGCCAGCAGTCAGGGCTTAGGAACATGACAAATAGGACAAGGAGCGTGTGACCTTTCCGCTGATATATCCTCTCAGCTTCTCTCAGTTAGTGATTTAGGAACTTGTCAAACTGGAAGTTGTGCCAGTGATGGACTACGATGTGTGAGGCTGCCCAAGTTCTCTTTTAATTCACTTATGCTTTTAACAAATCCATTACAACGTACACCTTAATTTGATTATACACTTTTTGGAGAGGTAGTTTCCATTTCATTTAGTTATAACTTTTTACCTGATCCTATCAATTTCTTGCATGGTGGGAAATGATGCTTTAATGACCTTCTCTGTGCCATTTCTACATTTTGACACTTCTACCAGACCCTCCACAGTTATGTGGGACCTGTTATTATCTGAGATTAAGTTCCCCACTTTATTTCTCCTCAGACAGAAGCAATTCTATACATCTGTTCAGCTTTAACAACATTCTCAATCTATCTTCTACTTTTATCGCTACTTCTCTGACAAAGGGTGACCAGGTTTCCATGCAATATTGAAGACATGGATAAACCATGGCTTTCAAGTAGCATGAGTGGCCTTTCTTTTTTTTCTTGTTATTCTTTATTTATTTGTTAATATTTGAGGACACTCACAGTTAAGTTACTGACAAAGCTAATAGCTCTGCCTGGAAACCATCCTCTGCTTTCTCTTACACCATATAACTAGAAGAGAGTAATAATTTCTAACATCAGTACCAGGGGGCCAACCCCTAGTGAAACAATGCTTTCAAGAAAATCTTTCTAGAGTGCTAATTTAGACATTGTTGCAAACTTATAACAATAGCTATTTTTTCCTATGTGCATTATTTCATATTTTCTAGCATTAAATTTAATCTGCCCTTTTATCATCTTGTTTTTCAACAAAAAACAACTTTCTGAAACCCTATGCCATCACCTTATGACTGATCTGTCCTAATAACTGTGTGTAATCTGCAAACTTTGCCAACTCACAATTTATCCCCATACCTGATCATTTAACAGCAAGCCAGTCAACACGTGTCAGTACTAGAGACGACTGAGGTGGTCAAGCTAGCGATCTTTAGGTGAAAGATGACTCTTTGTTGTTACTACTTGCTTCTTATCTGTTACTTAGCTGCTTTTCCACTAGAAAAAAAGTGCTTTTGTCCTGTGAAAACTTGGGTGCACTATTCGTCAAAAGAGAACCATGTCGAAGCCCTTTTTTTTCAGATTCAGATTCATAATTTGAATCCACATATGAACAACTTTTCAAGCCCATAAAAGAGTTCTAGTAGGTTCATGAGGCATTACCTGCAAAAAAAAATCCTTTCTGCTCCAAAAGGAAGTCAAATGTATGCACAGTAAATATTTGCTTCCATTATTTTATGATGGTTAATGTTCAGTTCTACTATTTTGTTCCAGTTATAAATTTGCAGGGCATAGGTGCCAGGTGTTTTGGTATATGTCTCCAAGGATATTTCTCTACACATTTTTTAAAAGACTAGCACCATGCTAGTTATCTACTGTACCTACTGAACTATGTTTAAGTGACATACTAAGAGTTCTTTTGATCATGGCTTTTTTTATTTTTTTTTTAAACCATTGGTTTTAACAGTGTCTTCTAAAACATTCTTTTTAAAATTTACTTGTAAATTGACAGGAGAACTCTAGACTCTTTCTTTCTGTAGTGAGAGGCTGTTGGGTCAGACCCATTCTCCATGACCAGTACCAGTTGAAACAATTAATCTGACTTTTCTGTAGTGACTCTTATTCTTCTGAGGGCTCCTTTTGACCCTGGCTATCTGTGGCGAAGCAAACTGACTTTGTTCTCCCTCTAATTTAAAAAAAAATTAGCACACCATAATGCTACCTTACTTCTGTCTTGAAACAGTTTGTGGGTACTGCTTGAAAGTAACTCAGTAATTCTTTCTTTCCTTCCGTACCAATTAAAAAAAAAGGTCACCGTGTTTTCTGCGCTCCTGTTACCTTGTCTGCCACCCTTGCGTTTTAAGGTTGCTGTAATCACCTTAGCTGTTAAGTGATGCTGCAAAGCAGACTTTAAAATCGTGTGTTTTAGATGTGGAATATCAGCCCACAGTAATTACACAGTGCATTTTCTGCAGCTGGTCTTGTACCATATGTTGCACCTTCATGACGTGTCATCTTGTTTTTTATATTTCTTCCAGCAAGTTTGCGAAATGCTTAGTCTAATCCGTATTTCTTGGTGTTATGTATCGCTATTTGTCCTGAATCTCTAGAGAACTTCAGCATATCTGTGGACAGGAATAAATCTTCATGTTCTACATATTTGCATTATGGAGTGCAAGCTCTTTTTGCTGTGGCAGAAATCAATATGTCTTAAAGGATGAGATAATTCTGTATCAAGGCTAAGTAATTTGAATCAGGTATGTTGAGCATGTTCACCAAACCACACACCAAAGAAGTAATGATTAAATGTTATAGGGTAATTCCTTCTCAGACAAATTATCATAAGATATCTCACAGCAGTATCACTGAGCTATGAGCAAAAGTGTCCATAAGTAAAGCATCAAACTCTCATTATCACTGACTTTGCTATCAAAGCTTGTCATACAAAAATATGCAGATGTTTTAAATGGAGATCAAATGATATTCAAATCCTAGTAACCCGAAGCAATCATCTTAATATTGCTAGGTTTATATATCTTCTCAAGATTAGAAAGGAAATTTTAATGTACTTTTCATCTTTATATTTTTTTTAATTCCTTGCCAAATCATTTTCTTTCATCATTCATACACACGGCATCATCATTATAGTCAGGTTGTACAAGAGTGCAGACCTCATTTTCTTCTTCAAAAAACTATGGAGGAGTCATAAAATGCCTAGCTACTGTTGTGATTTTTGTGTAACACTGTGAAAAACAATTTATTGTTCTGAGCTTTGGTATACAGGATCCTAAAATACGTATTTGAAAACAGAGAAATAAATGGTAAAAACTGTACTGAAAAATATGGAGGATGTAGCAAATGTGAATGACCACTTGGTGTGTGCTGTTGTGGGGCAGTTAGCAGCTTGTTCTTTGCACAGCACGACTGGCTCATCATTTAAAGCAACTGGCCTGAATATAGTCAGGTCTCCTCTCAGGAGTTAGTTAATGGACACCTAACAGCTTCTTGGTGTCTTTATTTTCTCCACCACTTATATCTTCCCTGGCATTGCACAGACAGGCTAAACTTCTGCTCTGAGATGCTTAACCTAGAGGCCTTTCTGGCCTGTGTTTTCACTGGCACGGTTTCGGGGTCTGCCTGTGACTGTCACAATAATTCATTAAAGACGGGCCGTGCCACAGGGACAGTCATTTACGCAAGCTCGGCTCAGTGGTTATCACCACAACACGGAGTGGGTCTGCAGGTGGACAGCGCTGTACACTTTCAGCCACAAGTACACAGATGCTCATTTAGGTGATGCCCGCACAATGCATTTGAGCCTCAGCCTAACACCCTTGATATTCTTGATGCAAAGGCAAATAGAAGGCAGTCAGACGTGCTTAACATGAAGCGCAGTGAGAAAGCAACAAAACTATGCAGAGGTAGACCTGCCTAGAATGGCAGACAGTGTTATCTCTCCCTTCACATCCCTACCTCCATGAATGCTTTAGAAGTGCTGTTTGACTAATCACTCCTTTCCAGGAAGGTGGTGTCAAAAAGTATTATCTGTTGGGTAGCTGTAAGTGTTTCACACATAAATGAATGCAACATCAGATATGAGAAATGTGAGAGAGTTGCAGAGGGGGGTGGTTAATAAAACATGTAAACCTCTCAGCTTCTATGTTCTCCCTCAAAGATAGCACCATCAGGAATTGGGACGTTCTCATTACTAAAATCAGAATAAAGCCTGTCTGGAGACTATGTACTGTTATTCATGCTGAACAGGTTTACCCAACTCTGTAAAGAGGGGTTGCAGTCTGCACTTCTCAGTGTATATTTGGTGCAGAATTCTCTTTGCCTTCTGAACTTACAAAGTGACAGCACAGCTTACCCAGAAAAAAAAAACATGCAGCATATCAATAAACTCAGTTCTTAATTAGCTCTCCTATCTCCACTTCTAATACTGACAGATCTTGAATGGGCTTTTTGTTATGACTATTGACTTTAGCCTTTTGAAATATTGCTGACTGGTGACCCAGAGGGGTGGAGGTGGAATTAGATTCAGCAGCACTTATGCCATCATCTGTTTGGTATGTTACTTCCTTTCACTCTGATGTTGGGAAGATCACACCCAGCCTTCACATTCCTCTTCAACAAGTTGTGTCAAGGAAAAGGGAGAAAGGAAGCTGCCCCACATACCACTGGATATCAGAAAGGAAGGTCTTAATGAGGATGTCAGGATGTAATTTCTACAGAAATCAGCCCTTCCTTTTGTCAGTCTCAGGTCCAGCTGCTATAAACATTTCAACATCATCTTATGGAGTGAGGGCTCAAGAGATAATACTGTATTCTCTGGGGTTATTTAATGTTCTTGGCTTATATATAAAAGGAACGCTGAATTCTTAAACTCAACAGCAGTAATAAATCCCTAAAACTGAAATGAAATAATGGAGTTTGTTTTGGCTGGAATATCAGAGACAGGTGAGGTGATTAAAATGGACAACAAAAACATGTACAGTAACTTTCTCAGTGTCATATAATAGAAGCCCATTCTTAACTAGCTGAAAATAAGAACTCTGTTCTATTCTTATTCATAAATTTGAGATATATATTAGAATTTTTTTATCTGCACTTTTTCTATTTTTTGGCAATACCCATAATAGCAGTAGTAAATAACCAGAAGACAGAATGCTGTAAAATGCACCATCATGGTAATATATTTACAATATTCCTGCTTAAGAAATGTAAAAATAATGTTTGATCATATTTTGTAGTGACTCATATGTAAAACATTGCATGTATTTCTGTGACTCATTAAAAGCCTCTTAAAACTGACTCGTTCACCTTAGAGAAGAGGAATGTGCTGGAAATCCTTTGTAGCATGCCTATAAACCTTTGCGAGGGTAGAGAAATTCAAGATAAATAAAGCACTCATAGTATTTCACTCATAAGGGAAAAAAAATCTGCTAAACCAGAATCAAACACAAATCTGTCTCAGAATACCTTCCTTTTTTCCTTGTTAATTGGTGGATTAAGCACTGCTGTATTTTATGGTCCATCATTTTGACACTGAAAAGTAAATTGTGTTAAGCAACAGAACAGTTGTGTTCAACAAGGCCAAGTGCCGGG
>VZTA01001553.1:0-21024 GCA_013398855.1 Mohoua ochrocephala | reverse complement strand
TTCTGTGCAGATAATTCAGTGTGGTGCCAGCAAGTTTGGGCTTCCAGGTGGCCACAGCTCAAGGGCAAGGAGCTGTGCCAGAATTTCCAGTCTGCCATAGAGCTGGCACCCAAAAAACCATTGAGCCCAGGCTGGGGGATCTAGAAGCCCTGTAAATCCAGCCAGAAGCTTCAGGCTGCCTGCTGGAGAGCTGGAGCTCAAAGCCACAAATCCTGGGAGGAACTCTACGTGAAGGACCCAGTTCCTGGGCATACGGCAGGAGTATCAGTTTCACTAAACAGATACAGCACGTTCATAGTTTCTGCTTTTCTGGAAACTAAAAAAAGTACTTATTTCCTCTGGAAAAAAAGGTTCCTGTTTTTGAAGTTTATCTGGAAAGCCACTGGACAGAAACTGCAATGGTTGTCATCTCTTAGACATATCTGCACAGAAAAATTAGTCGACAGTTATTGGTTCTGAACTTTCCATGCTCACATCTCAATTACATATACAGATCTTTCTTGAGTGATGCCTTGCAGCTACGGGTAAGATTGTCAGTCACTCGGATGTAGAGCTGGAAAACTATGTGCCTGTAAGTCTCCCTCACGCCCCGTGAACGTGACACTTGCAGAACAAATTAAAAGTTTGAGTTGAACTTCACAAAGCAGGAATATGACAGCCTGCAGATTTCCCTTATGATACTGATTTTTACATCATTACATCAGGACAAAAGGTCATCCTGCAATAATATAAGGAAATATCAGCTTAGAAGCATGACAGGGGATGATTACAGCTGCATTTTTAGTTTTCATTTCCTAGTACATGAACGTGAATGAACTGAATGCAATAATCAGATATAAAATAGTGTTCTTACCAGGATGTTTTCCTCAAGCTCTCCGTACTCTCTAATTATAGTATTGTAGCTGTAATTAGCTGGTGGCAGAGTCAGGACAAGTACATTGTGCATGTAAGCAGCTGAGATGTTCTTCTTGAAGTACACGTTACTGCAAAGCAAAGCACAAGAGCCCCATGAACACTGAACAACAGGGTCAGTGGTATCCATGACAGAATCACTCACCTGTTCCCAACAGCACTGTTATTTAACAGGTTAAAACAGTAGTTCTAAAAATAAAATTTCACATGCACATAACTCTTTATATCGTTCATTCCCTTATGCCAGCTTTTGTGCTTAAATACATTAAAAGGCAATATCAAGGAGATCTGCCAATCTGACACTCAAAGGTTGTTGTGAACTACTGTTATTATTGTAACTGTGTTCTGTCCTGTTTATTTCCTCTTTTTTCTCGAGCAGAGTTTATATTTATTAAAACTCAGTTTCTCCTTGGAATCCACAATACTGCTATCATAGTTTCTTCATGTTACTGTGCCTGTTTCTGAGCTCTTTTGCACTCTTTTTGCGTGTTCCTCTAATTGTGGTATTTCCTGCTAGAATTGAGCACAGCAGGAGTTGCACTAAAAGCATTTAACAGGACAGAATGAAACAATCACAGAGGTGCAGAGAGCAGATTATTGATTCATTTGTTTAATTCAGTGAGATAGGAAAATCAGAGGAAACTGTGTCAACTTGAAAACTCTGCTAAAACAAGCAGAAGATGTTGTAGCTTTCAGGTATCTTTGGTTTCATCACCCTGACAGGCCATCTGGAAGTGCTTCACAGACTGGCCACCACCAGATTCACGTTAAAGAGGAATTTAGCAATAGATATTAGTGTCAACTGGTAGCATCTGTCATTGTTGTGGCTAGATTGATAGAAAGAAAATAATTGTATGAGCCTTCTCTCATTATTCATGTATGATCATCCTTTTATTTTGCCAGTCAGTACTGTATTAAGACTTTTTGGAGACCATAGGCTCTGCTCCATGGCCATCTGATTGGATTCTGACACCAGAGCCCTGTCCCTGCCTTTCCTTGAACCTTCTGACTTTTACATTGCACTTTTCACCCTAAAGAATTTCAAAATGTTTTTCATCCAGGCTTGAACTGAACTAGCCAGTTGAAAAGGAAACCTCATTTGACTCCACCAGACTGGATAATCCTCCAGCATGCCACCTTTCTTGAGGGAGGCTTAAAGACTGTGTTTGTGTCCTGCCTGCCAGACAGCTCAGAGCTGAAGAAAGTTTAAATCTGTCACTTTTTCAGAGGCACTTCACTCCTGGAGAAGCACGAGACTTTGCCTACTCTCCCTCCTAGAGCCTGAGTTTTCATCTAATACATCTGTCTGTATTTTGTTTGTTTTAAGAAAAATAATGTGATTTGAGATTCTCAGCAAAATAAGGGGTATGTAGAAAGTTTAAGAAGGGCAGCATATAAAACAGCCTGAGGCAGCTGGGTATATCAGAAGGATGCATATCACAGCAAAGAATCCCCTCATTACCCTCACCTATTGTAATGCAACAATTATACATACAACACCAGTGTTAAAGCACTCACATCCACAATTCCCATTGTGCATTTGCAAAGAAACAGGAGTTGAGGCCAGTTGCCTCAGGAAAAGCAACTGGGGATTCCTAGCGCCTGGATAAAATTGTGGAATGCTGAAAGCTCTCAGAGGCACTTCTGAAAAATAGATATGGTGAACCTGAAAGTGTACAGGATAGAGAAGATCCTGTTAGGACCTGAACCACAGGATTCAGTTTGGAAGCAAAGGTTAAATCTCTGAAGTCATTAACCCAGAGTTTCCCAGAACTGACCTGTTACAGTCAGCTTTAGACACAAGAGCTGGGAAGTCCACTGGCCCTAGAAGTTCATGGAATCTTTTTGCTACACCAACAGTGAAGTAAATAACATCAAGACATTTGCCTTGTGACCATCCATCCATCCATCCATCCATCCATCCATCCATCCATCCAATTACAGCACTAGCACTGTCCCAGGCAATTAACTTTCTCCCAGACTGTGACATGCTATGGCAACTGGAGCTATACCCAAAAAACACCCCGTTTAGGTATCTACACTTAGTTGTACAGATGTGATCTCTGCTGTGTCACTTAGGCTTAGGGCCAGAGATCAGCTCTCAGTCCTTGCATACAGCCAAGGCTTTTGAAGATGCCATTGGTAAGGCCAGTTTATGTCAGACGTCTTCTATAAAGATCTTTGTAAATAGCAATATTAAGAGGAAATTAAAAAGCAAAAAATTTGGGTTGTATACTAAGAAACTTCTCTGAGAAGTTATATTTCTGTGGTTATAAAGATGTTGAAAAGATGGTTATAAAGTGCAAGAGTTATAAAGTGGGAGAACAGTTGTATCACCTAAATAATTAAAAAAATGAATAAATGGAAGTCTAGAAAAATGTACCGTAAATCATATTTACATAATTGTCTGGTTGGGCAGAGTACATGAAAAATGTACCATATCTCAAATGAACCATATCTCGTGACCATTCTGACTTTGTGCTTCTCTCATGGCTTCCTGCACTGAGGAGCCCACGGGACGACGTTAAACCTACCTGCTCTGCCACTGCCTTAGAAAAATATTATATGAACCAAAAGGGATTTTGTAGAGGATGTGCCATGAATCAAACACTAAGCACCTTACATAAATGGAAAGATATGAGGAAAGATAGCAATAGGAAACATTTTGTGAAAGAGCATTTCTCTAACAAAAGAGTTCTACTCAATTTCCATTATCTGTATCCATCAGCAAACTGCAGAGAAAAGAAGAAAAGCAAAGGTGATACTTTACTTGAAGAGATCTATCAGGATGATAACGATGTCACTATCCACCTTCTCCGTCCCTAGGTCTGTGCTAAGGTCCTCCGGAGAGCCACACATGATGATCACTACAGAATGGGCAAAAATGGGAGACAGATTGGTGAGATTTACAGACAGGAAGAGGATGTTTGCCTGCTCCCCCATGTTTGAGTAGCAGGCAGCAGAGCAACTCCAGGCTAAGGCACATTATCTGTGCTGTACTGGGGCCCAGGCACAGAGCTACAGCCTCTCTGCAGTAAAGACAGGATATCTGAGGGGAAGTGGTAAAAGGTGCTTCAACACCTGCACCATTTTCTCTCTGATTGCACCAGAGCACTACCATTATCTCACTCAAATAAGCATTAGGAGTTGTGTTGCCATAACAGCTACTGAATATGAACATTTCTAGGTTAAATGGCCTTCAAGTAATGGTTTCATTAGCTTGCTTACTCTCGCACTCACTTGGCCTGCTGGTGCCAGGTGCTTAGTCTTAGGAGAAGATGAGGTATTTATTCATTCATTTTTCTAGTTTAGATGAATCATTTCCAGAAGTGCCCCTTGATGGCAAAATGAGGTCCATAAATGTACCAGGGCTGCAAACACATGAATGATAAAGAGCTTGCAGTATCAATATTCTTGTAGTATTTAAAGCCCTTCTTAGGAAAAATTGTGATCCCTGGATTTCTGAATCTCACAAAAAGGAGCTTAGGCCTAGATGGGATAATTTACCCCAAAAGCTGTCTGGAACCAGGATATTCCCCCATATTTTATGAGGATGAAGAGAGGAATCCAGGAACTTTGTGCCATTTTATCTTTACATCCATGTAAAATGGTATGTCTTTGTTTCCACCATTTCTGGTGAAAGGCTTTCCCTAAAACCTAACTAAGGGGTGGGTTTGATTTCCTTGGAATAGCAACTCGCTTGCAGGGACAGTGCAGCCTCAACCCCTCCTTACCATTGCTTTTCCGGTGTGGATTTTTCACAGTTTTTTTAAGCAGCTCTGGAGTTCTTAAAATATCCTTGAACTTCAGTCTTTCAGAGAACTCTGTGATTCCAGCATCTAAAGCATTCATGTACCTGGCACAAGGGAGCAAAGATATTGTCAGGAAATTGCTAACTCCTCACATTTTCCTAAATCAGCCACAGTGCAAGAGAGGCTGTTCAGAGCACACAAGAATGCTTATAAACTGGTATGAAACCTTTCCTGCAGCAATAAAAGTGAGAAAATCAATACATGGCATGAAAGATGCAGAAATGCTTGGAAAGTCAACCAGAGGTATTTGAGCATGGTTGTACAAAGGATGGATTTGGAAAATGCAATGATGTAATAAGACATTAACAACTGAGAAAAAAAAATGGGGATATGGGGAAATTGCAGGAAGTGAGAGTAACAGGGTGGCAGAGCCAGGAAGCTCTGCTATTTAAGACATCAGTGGTGATGTTAGAAGGCACATGTGAAGGTTCAAAGGACTAAACAGGAACTACAGAAAGAACTGAGATAAAAACCACACGTGTAGCCTGACTGTGATAGAAGTAAAGGAAGAAAAGTAGCAACAAAAAACCTATACAGAATCAGTTAAAACTCAAAGGGAGAAATGGGCTCAGCAAAAAAAGCAAGCAAGTAAAAATCTGCTAAAAGATTAAGGAAAAACAGTTAACTCCTGAATTCTACTCTTGCCTCAATATGTTGTTTCTGAGAAGAGATATTCTATGTGAAATAAAGTTAATGCAGAGGGAAAACCAAAAGAACTCTCTTTGTTTCCGAACTACATAACCTTTGATCTACCAGCACTGAGATCTCAGTCCTATGAGCTACTAAATACCTTCTGCTTCCTTTTTTTTCTTTTTTTTTTTTTTTCAGGAACAGAATCATTAACCATTAATTTACAGAAACATATGCATAGTTGAAAAATAAGCTGATTTTGCTATCACTGTGGGTATTCACTTATTTTTATACCTATATGAGAAAAACAATTAGCTCATGCAGTAATACTTGTGCTTTAGAGAAAATGGATCTTTTTAAATTAGACTGTTCAAAACCCTTCACGTTGACAGTTTCTATTAAGGCAGGATGAGATGCATTTTTACAACTAAATTAGGATGAAAAGTGGGCAGAGAGACAAAATTAATTTTTTTTTGTAAATTCAAAAATAAAGGGGCTTGAACAATTCTGAAGTCATAAAGAAGGTCGCATTAAAAAAGGTGAAATAAGAAACACTTGGAAAGGTCAGAAATAACTTCCATGCAATTATTTCACTGAAAGGTATGAAACCTGCAGAATTAAAGGGATTTAGCTAAAGTGTGTGTAGTGCATTGGCAATTACAGCTGCAAACAAGGAGGAACAGGGATTGTAGTAGAGATGAGCGAAGTGCACTGATATTTCAAAACATCAAAGAGAGATAATCATAGCAATTACATCATGTGATCAAGTTGCTATCTATACTAAGAAAGAAGAAGGAAGCAATAAATAAGTCCACAAATAACTACAAAAGAGTTAAATGGAGATCAGGGTTTAGGTCTCTTAATTCAGAAAAAAACCCTTTTAATTCTGTATCCAAAATATTCCATAAATATATGCTTCTATCACTCTGAAACAAACACAGTCATAAATTTTGCTTAGAATTCTGCAAGTTCTTCAGGTCATTAATTAGAAATATATATATATATATAAAATAGTTATTTCTATGAACTCTTTGCTACCTTTCAGCTACGTTTATAAAATTAGTAGGAGAAATTAGTTTTTTTTTTTAAATTAATCAGCTTTTTTATATCTCAAAATTGGAAACAAAAATTCAAAGGAACATAGAAACACTCACATGAGCTGAAAGTTAAATAAGACTCAATAACAGAAAAGTAACTATAAATATTGGTATATTAAAGAGTCTATTTGTCTAAAAGCAGGCTTTGTTTTCAGGCAAGCAGAAAAACCAGCATTTCTGAGAATCAAGCACAGCCTGATGTTTCAGGTCACAAAGTGAAAGCTGTCTCCTTTGCTCCAAACTGGTGAGAATATAGCTTACACTCTGCAATCACTGGGGTAATTTTGTTTGAAGAAAGATAACAGTTTGAATTTTGGAAATGTTTTGGAGCAACAGTGCCTACAGATTGAAGCTATTAATGTGGAGAAACATTTTAAGAGCTTGGTGAGACCCCTGACCTAAAAAGGCATCTATGGGGAGCCTGTGGAGGAGCCTCTCATGTCACACTATTTATATCAAGGATGCTGTAAACAAGTATTTTCATCAGAGACAACATGTGAGCTATGTTGTCCAAAGGAAAAGCAAAGGCTTGCAAATATTTAAAATAGACTGAGAGAAACATTCAAGTAAGTGCTCCAGCTAAAAGGTACAATTCATCTTTTCCTTCTCTCATTCCTTGGTAGTAGTAAGGCACCTCCCACAGTGTAAGACTGAAAGAACAGTTTGCAGAAACCATGTCTGAGGATGGAGACAGTTATCAACAGTTGGGTCAGAGGTGGATCCAGATCTTACCAGAGGCATGCCTCTGAGGTTTCAGTCCTCTTGTAAATGTAGACAGATTCCCAGGTCGTGGTTTTGAACGGCAGCTTAGAATCTTTCCAAAAATAATAGAAGAATTGGTTCACTT
This sequence comes from Mohoua ochrocephala, assembly GCA_013398855.1. Classification (NCBI taxonomy): domain Eukaryota; kingdom Metazoa; phylum Chordata; class Aves; order Passeriformes; family Acanthizidae; genus Mohoua; species Mohoua ochrocephala. The sequence goes on along the minus strand of VZTA01001553.1, from coordinate 13,726 downwards.
TCCTGGCTGGGGTCAGAAGGCGGGTTAGGTTTACTTTGAAGTCACAGGATAGTCCAAAACTCCCTACAGAGATCAGAGGCATGCTCAGTATTGTTTCAAGTCTGAAGGAAGAGATAAGAGGACAAGTCTGAACAGATTGCTGTTGCACCAAGGCAGCTACCACCTGATTTCCATCCTCACCTCCCTCTCCTCTTGTGCCCCGAGTTAGTTTAGCACGAATTTGAACCTGAACCAGAAGGCTCCTCAAGAACACAAGTAGATTTCAAGTCTGTATTGGCACCAAAAAGCCCTGTTGAACTGCTCTAGGTAGCTTCTCTCACTGTCCCCAGTTACCCCTGCCCTTTTGGGTACCACACACCATTTCAGCCCCCAGGGGTTGTGACAGGAGTCCAAAGGCTCAAGACAGGCTTCTGCTCCCTGGCTGCCATGGCCATGGGATGGATTTAATCTCCTTATTGGGACAGTGCTGCAGGGTGACAGCTTTTTGCCATCAAAAAAAGCTTTACTCCTACAATTCAAAGGAAAAATCTTTTAGTTTCACAAAGGTGTATTTTAGGAGCTGTAAACAGCAGCAGCCAGGGAGAAAAAAACCAAGGCAACCCTCTGCTGACAAGGAATTTGTAAAACGAAGATCATTTTATACACAGACACAATAAGCTTTTAAGGATAAAAGCGTATTCCTGGATGCTGGGATCTTATCAGACTAGACTCAAAATATTTCAGTTTTTGTATGGTGTTTTTTTTATAACAGGGAATTCTGCCTGCCAAAACCATGGCCGTAAGAGTTGTTGGCATTATTGTGACAAAACTTTATTTTCCAGGCAAAGTCCATTTACTTACCCAATTACGGAGTTTTTACTTATTGCAACAGAAATAGACATAGATGATGTAACAAATAATGACAGGGAGAATATTTTGCTAATTAAACAGGCGCTTTTTTTTTTTCCTGACAGACTTAGAATAGAGGAGAATAGATTATTTCAGTTAAAAGGACCCACAAAAATCATACAGTCCAACTGCCTGACTACTTCAGGACTGACCAAAAGCTCAAGCATGTTATTCATAGAATCATAGAATGGTTTGGGTTGGAAGAGTCCTTAAAGATCACCTAGTTCCAAACTCCCTGCCATGGACAGGCACACCTTCCACTACACCACTTATTAACTGCATTGTCCAAATACCTTTTAAACGTGACAAGCTTAAGGCATCAACCATCTCTCTAGGAAGCTTGTTTCAGTGTTTGGCCATGCTCTCACTAAAAACATGCTTCCTAATTTCCAACCTAAACCTTTCCACACACAGCTTTATATCATTCCCACTTGTCCTGTTGCTGGATCCCAGGGAGAAGAGATCAGCAACTCCCTCTACACTTGCCCTTCTCAGGAAGCTGTAGAAAGCAACGAGGTCTCCCCTCAGCCTCCTTTTCTCCAAACTAGACAAACCCAGTGCCCTCAGCTCCTCGCAGGACATGCCTTCCCAGCCCTTTCACCACTTTTGTAAGCATTCAAGGACCTTCACATCTTTCTGAAATTGTGGGGCCCAGAACTACACACAGTGCTCAAGGCGAGGCCACACCACCACTGAGTACAGCTGGATAATCGCCTCTCCTGACCAGCTGGTGATGCTGTGTCTGATGCACTCCAGGGTAGGGTTTGCCCTCTGGGCTGCCTGGGCACACCGCTGGCTCGTGTCGAGACTGCTGCCAACCAGCACCCCCAGATCCCTTTCCAGGCTGCTCTCCAGCCACTCCTCAATCAATCATTCAACTTACTGTCAGGAATTAGAAGTTTCCCTGCTAAAGCTGGGATTTTATCAACGGGCTTTGGAAGGGGATTTTCTTCCACCTACCAAGCAGAGTGGCTATGCATAAAAGTCTTACTGCCTTGACTGTAGACCTCAAGGTGTCTGATGTATTCTAAACACCAATGCCTCTGCAGGTTTGTTGTTCACAAAACAATTTTGTTCAGCAGCTGACATCTTTAACATCGCAATATAAGGGGGAAGAATTGATACTTACGAGACCATTTGGTAGGTGGCGTAAGTGCAAGCGGGTCCTATGACAGCACAGCCAAGCGTGCCATTATCCTGCAAGGGACCAAAAAGGGTCATTTGGGGTAGGGCAGAGGACTGGCAGAGAGAGGAGGATGGGAGAACGAAGAAAATTGTAGGATTTGAGGAGTCACAGGATTTACCTAGCAAATGCAAGAAAGGAGTAGGAAAGGAGCTATAGAAAGTTTAAAAGCACGAACACAAAGGGGAGGAGGAAAAAATCACAGAAGGCCAAAAAAAGATAGAGTACGACATTTGTTAAGACACAGACAGCATGTAAGGATTAAAATACTGTTATAATTGCACATTTGAAATTACACACCCCAGAAGAGTTTGCATTTGCAGAAGACAGGAATTACAAGGTCCTGTAAATCAGAAAAATTATTAGTTAAGTGCATATGAAACTAGTATTTAAAAAAATCCTTCCGTGACCATCAAATGAGGCCCGACCTGTATCTTTGTGTGTCATGAGGGACAATTTCTTAGCAAAGACTAGAGCATGGTCATAGATTAGTAGACTCGAAAATTCACATTAGATTGACAAAGTTTCACTCAGAGGTGTGAAAATCTTCAGAAACACGGCTCCTTGTAATGCACCGATTTTAACTGAAGCTTTTCCTCATATTAAAGTATTCACATAGTTTCTCTCACGTGACTTCTGTGATTTCTAGTGAGGAGCAAGCACTTCATCTTTGCCCTTTGGGCATAGTTCCATAACCATTTCATCGGTAACAGTGCCAGCCTAATGATTTCTCTGCCCACATGTCCCCATCCTCACCACAGCTCTCCCTTTTGTGTATTGTGTAAACTGATGGTGAACCAGATCAGGATCTGATCCAGTTGGCAGTGGACCTTTTTGCTCTGCTTGGGCTGTTTTGAGTGTTTGAGTTGTTGGTTTGGTTTTTTTAGTTAATTGTTATTTGGGGGTTTTTTTTAAATGGATTGCTTTGGCTCTGTGACCACACAAAGAGTTGTGCAGATAGAAAAAGGAGGACAACTCAAGCATAGGAAAAGGAGCCAGAAGCTGAAGGCAGTCTCTGGGAAGCATTCATAGAATCTCCAGTATTTGCCTACTTCTTTTCACAAAACATACAGGAACATCTCCTCTTTGAAAACTTCACTTCCCTGTCAAATTTCTTGGGAACTGAATAACAGGATCAAAAGTTAATAAGGAAAGACAGAGACACGTGTGCGCACCCAGGCAGAATGAAAGGAGTCTGCTACTCACATAAATGCTTTTGATGAGCTCCACACCTTCACAGGTGCTGGTACGGCAGCCTTGTGAGACATAGAGCGATGAAGCAAAGGGGTGGAAGGTGGCACCCACTGTAACGTTTTCTCCTGTAAGGCAAACGTAAAAGCAAACAGCATCATGAATTGCAGGTAACCATTAATACACTATGATCCCTCTTCTGACACAGGTCTGAGCAGTCTTACACCTGGAGGTTTCCCTGCTTCTGCAAAGTCTACCTACAACCTAACCCCCGCTACTACGGATGTGACTGTGAAATCTGCTCCAATGCTGACTTCTGCTGAGTGTTAGTACTTTCAGTACAAAGTACTTCCAGTGTTGGCCATTACTAGACTAATTTTTTAAGGCTCTGTAGGAAGTAACTAAGAGACCACTTTCCAATAAAATTGGACAAAATCTCTTCAACTAGAGACAGAAAAGGAATAGATATTATTTCTTTTATTATTTCTTTGGAACCTCTTTTCCCCATGATATTCTAGAGAGTGACAGGAGATTGGTGATGTTGAAAGAAGAGGTAAGATATCGAAATAAATAAAAGCAACATGACTCGAAGGAAAAATATGGACTGCAGATTCTTCACACTTCAGATCATGATGTGATCAACAGATAGGGTCAAGAGAAAAATTATTTTCAGAAAGTAGAGGCTAATCCAGTCAGGAGAGGAAGCAAGGGCATCCCAATTACTGCACTAGATGGATCACTGGTCTTGTGGGATCCAGTTCAACGATTTCCACATTACCAAACCCTGCTGAACATCTCCAGAGAAGCATGCAGGAAGAGTCTGCCCAAACACCATGAAAACATATATGGTTCTGCCCATTTGTAGAGCACTTCTATTTATACAAAGAGAGGTCATTATTTCCATAAGATCTACATAAGATGGGCAGGCAAGGAGCCTCTCTGAGAAGCCGCTTGCTAAAGGTCAGATGAGTCTAAAACCGTGACACAAAGTGTGACAGGAAACCACAGCAAGAGAGGGGTAACCAACACCCGTTGGCTTACCTGTCATCTGGAATTCCTTTCGTACTCTTTCCAAGGCTTGTTTCACAGCTAACTTCAAACTCGCAGGACTTGATGGGAAATCCGAGTAATTCATGAGCATCACATTGATCTCGTAATTGTTGTTGCTACACCGATTTGAACCCACTTGCTTCAGCAGCTGCAGTGAGGAAAACAAAGGCCAAATGGCCAGCGCCAACAGTCGTTGCTTCATTATCGCTCAGTTTAGACCCATTGTGTGTCCTCTCCCACTTCTTTTTGTCTTCTAACTCTCTTTCTTTCAGATACTCTACATTGGTTTTGTTCCTGGATAGAATGAAAGAGATTTCCACTCTGCAGATTCAAAGACAGGCTGTGCAATCCTTCTCTCCCGCACTTCCCTATCCCCTTTCCTGCCCTCACCTCTGCCCGTCCCTCCAGTGTACTAGGTGGCACTTCAAGGTGAAAAACTAGCAGCAGCAAAACTCAGGAAAAGAGAGAGGCTAAAGGTTGCTGAGAATGTTTGCTTATGGAAAGGCTGAGGTTATAAACTAAAACAGTACCAGAAACCTTGCCTGATAAGTGCACTAACTCTTCACCACAGGCGTAAGCTGAGAGAAGAAAGGGGAGGGGAAAAATGAACCATAAAGAAAAGACAACTCTTCAAAATGGAAATAAAATATAAAGTCTGTTAAAGCCTAGAGGAAAACAGATGGTTACTTCATGTTTGCATTGCCCTACATCTCTGATTGCACTGCCACACCAACTCTGCTGACTGAGCTCAGAAGTCAAGGGTGTATTTTCTTCTGCAATAAATCACCAGTTTCATTCCTTTAGGTTATAACATTGAAGCACTTTTTGTGTTGGCAAAAATGTCCCACTTGCAGTCCTTCAGACCAAAGCCTTTGTTTCTGCTTACAGACTCAGCACAAGGCTCAGTCCACTCATTCTCACCCACGACTGTGCACCAAAGCGCCCCAGGTCTGCCCCAGACACTCTGCTCCCAGCCAGCACAGCTCTCACCGCTCCTTCCCACCTCCTCAAATGGGGGCCCTAGATATTCACACTTCGTGTGATGAACCTCTTGCATCAGGTAAGGATTAGCAAGGCTGAAGGCCACATCTCAGACCTGCAGGACCAAAGCTAAATTTTAAATGGCATCACTAACTCCCCCCTCAACAACAACAATGACCACAAACAAACAAACCCCACCAACCCACAAGCCTTATGGAAAACTCTAGGCACAAAGGAAACAAATTTAAATAAAGTATTGAGTGTGCTTTTGCTGAATATGGGGTGTTTATCTACACATACAACAGCTTCTGTTTTTCTACTGAAACCTACGTTGAGGCTGTCAGATAACAATTCAGTTAACTTTTATTACCTTCCTGAAATAATTTAAAGACAAATAAGGAAAATAATCAGAAACGATGTAAGTAGCAGGGCTTTTGGTATAAAACAAGACTGCAATTTCATGGTTTCTTTCAAAGCCCATATTTTAAAGGTATTGAATACACCTCAGATATATTTGCATAGATCTTTTGATGTGATTCTATTGTAATACCAAAGTACTATTGCTTGAATCTTTCTAATACCCAGAGAAGACCATGATCCAGCATTTAAAAGTAGTCCTTAAACACCTCCACATATTTAATCTAGCATTTGTAATTAATAATACAGTAATTCTAAATTAGCAGTCTGTCATGTAAACATGTGGACTAGTATGGCTGGCTAGAGCCACAGACTGAGAATGGAACACAGCTTTTCATGCAGAGATCATCTGCTCATCACTGGCTCATTTTATAGGTATTTCCAGCGTCCTTGAAACTTATCCCATATAAGTCAATAAGAGATTTATCATTAACTTCAGCAGAGCAGGATTTGCATTTTTATACTCTTCTGAGCCTATCTGAGAGAAACAGACAGCATGGATAATGCAACTAGAATTGAGTATTTTACACAGCTGGTCACACAGGGAGTTTGTAATGGCACTGAGGTCTCCCTGGCTTCATATCTATTAATGTATTTATTTGGTTTTCGTAGCAGCTTAAAACTGTCCTTTAAAAACAAAAGGTAAAATCAACTACAGCCTTACCAGAGCATTTGTTTTTACTCTCTCCCTTCTCCCACACCATCACAATGCCACAGCCCCAGCCAGAATATGGTATAAATTAATTGCTGACTTCTCAACTTTTTAATTGCCTGGTATGTGTAGTCTCTCAATGCCAATTCACATGATAGGAGCAGCCGGTGACGTGGAGCAGCAGGGAGTGTGGCAGGAGGCAGCAGACAGGATGAAGCAAGCTCTCCATGAAGCCTGCCAACCACCACACTTTCCCTTGACCCTTGGGGCTTTGGACATCAAACACAGTTGCCTGGCAGACTGATCAGTAACATCTGCCTCATGGCATAAGAGAGACAAAGAAAAGCTGTGTCATTGTACTGTAAATATGACAGTTACTGATACTGTAGATGATCATGAGGGTGGAGAGAAGAAAAAGTAAATAAATGAGTCAGATGTGTAAAGCACAAAATTTGATAGGCTTGCCACAAGCAAAAGCAAAAGCTTCTGTACAGTTTGTGTTTGTTGCTGCCTCAGCCTAAGGCATTGTTAGTCCCTGAGGAACAGAAGAGATGAGACACAAATGCCAGTCCATTCATAGTGTCCTGGCTGCAGAACAACGCTTAAGCTCCCAAGGATCCCAGCCAACCTCTTCTAATTCTTTCATAATGTCCAATCTAGCAGTTTATAAACCCAAGAGGTTAACAGTGATACAAAACAGACAGCTACCCAGAGAAATCTTCCATATCTCTCTAGGGCACTCTCTCCACTATCTCAGTAACTTTTCTCCAACCGTGAGCCAGTTCTCACACTTCCAAGATTAGTCAGCGAAGGATCCAGTTCAGAAACTCAGAAGACAAATTATGTGTTGGAGGGAAGAAGAAAAAGCTTTTTGACTCTTACAGGTGTCAACTAGAAATAACTTTAGCTAGAAATACTGGCTTACAACAGAACTACAGGTACTGGGAGCAGCCTGAAGGCAAATGCAAATAACTCTGCCTTCCTCTGAAAGAGTGTCTCTCATGACTGAAGAAACAGAGCAAGAAATTCGAACACCAGCAATATCCTGCCTAAGGTAACTTCTCCTGACAACCCACAAAATTATCCCAAAAACATCTTTAAAGCACATCTTCTAGAACTATTTATTCTCTCTTAAAAGTGCTGAGATTTAATCACTGTCTAAGGAATAACATGCTAAAAAACTGCATCTGTCATCCCCAGTGCATTTTTTTAGCTGTGGCTTCTAGGCATCAGCTACTGCTATAATCTTGGCAGAAAGGTAAAAAAGATCTCAGCATTACATATCTTCACTATATGCAAGTGCCTATCCAAGAAGTCAGTTCTTAGGTGAACATCATCTTGAGACCCTCATCTTTGTAAACCTAGCAGGATTAACAGCTCATGGAGGTCTCCCCTTGAATCACTGTAGTTATCACTTATTTCGGCTTCAGCAGCACGGGGATGATTTAGATTCAGATAGGAAGGCCCTGTATTTATTTGTCTGAAGAAAAAATTCAGTTCCTCACCACCACCATTACCTGTCCATATATTGCATAGCTACAAAACATCATAATAGTTCTCTTTAGGTATTCTTATAGTTCTGTGTTAGATTAGAAATACCACCTCAAATTAACTCACCAGAGAACTGTATCATTGGTTTTAGTGAAAAGTGACTTTTAGTGCCGGGTTCTACAGCACTTTAAAGCACTGTATTTGTTCTGCCCTAGGATTTATTGGATAATAAACAACTAGATATTATAGGGTGTATTTGCAACTGATAACCAGCACTGACTTCCTGATCTAAAACTGCTCTGAGAAGTTCTCTCAGTCTTCTGGAAAATTCAAGGACACTCAGAGAAAAAGAAGAGCAAAAAATTCCAAAGACTTGTTCCTCTCTCGGCCTATGTAACATTATGGTCTATAGAACATTTTCCACTCCTTTTTTAATGCTGCATGTGACAGGGCTTTCCTAATTTCAGTGGCTTCTCTTTTTTTGTGCAGAGTCTGAAAGTCCTGAAAAATGGGAATGATAGGCCAGCCTGGGCACCACAGAGTCCCTTTGCCTATCAGCTCGTATTGTATTGCAACTGAATGATGCACTGTCTATCTCCAACACCTTTACCACATTCGTTTTTAGGATCTTATTACTGGCATGCAGCCTAATTAATTTTTACTTAGTTACAAATCATTATTTCCACTTGACCACTCATAGAGGAGAAAATAGAGAGAATATACAGAATGAAAATTCCAGAAATCTCAGAAGAGCCGAAGAAGTAGGTGAAGGTATCAAGGGCCTGCAGTCAGTCAAACTGCTACTTGTAGTAGTTGGTACCAGTAGTCCTAATAAGTCTGAAGATAATACAAACATATCGTTAGCTTGTCCTCAATTTCTTTGGTACCAAAGACAACCAATGTAGCATTTTTCAAGCCACTGTTTTGTACAGAAACATGCACTGTGATACATTTGTCTTATTTTGCAGAATAACGTATTTTGACAGTGTCCTTTAAAATGGAATTTTCCCCTGAATATTTGCTACAATTATTTCTAAGTGTCATTTAATTACAGTTGTTATGATCAGCTTATGTTTTTCACAGTTGCACATGATTTTTTATTTTCTCCAGAGCCAGGAACTTTGACAGTACACATTAAAATAAAAGAGATGCTGCAAGTCTCCAGAATTGCAGAACTGAGAAATGTGAAAAAGGGAAAGACAAAAAACCCTGAAAATATTATAAATAAAAAGAACAGTAGATGCATTTATGTTCTTAATTCTCACTTACTTAGAAAACAAATTTCCTTGATTTCAGTGGCCTGAAATCTATCATGTCTATGTTTTTGAATAAGTGAGGCTGTCAACATTGTTTCCATAAAATACAGAATTTTTAATAATAAGTATGCATGAGGCATTATATGTTGCAGTAGTTCTTCATATTTAGCCAACAGGATAAATGCTGAAATACATCGATGTTTTCTTCAAGTTCTACCCACTATTACTAAGTCTGATTCCAAATGATACTGATTGTCTGGGGCTTTAACAGCTTTTACCCTGTCTTTAAAAAGATTTAGAAAATCAGATTGAAAAAAATAAAATAGAAATGTTTCAGATTCCCTTTTCTCAGTTTTGTTACAGGTTGGAATCACAAATATGGTTACAGACAGAAAAGAAAAAAATACAGCACTGTAATGTCTGTGTTTATTTAATGTCAGTAACTTATAGGTCTCAACTGGAGAGTATAAAGATGTCTTCTTTAACTTTCAATGTTAGAGAGGAGACCAGGGACATGACATAATGTTTTTCCATCTTTTAAATGATTTTTACAATACTTCTACTATCTAGACTTAGCAGACAATAATGTAAATTATTATGAACTTAGCTGTAGAGTATACATATGTAGCAGCTGTACACATGGATATAGCATACATGTATAGCAGCTGCATAGCAGCTATATTGACTTTTCAGAACTGATATTTTTTTTCTTTCTCATTTACTGCAGAGGAACATAAAGAAAGATTTTTCAAACGCTATTCTTTGGAACCAGCAACTGATATCTTTGGAACCAGCAACTGATAAGCAACAAGCCTGTAAACCAACATAAAAACATGTGGGTCATGTGATGCACGATCCTGATAGTACAGTGTGATAATACTGCATTCCCATGGGCTATTGAGAGTTCAGGTTGCTACCATAATTTAGTTGCTGACACAGATTAGAATGAAATTACACTGCAAAGCACTGACTGTTCTCATCAGAAGTTACCAATCTAGTAAGAAGAACACTACAGACAAGGATAAGAAAAGTGGAATTGCGTCATATTACCAGCAGCTTGGGTGGTGGCCCCATCTTCCTATTGATCTATTATGTTGCCACATACCAGAAGATGAAGCTAATATATAATGTGTCATAAATATCTAGCTCAATTAAGAAAGTATTCTTCCTGTTAACCCTTTCCCAACACATAGACATTTTGATGTGAATATTATTTATCTACCTAACTTGTATACTACAAAAATAAATAGTAGGAAGTCTTTCCTCTTAACTACTGTTTTCTTTCTCTAAAGGACTTTGTTTCCAGAGTGATAGGACATGTTTATCTTTTCAGCATACCAGTTTGCCTCTGTTCTACACTCAGCAGTATACACCTCTGTCAAGAGACAAATGTAAGCTATCCTTAATGAGCAAACATCTGCTCTGTTTATCTTTACAAAGGTAAATGGCTTGAGTGTGTAATAATTTATGTCTTGGACATATACTTCAGTTTCCTTAAACTCTTTTTATTAAACATGTTTATACTATGCGATGGGATGGAATTATGAGATTTTCAAGCTAGTGCACACTTGATCCTGTAAATCCCGATGGCAGTGGAACACTGTGCAAATATATCAGCACACGTCCTGAACCAGTATAACTGCATTCTTTGGGACAGCACTTGCAGCGATGTGGCTTTCTGGCTTGGATAAGTTTGTGCGGACACAGCTAACCATGTATTGTATTTTCAGTTCTGACACTGACTCATACTGGATCGGTGGATTGTCTTGCCTCCCCTCCTTTGGTTCTATGTACATAAACTTCAAAAAACTTACCTAAATGTAATACTAAAATCAAATACAAGGACAGCTTTTTTATTAACTTGACCGAATCTTGATGACAGGTGGGTGCTGGAAATATCAGAAAAATTCTGAAGGTGCATTTCCCACAGACCCATAAAAATCGCAGACATAAACATAAGTGAAAACTAAAGCAAGTTTCCCCTTCCCAAATAAAGATAAAAATGATGAATTTTCATGTCACCATTTGGAGGTCTTTAACTGACATGGCTGTTGTTTGCCTTCCTGAGCTGGGCAACAGAGACTGAACAAAAGCTTAAAGGCACACGTGATCCTTGCTTACTTACGTGTTTCAGCTTCTCTCGTCATGGGTGGTCTGTCCAGGGTAGAGTAAGACTCAGAAGTTGCTGACACCATAAAAAAGGAAGCAAGTATTCTTCAAGTTCCTTGCTTTTAAAGGGACCATTTCCCATTTTCTCATCTCAAGGGATTGCCTTTGTAGCTGTAGCAGGGGAGCATTTCGTTGCTCTCACTTTTGTGTATCATTTATCTTGAGATGTCAGATGTCGTCAGATGCACTTTCAAAGGTACAAGACGCAGAACACGGTGAAGCATCATTACTGAAAGAACATGATCTTACCCAGATATTGTGGGAATTGAAGCACATGATTGTTACTGATGCAAAGGTCCTGTCCTAACCTCTTGCTTTGGTTATGTGATGATGATTTTTTTCCCACTTCTTGCTTTTGCTTTCTCTCCTTTTTTTATTTCCTTCCCCTCCTTCCTCTCCTTTTCTTAGACCTCACTTTACACTCTCTCATTTTTTATTTAAACACTCATTGCACTCTCTGATGCTTATCTTGGTGTTTAGTCAAGGGTGCATGATTTCCCTTTTGCTGCCATCAGTGTAAGTCAATTCCCATTCTCCCAGCAATACTGTGTGGAAATAAACATGATCGTCAATCATTTTACAGCTCACAGACTCAGGATAATGGCACTGGCTAAAAGAATAGTGAAGGTAAGAACTGCAGCAATTTTCCAGTGTTATCCTAGAACAGACAAACTTCTTGACTTGTATTTATGAATTGCCATCTTAGTGTTTCATATGAGGAAATGATTCTAACATCTCCACCTACTTTGTATTGCATCTTCTTAAAATTTTCAACACCGAACATGTTAAAAATATTTTGGTCAATGTGATGCTGCTATCACTTTTTATCTCAGTTGACACTGTCCTTCTTGTGCCCACAGCTAACCCACTGGCACTGCATATCTGTTAGCTCCTGTGCATTCCCCAGCTTCAGATCCACGACACACAAATTCAGGAGCCACTTGGAAATGGAAGAAACCAGTGGAGCAGCTGAGAGCTCTTACATTTGAGTCAATATCTTAGCTGTATTTATGTTGACCCTTAGAACAACAGATCTTCTGAAAGAATCTCTGTAAAAAAACAGAACAAAGCAATGTAGTAAAAATAAATTTTCAGTTACTTTTTCTTTAAAAAATAAAAGAATCTTGCCGAATTGCACTACTTCCTTGCTTGCATTTCAGCCAAAAACATAACTCCTTTATCAATGACATCTTGTGCTTTTTCTGTTTCTCCTCCTTTACCCAAGAGACTTTGGCACTTGTGTAGTAAAACAAAAGTCTCAACCCAAAATCTTCAGTTTTCCTTGTTTACTGTACAGAGCCAGAATATTCCATGACACTATTGAAAATTATTTTGAGGTATTTACAACCACTATTATTTTCTTTCAGTTTCAACTGAAGTACTTCTGAGGCATTGTTAAAGATACGAAAGGGAAAATGCATCTTACAATATCCTTGTCAATCTAGATGTTTTTCTTGATTTCGCAAGGTTCTTACAGAGAAGACTTAAATCTTCTAGCCTGCTGAAATTATTTTTCTATTAGATGATAGAAAATCCTAGAAAAGTGATAAGAGGATAGATACCTGTATTATATGAATTAGTCCATATACACAATATAAAAAAACCCACAAAAAACACTTGAAATCAAATCCCTGAAAGGGCAAATAATTTCAGAATTATTTACAGAAAATTAATTTTCTCCTGACAGAAATAATACCTTACATAACAGACAAGAGCTATAAAAAGAGACTAAATCACTGGCAAACATTCTTTATCGCTTTGACAAAGTAATTAAAAATTAATTTCTTGCAGAGAAATCCTTTGCGGGAGAGCGGATTATCCGCCTTCCTTCTTTGTGGCCTGTGGTATGAAAGCACATTCATCAACAAGGGACCCCATCACAGTGCTGTGCTCCAGTGGTTCCTGGCTGCAGAGCAACCTCTCAGACAGTTGCAAGCTGGGTATATCATTCCTGGGTCAAGCCATCTTGAAGGGATTGGGACACCGTGGATACGGATCCCATACTCTGAAGAAGTGACACACAGTCCTTTACTGCTGGTCTGTGTTACAGATGACTGGAATATGTCAGGATATATTTATTCATACAAAAAAAAAAGCTGTGCTTTTTTTTTTCCTGATGAAGAGCAAAAAAATTTTCTTCTCAAGGAAGGCAAAAAGGTGGAAATACAGATAGTTCATTAGCCTTGTCCATGGATATGTGTTTTTTAGTTAGTTGAGCTGTCAGCAGTAGTGCAATGTTTTAGTCCTCTGCACTGACATTTCTAATCATAGAAAGTTGGAAAAGATCTCTATGGTCATTGAGTCCAGCCATCAACCTAACACTGCAGGTCCGTCAGTTCCCCATGTCCCTAACTGCCACATCTAGACATCTTTTAAATATTCCAGGGATGGTGATTCCACCGCTTCCCTGGGGAACGTGTTCCGCTGCTTGACCACCCTTTCAGTGAA
>VZTA01001527.1:1592-20150 GCA_013398855.1 Mohoua ochrocephala | reverse complement strand
GGCCCTCCGGCCCGCGCTGCCCGGCGCCGCCGGGAAGGGGTTGGCGTGACCGGGAATTTCTCTTCGCGTGCGGCTTTCCCTGCCTCCCGCTGCTCCCGGCGGCGGCGCGGCGCGCGCACGCACTTGGAGGGAGCCGTGGTCCTGCCGCCGCAGCGCGGGCAGCGAGCGCGGAGGCGCCGAGAGCAGGACGGAGCGTTCCTGACAGCGGACCCCGGGTCGCCTCCCCGCGCTCTCCCGGTGGCACCGGGAGCTNGAGCTGTTCTACGCCCTCGCCTGTGGGGCCGTTTTTTGTTGTTGCAGCGGTGCCTTGCTGGTTTTGCCATCTCTCCCCCCACCAAATCCTTTTTGCCGTGTTTATGGTACCGCTGTGTCCGTGCGTCCCCGTACCGCCCGCGATGGGGCCGGTTCCCCCCGGCCGCCCGCCCCATCTCCGCTTGTTGGGGCGCTCACCGGCCGCTCCCCGCCTCTTCCCCCGCAGTGTGCCGTCCAGGTGAAGCTGGAGTTGGGACACCGAGCCCAGGTCAGGAAGAAACCCACCGTGGAGGGCTTCACCCACGACTGGATGGTGTTTGTCAGAGGGCCTGAGCACAGCAACATTCAGCACTTTGTGGAGAAAGTCATCTTTCACCTGCACGAGAGCTTCCCCAGGCCGAAAAGAGGTAGTGGGGTCCCCCCTGGGATGAGCGCTTGGAGGCGGCCCGGAGCGGGCGGACGCGATGGGTCTGTGCCGGTCTCGGTGGAGAACAAAAGCGGCCGCCTGTGCGGTGGTGGGCTGCCGGGGCTCTTCTCCCGCCGCTCGTAGGGCTGTCCGGGGTCGGGATGGGCTCCTCTCTGCCCCGTCACGCACTTGCTGCTGCTGCGGGATGTCCACTCGCGGTTGGCCGTGGTCGCAGAGCTGGGTCCAGCCGTGGGTGTGGGTCCCGACTCCTTCTGGTGTCTCGATTGTGGGTGGCACGGAGTTAGCTTCTGTCCCAGCGTAGATCCTCGCTGGCGATTTTTGCCCACGTGTTACTTTCTCCTGGCTGGTGTTGTTTCCTCCCGATGTCCTGTGTGAATGGAATAGGGATGCCTGTACATGTATTCCTGTTCCGATTTTGGTGCTTGTGTTTGGACTCCCTCAACGCCCTGCTTGTTCATCTCCCGGGTTTCTTCTTTTCGTCAGTACGTAGAAGGGTCTCAAAGGGTGTGTATGCGTGGTGCATATGTACCATACAAGTTTGGTTGGGTGACAGTAAGAAGCCTTTTGTTTCCAGATTTATTTCCTGAGCCTTTGCTTGTCTTGATTATTGTAGTGGGATCGGTTGAGGTAACAGTACAAATAAAAGAAGTGAGCAGGTTTATTTATCTATACAGACACAATGCTTAGGAGTTATCTTTCATTTGATCTGTAATCTTTGTTGGCATCTAGTACTTCTCCAGTTCCTTAGAGCAGCATCATCATAAATCCTGTCTGCTTGGAGCTAGGTGGGGATAAATTGAATGTTCACGGAGCAAAAGACAGGAAGATTTTCGGTGTTGAGATAAAAAAGCTTTATTTTGTGGTAGGGTAAAAACATGTAGTTTGATTTAATGTTTCTCAGTTGGAAAATACCAAGCTGTGACTTCTTTTTATGTCAATGACTGTATTTTCTCTAGAATACTTTCTTTCTCTCAGAGTGTAAGAATTACAGTATTTCAGTTCCAGAGTTTATCTCTGAAGTACAGGCTATTAATTCCCTTTTATTTTCATAGAGTCAGTATATTTTTTAGATCTATTGTAAATCAGTGCAGTACTGCACAAACAGTTTTCAATGAATCGTATGGAATACCGCAGTATTACTGTTGCCCAGCTTGCCCTGGTGAGTCTTCCTCTTACTTTCTTCTGTTTCTTGTGCAAAAAACATGACTTTAAGTCAATCTAAACAGCTTGGCAGAAAAACTCCTGAGAATAGGTCTAAGTAGCCTCAGTAGCTGAGATAGTATTATCCGTATTCAGTGAATTAGATGATGTCTTGTATGAAATCAGTGGTAGAAAGTATCCTAATCATTGAAGCCTGGTCTGCAGAGGGGCTGTTGGTGGTCCTCTCTGCTTTTACTATCTGCTACATTTATTTAGTTACTGTCTGGCCTCCAGGAACATTAGTCTGCTGCCCAAATTTGGTTGCTAGGTGTGATATGGAGCTTGCTAATAAGAGTATAGTCCAGGACTTTTACGAGTGAGGGATACATCACTTGCTTTGTGTCTCCAGCTGCTGAGTTCAGTTATACAATCATTTAAGTCATTGTTTTAAAGTGGTTATTTTGAGGTTTTGTTTGTATGCATCATTTTCATGATGTGGCAGCTGCTGGGAAAGATGCCCTCTTATATATCCTGGGAGGGGACTTGTTGTACAGTTCTTGCACATGCCTTGGATTGTAGGAGAACTCTGCAGCCACTCTAATTCAGCAGATTATAACTTGGATGGCAGGCACTCCGTTTACTTCTGGGCTTTGCTTAGCCTCCTAAAACTACTGATGCTGAAGAAATTTCAGGTCCTTGAAATCACATTGGGGGAATGATCCACGTATGAATTACCTAGAATGTTTTCTGCTGCCTTGTAAATGGGAGCAGTTTGTCTTTCTAATTTAGAAATATTGTTAAAATTTTTGACAGAAGTATTCTAAGGTGGTTGTTTGGTTTTTGTAAATCAGTGCTGCTAGTTTGGTTTGATACCTCAAGTGTTGCATATTTAGTAGGAATGATATGCATGTTTCAAGTGTTAGTCAAACTGCCTGTTTTTCATCACTCTGTCTGCAGTTATATACTTTATTATTTTAGCATAGGATAATTTACCACTTGGAGATACTTGGTAATTTTGCAAACGTTTTCTGAGCCGTGGATTTAGCATGCTGAAATTAGGTGTACAATATTAATCAAAAGCAAGTACTAGTATACCGGCTAGCCATAATAACACCTAGTTGTCTGATAAGTGTTCTTTTTATCTCTGCATTCATGATAAGAGCGGCTGCTCTAAGATGTATGCTTGTTAGGGAAAATTTTAGTTCATTAGGTCTATCTGTAAAGCTCATGGATCAATTTGAAAATAATAAATCAACAAGCTAACATAGGCTTTATTAGCTCATAAAGTATTTCTGTTGCTAGATCACTTTTTATTAGGGACACAGTAATTCCAGCTACCAGGGGAGGCAAGGGAGATAAATTATTGCCAGGTCATTTGCTTTGCAAATTTATGTGAATAGCTGGATAAACTGTCGGTTTGCCAGCTACAGCTATGGCTTTGCTTATCTGTTTATGCTAGAAATTTTGGAAATACTAGACGTTGGCAGGGAGTTTGCAAAGGTGTGTCCAAGTGTTTGTTCTGCTAATAGTCGCTACAGAGCAAGCAGGGTCCTGTAACCCAAAGTTGCATTAGTTTTAAGGTGGCAACGTAGCTAGGAGTGGTGTTCAGTCATTGGAGTGCAGAGCAGGTTGGTTTGTGTGTGTTGGTCGGATGGAAGGGTGATGGTGACTAACAGGGGACGAAGTGTAGATCAGCTCGAGTGACCTAATAAAATAGTATTCTTCATCTTTCAGTCTGTCTCACCTTAAAACCCTGAGCTTGGCAGTGGTTTTATTGCTTTCTGTTTGCCTTATGATGACTGAGTAGGTAAGTTTATCCTTGCATGGTGGAGCATATGAGAGTGTGCAGTGATTGGTTCTTTTCGCTTCATCCTATTTAATGGCCTGCTCCTGCTGTCTGATTTCCATGAGTAGTTTCATGGCTGGGTGGCAAGCGGACTGCTCGTCACATTAAAGAGAGTAGAGTCATGCCCAGACTCAATTTTGAGTAGCATTTGCTAGACAAAAGCTCGCTAGGATCATCATGCAATCACAAATGCTGCTGTTCGCAAATCTCTCCCGTGATGCTGATGTAAATTGATTAAGAGAAGATACAGAGAATTTTTAAGATTCTACCTTTATTTCGAAGCATGTGCTACTTGCCTTTCATTATTCATGTGAAGGAAATAGTCCTGTGTGTAGAAGCGAAGTATTTTAAAGCATGTCTGTGAAACAAGGTGTGTCACCAGATTGTGGTTAGTTTTGATCCCCTGCTATACTGCCTCCAAGAGAGGAGCTGTTGTTCTTGCATCATAATATATCTCATTAATTGTATGGATGCTAGGCAATGTAGAAATATTTTCTTCTTCTTGCCTAATGAATGCTGATGCTCTTCAACAGTTGCCTGACTTACTCTTTCTCTTACAGTGTTTTAGTTGGATAAGAAAACATATCTTGTGTTTTGATAACCCATAAACACACCTCCAAACCAGCATTGGAACTAGTGTGCTCTGAGTCGTTAAATTTCTGTTAATCAGTGGTACATTTTGACAAACTTAATTTTTCCTATTGAAGAAAAAAACAAGTGTCCAGTACTCCTGTGCTAATAGCTTAGTCAATGTGAAAATGTTAGTTTGCTCATTGGAATATTGTAACTTTAAAAGTGGGAGATGTTACTTTTCTCTTTGGAGCCAAGAGCAATGCTGCTTAGTGCATCTCTTAGCACAGTAAGTTTTACAATGACATGGCAAAGTGGTGGAAGTAAAGCTGCTTGGTATTCTACTACAGGAAGGACCAACTGTAATAGTCTTCTAGAAAGTCCACATTTCCAGCATTGGTTGTTTTCATTAAGGTTGTCTGTTAGTGCAGAATGAGATTTTAGTGAATCGTAACAGTTGGTCCTTAGTATATTTAACAATTAGTATATTTAGCTACTGTAAAAGATGCCTTTTGCTATTCTTGCTTAATAATTTTTCCTTTTTATGATTTTCAACTGTTAAAAAAAAATCTTTTTGTGCTCCATTAAAAGTTCATGAGAGTCTTAACTCTATTAATTTTAGTGAACTGAGTGGTGTGAGGATAGGGACCCGCAAGCAGATTCTTCCCAGATGACTGAAGTTTTCCTTTCATAACGTTTAGTGCAGGCAGACCATCAAGATCACTGAACAGGCAACCAGTTTTATGCTATGTATTTTAGTAGGATATTTAGCTGCAGTTGTAAGAACTTGTATCAGTTTTAGGTCTGTTTTCTTTGCTTTTTTCCCCTCTTAAATTTGCCTGAGCCTAACCATCTAAGTATGGTAGGCACACAGGAATTTCTTTGTCATCCATCTAACAGATACGGGTTTGATACTGCATCTTTTAGGGCAGTCGTTGCTCTTAGTTGCAAAATGGTCACATGAAATGACTGATATCTGGGGAAGAACTTCATTTGCTTAACAGGAAACTCTTGAGATTTAATTTTGCTACTACGGAATAGAAAGGCGAATGGCTTCGAGAATACACACGTGGTTTTAGGTGCACTTTCTAATTCAGCCAGATGCAAATCAAAAGGGCATTTCACGGACTCAAAAGAAAGCGAAAAGAGTTTGACTATAAGGGAGCTATCATGTTTTATATTTCCACGAGTGACATCAGTAAATAATTGGTGGCTTTGATTTTAAGATACTATGTGTACAGGAAACCCAATTTGTTATAAATAATTTCCCCTCACTGATATGACTCAAAAATTAATCACATTCAAAGCCAATAGCTTTATTCAGAAGTAAACTGTGTGAAAAAAATGGGAAATAATAGGGCTGCTACATCCTCCAGTGTCAAAAACCTTTTAAAGTCTATTTGCACAGTTTTCTATGTGGTTTAATTGTGCGATTTATGTGTTCAATGTGTGCTTTTTTTTTCATTTTCCTGCATGGGAAGGGTGCTGCTTCTGTTTACATTTCTTCTGCCTGCATGCATGCTTCTGCAAGGGCAAATGCTGATTTCTGTCAGAATCTGCCAATCAATTCTGACTCTCTTAAGTTTTCAAAGATTAACCTTGGTTGTTTGTTTCACATTAGGTTAAATTTGTATAGCATTTAGTTGCTGAAACAGTATTGTTAGTTTTAAGGAACTCTAGTTACTTCTTACTAAAGCTACAATATTAATATTTGCTGATTGTAACTCTTCTAGATTTTAGATGGCAGGAAATGTAGTTTCAGGGCTGTTGTACAAAAGATTTTTGGATAGCTGTAGAATAATACTTGCTTGAAGTGGAGAAAACTAGATTATTCTGTGTAAGATCAAATGTATCACTTTTTTTAGTAAGATGAGGGAGAAGATTCTCAGTGTTATAACTGGAGATAGTTAAATTCGTTAGCATTTACTTGAGAAAATGAAAACAACTGTGTTGTTCAGTATTTATTATTGTGACTCTATTTACATCCGTGCGGTTTTTATCCTTAGAAAAATAAACGTGTCAGAAATGTTTAAACCATGTATTTTTTGCAATTACAGGTTAGGCAATATGAACTGCGGGCATAATCACGTCTGTTAAGATTTAGTAAGTTGTAAAATGTTGGACATAGATTTGGCACTTTTTTTTTTTTGTGGTACTAAGTATGAAGGCTATTCTTGTAGCAACGTTGTGCAGCATGGTTAGGATTGGGGTTTTTTGTGTTGGGTTTGGGCTTGGTTTTGTGGTTTTTTATAACTTTTCATTCAAGTTTTGGGGAGAAGTGTTGAAGGGGATTAATCTGTCCTTTGTTCTGGTAGAGTCTGTAAAAAAGACAGCTTGATGGTGGCAACCTGAATGTAAAGCCTGTTGATGATGCTTGCAATAGCTGGGGAAGACACAGTTAATTTATAAATGTTTAATCTAGAATTAAGTCTATAGGCAGCTGAATTTTGACTACATGAATTTTTGTGAGATTCTTGTGATGAATACCTACAATTTTAAACCAGCAGAATTTAGTTCATAGGCAATCATCCTCTTTCTTCCCTTCCTGGCAGTGATTGATAGACATATATGAAGGCAAAGGAACAGTCAAATTCTAACACTTGTATATGTTTGCATGAAAATTATGATTGCTCATCTTGTCATAAAACACTTAGCTTGTAAGTCAAGATATTGTTTGCTTTTTGTGTGATTTTTGCTTTTTTGATGTGCCTTTTAGTATGGAAGGGGCTGGAAGAACAGACTAGTATATAAAATATTTGTATGCTTACTTAAATATCTGTGTGGGAATTGATTTTAAAATTAAATCTATTTATGTATGTCATCACAGAGTTTCTTATCAGTATTTTTGGCTTAACTCTCTCCCTTGCTTGCCAGATATGGGCTGTATCACACTGTTAAGTCTGTGCCAAACTCCTGCACTGACTCTGGCTTTCTAGAGGAGTACAAGTTTGTTTCTTTGAGCTCCCTGGACGAGCCCAGTGGTGCTGTATGAGTTTGATTTTAAAATTTGTGCATGCTGTGGTAACAGAGGTGTTGACAGCTGTAATGTCATCTAAAAGATAGATCAAATGTAATTTCTTTTAAATGCGATTCAAACATATTCTGAGCAGCTGATGCATACAGATTGCAATTGTATGACTTCAGTGACTTGTCCATAATTCTATGTAAAAAAACATGTGACTGTACACAGTAGGATGGATGTATTTTTCATAGGACATCTTGTTCGTAAAGGTAGATACCAGCATAAGTGTTTCTGTTTTCAAATGGTTATGATGGCCAAGTGAATTATTATACATAACAAAGCAAAACAAGAGCAGAACAGAATGAGCAGTGTGACATGGTTTGATTTTGCTGATGATTCCTGTGATATCCTGTGGTTTGCAATAAGTCTAAATTTACTATTTGCTCCTACTGTTCTAAAACTTGTACAGAAGAATTCCACCCAGTTCAGTGAGACACTCATTGTTTTGTTCATTCTACGTAGGAGTAATGTGACCATAACATACATCTTGAAATAGGGGTTGACAGACAAGGTGTAGGCTTGTAGAGGAAATCGAGGGCTATGTATACTTAGAAGGAGACAATATTTTGCCTTTCATCTGCGAACCTTGAAGGGCGAGTTATCCAGGAAGGAATAATGTGGAGAGTCAGTGGAAACAGATCTACTTGACATTGTGGGCTAGAGGCCAGCAATCATGTTGTTTCCCATCATCTATGTGGAAAAATGACAGGTCCAAAAACGTTTGCTGTTACTCGAAGCAACTTTTCTCGTGATGAATTTTTCTTGAGGAATTTTGATTGATAGGTATTAAATGGATAAATGTAATTTTAATTCCTCTTGTTATCCAGTACGAAGCTCTATAAGAACAAAAAAATATGCACATTTCATTTTACATAATGTAAATTCCAAATGAGTATTTTATTGAAGAACTTGGTAAAAAAAATTTGCACAGTTGGGAATTTGTGTCATCGCAGCACTAGCACCGTGCTTTACTGAAGAGAAGGGGAGAGGTGGATTAAACTTGAAATCTTGTGCCCTCTCTGAGCATGGAGATGCACAGATCTGGCGTAATATTCAAGGGCAGGTATTTTTAGCTAGGGTACTGCCAGATGGTTTTTATTTTTGTGGCTTTGTTGTTTTGTTTTTTTTTTTTTTTTGTTGACTTGTTGGGTATTTTTTTGTTTTGCTTTAGTTTTGTTGGTTTTTTTCTTCTTGCCCAGCCTGGGGGTGCACTGTAGTTCTGGACACTCTTCCTGTCTTAAAATGACTTAATATGGCTACAAGGAAAAGCAAAACTATGTAAAAGAGTAAAGTATATTGAAATGTGTACAATCTCTAGCCTGTTTCTGTGAAAAGGTCTTAATGAATATTGCTTTGAAATAGTTCCAAAAAAGTGTTTCTTTGAATGTCCCTAAACACAAAAAGCTGAGAACCTTTCGCTTATAAAAAAGTAGTGCACCATTGCAATGTTTTTTTGAGATGGTGTTGTGTTTTGTCCTTGTGACATAAGCTTTTGCAAGGGCAAAGAAATGGACACTAATAAGCAGAACAGTAAGATTAGTTCTTTTTAGCCAGATCCAATGCCCAGCCCTTTACACCCAATATCCAATTGCTGCCTTTCACTAGAGGAACGCTTAGTAAGCGGAGGTGCTGCTTAGGGTCCGTGTCCTGCATGCAGTGTGCGCTCGCTTGCCCCATCTGTGTCTCGCAGGGCTTGGGGGTTTTGTTTTGCTGAGCACTAGTCCAGCAGGCCCTGTATTCCAGAGCCTGGCTCCCGTGCAGCACAGGCAGCATGCGAGGGAGTGACCCAACGGACAGGCCAACAAGGAGACAGAGGTGGATATCTACTGCCAGTGGATAACTCTGAATAGGATCTGCGCTGGAGTTTCTAAGAAATGGGGAGGAAGGCTGTGGATGAGTTTTGTTGTGTTTGAAGACTGAATGTGGGAAGTATTTGTGTAAATTGTTCTCTAAATTTAGTAGCTGACAGGAAGATGGAAGTGCAGTTGGACTAGTTTTGGTCAAGGTCAGTTAACTATACAAAAAAGTCCTCAAAAGGTAAATTTCAGATATCTAAAAAAATAATGAGCTGGGCTTTGGCAAGAGCAATACCAAGGAATAGAGAGATAATATGAGAAAAATACTTAGAAAGCTTTTATTTTTTTTGAGAGCAAATAAAATGCCGAAAGGTATGTTTTGTAAACGTATCGCTTTGTTTAGTCTTTCCTTTAGAGATTTCCAAAGAAATCTTTGTTTGCTATACAGAAATCAGAGGATACTGTTATTGTGAATTCCTCTGTAACACGTGAAGGTTCCTAATCTGTTTTGTTGTTGCTACTATTAAGGTTATGTCTCTTAGAGCTGCAAAGGTTTGCTCCTGTCTGCGATAAAATTACTGCACTGTTAAGACTAAATCTTTTTGGCACTCAAGTTGTTATTTCCTTGCCTGGCTGTCACTAATGTGTCTGAAGTGTTTTTTAATTAAGTGTGTGGCTTCTGTTGGTATTGTAAATGCTTCCTTTTGTACCTAGTAAATAATCTAAAACAAAAGGTCCCAACTTAAATTTGGTGAGGCTTTTTTTTGGCCACTTTCAGTTGTGCCGGGTTTTAGCCTATTTCTGCAGCATATTGCTGTGATGTCTTTTCAGCAAAAAAGTATTCTACCCATAACTTAGAGTCTACTCATTAATTCATTACAGTTAGGTTAATAGAAGTGGCAATATAGCAATACAATTGCATTATCCTTACTATTTGAAGACTAGAGATACTTCAGGAAGACTTCTCTGGCTATAATTATTCTTTTTTTTGAGATTGGTCTTAGTGCGAGACTCTTTTGTTTTAGAGAAAGTGTTCAACCAGAACACTTAAATGTATTCTCTATCTTGTGATCTTAAACTCTTCTCTGTGCAAGTATGGGGAGGTAATAACTCTCCAACCAGTCCCTGTAATTACCTAGTATCCTTTCTGCTAATAATGTTGGCTTTTATTATTCTCTGTATAATTCTTCCCTGGGTACTTTTTTTAATAAAAGCTATTACAGCTGACTGACAAATGCTGTTAAGTTATTTGTGTATCAATTACTGTGAAGCAACTCCATCCAAGCTCTTTAAGTGTCTTTGCCAGTCGTGTGCAAATACACCAAGACCAGCTCTTGAACCCAAATCAAATCAGCCAGCATCAGTAAAATTCTTGTTTGCTTCTGCAGGCACTGCTGTCCCATCCTAGCGCTGCTCTTCTAGAGGGTATTGCCTGGAAACGAAATAGAAACAAATTAGTTTCTATGAAGCAGATCTACATTAGGTTACTTCCTTGAATTTGTGATGTAATAGAGGCAAAGTTAAACAATTGCTGCAGACCTTGCAGGTATTGAAACAAAAGTTTATTTGTATTAGATTACTGATCTTGGACTGCAGAGATATTTCCTTACATTTTTGTCTTAATGCCTGAACTGAAATTTACTTTAGTTGAAATACTAATACACTGCTTGTAGATTGACATTTTAAGCATACAGTCAAAAGTAGCTATTTCAATATGGAATATTTAAATTGTGGCTTGGGTGTTTGATTTTTTTGGTTGTGAGGTGGTTTTTTTTTGTTTTGTGGTTTGTTTTTTGTTTGGTTTTTTTTTTGTTTGTTTGTTTTTGGTTTTGTGGGTTTTTTCCAATTTGTGTTTAGGAGTAGTTTAGATCTGGGAGGTTGTCAATATGTGTATTCTAGACCATGAAAAATTTTACATTTTGGTTCAAGTTCCTTCCTTTGTAGTCTGTCCTTAGATCTAGACAAAAATATTTTCTTGATTAAAATCTAAATTAACCTCTGGTTTTTGAAATCAGTTTAATGAGCATTTGATATGTGTATATTATTTTAAGATATAGAGCTAGCACACAATCTGTAAATGTGTTTACATATATTGTAATTTTATAGGCTTTTTTTTTAACTTTTAACAATAAGTGATTTTGGAACCTAATGCAGTGATTAGATCCGTTTGTTTGCCTTGAAACTTCAATCACTTATTCTAAACTCAGAAAATTTCTGGAACGTTCTTTTACTGAACAGTTTTATTCTAAAATAAAGAAAACTGGCATCTGTGTCTTTGTATGAAAAGCACCGAAGGAAATGAATGATGTTTAAGACTGGCATGCAATCAGACGGTGAAGATAAGGCTTCTTCCTGCTCTCTGGAGAGAGTTATTTTCTTTCATGTATTTTTATGCAGCCTGTTGTACTGTACATTAGTGTTACGTAGCTGGTGTCTAAACCGCTTCTGTAACAGTTTTCACGAAACCAATGTGGGGGCCCGTTGGGGGCCCAAGGATTTAACTGCAGGTTAGGGATACGCTACATGCAAAATGCCTCCAGCAATGGCCAGGTACGGGACTAAAAGGGTTTTTTGCCATTTTCCTTCCAAAAGTTAAGAAGAGTGGACTTCATAAAAATCAGGGAAAATTCGAAATGGTTATGAGAAGCAGGTTTTCTCAAAAGTGCTGCAGAAGAATGGAAGGTGGGTGCTAATCAGGAAAGGCCGAATATTAAAGGTTACTCTCCCTTTTTTGATATTCACTTTATTGACTGAACCATTTGTTAGAGATCACCAGGTTGATAGTTAATTCTTAAGAGGATGGATTTAGAATGAAATTGTCATTGTTTGTTGGGTTTTGGTTTTGGTTCTTTTTTTTTTTTTTTGTGGTTTGGGGGTTTTAGATGTTGCTAATTTTCTGCAGCACCTCTAGAACCTGCAAATTCATTCTGCGGGGAGAAAAAATGTGACATGGGTGCATGCGCCTCATTTCTACAAATTATGCATGTCCTCATTTATACAACTCTAGAAAGAGAGTCCATGATTCTGATTTAATATTGACTCTGTGTATTTACATTCATGTGTGCCTGTGCACAGTAGGAATTACTGGCAAAAATTTTTTAGCTTTCGACCGAAAAACAGCAGGCATTTAAATGGCAGGGAATTTAAAGATGTTTTGCATCTTTTGTGTGTCTACACCGATGTGAATTCTATTACTGAAATTGTCTTTGGGCAATATGAAAGTTTCTCTCATGTAAAGAAATATAGTAATCAATCTTCAATTTGTTCAGTTGAATCTCTTCAAAATTCCAGGTTAAGAGGCAAAAATGTTGCTGGAGTTATTTAAAGGGGTTATAGTGTTGTCGCCTTGCCTTTCTCAGAGATTTTTTCATGGTTATCAGAAATCATGTTGGTATAGAAAGAACCAGTGTCCCCAGCTTAAATGAGGGGGAGACTCTTCCATATTAAAAATAATAATGATACAAATGTAAAATATTAATTCTCAGGTTCCTGTCATTCTTGAATCTCTATGTATCTGTAGTTTGCTACTGGCAATACCAGTACCGTGAAGGGAAGGATCATGTCTTTGCTTCCTCTGCAGACTTAGGCAGTTTCTGCATTTCCCTTTACGAGTTATGATTATTTGTCGCCCCTTTCTTTGCTTCCACACAAGAAGGGGTAAGAGCTGAATGCTCAAGCAGGAAAATGTGCTTCCCGGCTTGCAGAAAGTGCTGGGGAATCAGGTGTAGTGTGCCTTATGCCCACTTTCTCCAGGTGTCTATATCTTTACCTTCTGTGAAGCAGCCTTGATTTAAACCGTTGCTGTATCTTATCTGTGTTTGTTCTAAGTCACTTTCAAACATAATCATCCCAGTGCTGAGGTTTTGGTATGTTCATGTTTGGACATGTGGGAATTGATATGCCTTATTTTCCTTCTGTGCCTTCTGGAAATTAGATTTTTAGCATTGCCCTAAGATGGCTTTGAAGCCCTACAGACAAGCTGGAATATCAAAGGGCTACAGGAATTCAGCCATAATTGTTTTATGACTTGCCAGAAATCAGCCCTATTTGTATAGGTAGCATAGAAAATAGCTGTGATTTGACAATTTGGTGCGATTTATATCCACCATAAAAATAATAAAAAAAGTTAAAGGGGCATTTTGGAAGCAGGAACTAAGCTGTAAATGCTAATTGCTTCTCCATTTTCTCAAAGGAACAAAAAGGAAACAGGGTTTAGAAAGCATTCTATTGAAGAAAAGTTAAAAAGGACCTTGTCGGCTTTAAGGATATTTAATAATGTACTTGCACTGTGGAATTGCACTTTTTTTTTTTTTTTTTCATTTAGTATATTTAGATCATGCCATCCAAAATGTACATATTGATATGAACTTAATTCCTGGTAAGTCAGAAGGAGAATTCATGCAAACTTATGCTGCAGTATGAGTAAGTAGTCCAAGTGACCTCACTTCTGGAAAATTTGGATTAGTTATTTTTCTTTTGTGAATATAAGCTTGATTCCCTTGCTGTCTTCTGAAAGTCTTGCTCCAAATGACTTGTCTGGGTACCATTTGTGACTGAAAAGTTAAGTGTGTCAACCAGAAGCTGTAGTTTGATACCTTCTCGGTTGCTTGGGGAAGCCCTCTTGGAAATGTTGGTAATCTTATTTGGAAACCAGGGGTTAGGAAGCACCGGATCCCCACAAAGGAGTTTTTCTTTCTTCTGTGCTGATGAGCACCTGGTGACACTAACTTACTTGCATTTGTCTTGTTTTTCACTTGGCTGTACAGAGTACTCTAGACGTGTGAATAGATATGTAAGGTTATCCCAGAGCCCAGTATAGGGGAGTGATGCAGGGGAAGGAGCGTTCTCTGGGTTACCATTCAGTGGCTTGTGGTAAGAGCAAGGGCTGGAAGATAATTTCTTACAAAAACATAGCCTTGAAAGAGATGTGACTTGGCGTTAGGAGAACCTGATTGCCATGATGAGGTGACCTATTGCCGTGCCTCTACGCATGTCTGAAGAGATGTGGAACTGCCGGTCGCTTGGGAAAGTAACAAAACCAGTTGGTAGCAGATGAAAATCTCAGTACTTAACAGTTACAGGGGCATCAAGGCCATAGTGTTGCAACCAGCGTTGAGCATTTCATTGGCAGTAGTCTATACTCTGTGAATACAGAAGAGCATGCAAGGAAAAAAATGATCCAAATTAAAAATGAAAATTTGAGACCCAGAAAAATCAATGACCCAGTACAGCATGCTGAGCACAGCAGAGGCTAACAGTTCTGTTCCAGTACTCATCCTTTTGCTGGTCTGTGTAGGCCTGCAGATACCCAAGCTGGTTTTAATAGATTAGACACACCTGATTTCTTTGTCTCTGATCTCTTTCTGGTTCTAGAAAGCTGCTGATTTCTTTTGGAACGTTAATATTGTTCAAGAAGCAATGAAACTTCTGTTTGCTGTTGGACTTAACTTGATACATGAGCAAGGTTGGGCACTTCTAGTACTGGCCTGCCCTATCAAATCTCAGTATTCCTGTTAGCTCTTACTCTGCAAATCTCTGAAAGAGATTTTTATCTCGAGAATTGATGCCATTCATCTTGCTACCAGTGGCACTCCTGTCACTAAAAAGACTGATTTCTTTATTTTGCCTTTGTCTTGTGGTGTCTGGGGGTGACTGGACATTTTAGTAAGCTGAGAGATTTGTCTTAAATTCATTCCTTCTAGATCTCTTGATTTAAAGCTGTTTGTTCTCAACGGCGTTTAGCCTCTCTGGTTATACCCGTAGTTGGTTTCCAGCTTTCACATTCATCTGTTAAAGATGGAAGAAACACTTGAAGATTCGTACGTGTGCTTGTCCTATAGACTGTGGGTCTTTTTCAGTAACTAAACCTTGCTTTTAAGACAGAGCTATTTCTTCTCAGTTTATGGTACTTGAATGTTGTCTCCTGATTTGTCTTGCTAGTATCTGTAATTTGGCCTGACAAGTATTGTCCCTCTTATAAAGCAGTGCTTAAGGTTCAATTCTTGGGCTTCTCAGTGAGCTAACAATGTCCTTGCTGGGATGGAATTGTTTAAAAGTAGCCGGTGAGGATTTGGATTCTGAGGATTTTGGATTCACAAATTTAGGTTTGTGAATTTTGTATTGCATTGAATGTGTATTCCATTTCCCTTTTTGGAAAAGCTTTGCCAGAAATGGAAACCATACAGTTGATCCAAGATGAAGGACAAATACCTGGTGCAAATACTTCTATGCACTGAGGTGTGAGAAATTGCACAACTTAATATTTAGCCTGAATTGAATTGCCATTCAAACTATGCCATTAGAGGATTTATCACTTCAGGTGACTTGGGTGCAACTTGACAGTGCAGTTGATAGTTTAAGCATTGTATAGCTCAAGTTGTTTCTCATGTAATTGACATTCTAAATTGTTAGAAAGGCATTCAGTTGTGGAGCAGTAACAGGGTGGAGACTTTGGATGTATCTCAAGTAGCTTTCAAGCTTGTGGCACACTTAACTCAACTGGCATGTGAAGCGGGACTCTCCAGCCATCTGCTATAACATCATGGCTATAATGATTTCACTTTCCACAAGTTCCTAGTAATAAATAAGTTTGAGATCTTATTTGTGTTGTTGTGAAACAGAATTAAATTAAAAGTTGATGTAGTTTGTTGTGATTGGTGGGCGTCTCTGACCTGTGAGCTAGTCCACAGGAGAAGAAGAGGTGCGTTTGCTATGGATCTTCTACTTTATGTGCTTGTGTGGTCTCATTTGGTTGCAGTTTTCCCCTCGATTGTCTTTGTGCAAAGGAACTGTATGCAGTCTGTGGTAGGTGAAGTGCCTCTGAGTTTTTCATTCCGTACTGTCTCCATTCTCAGCTTCTGAGCTAGCAATCATGTGGCATTTCTGATTATCTTGGTCTCTGTGCAGTAGTTGAGGCACACAGAGGAGTTTATTTTCCATTTGCTAATATGTGTATCCTGCACTTGTGCATGCATTGTAGTTCTTGGGTAAGAATCTGAAGTGCATCCATTCTTTTTGTGAGTGCTAAGAGTGCCTGAGAGACTTTAAAAGGTAATGGGTCCTTACAAGAGGTCTTGTTTATACCACTTCTTTGTACTTGCTGCTGCTATGTCATTATTTCCTGTGTAAAGTTTATAGCAAAAAAAGCCCTGAACACGATCCCTTTTAAACATCTATAAAATAAGATCTCTAGCTGCAGAAAGTGATTTGCAGCTTGTGAGCTCATCTACCAAGCTGAAGTGCATTGTGACTAATCTTACTGTGTCGTAGTTAAGGATGAAAATAAGCTGTTCTGGAGTTGCTCAACACCCCACTGAAATACTTTGTTCTCATCTTTCTCAAGGATTGCTGTCCTGGTTTTTAGACAACTGATTTTATTCTCAGGGTTTTTGTGAATACAATTGGATTCATGCATACAGCAAACAACTTAGTAGAGTGCATGAGTGACTCGATAGGTGTGAGTGCAGCCTGCTGTCAAAATGGATGGCTCGTCTCGTTCTGTGGAAGCTTGTCACATAAGATGAGATGCTGTGTTAAAACAAAAGACGTCCTTAAATTCCTTGAATGAATAAGTATTGCTTTGATGTTGCTGCTGATGTATTGTGGTCTTGACTCTGACACTTTTGTAGAAGAAGCTTTAATTTACTGTAGGAACTGTACTTTTAGTGAATTTCACTTACTATTGAGACCTGCAGACTTTGCAGCATGTTTGGGAGTTGCAGGAGACTGCAGTATTAATTTTTAAGATCCAAAGGAAATTGCAAAGCTTAGGCAAAATTTTCCACTCTAGCTGACCAATGGTTATCTGCCAACTAGGAACCATACAGATCTGTAATAAGAAAAGGGTAATAGAAAGCTTTTCTTTTCACTTAGAAAGAAAATAATGTAATATTTTAAAAAGCTTTTTTCTTCAGTTTTTCCAGTGATACATTTTGTTTTTCTTGAAGTGGCCTGTGATACTCTGTTTACTCAGTGGATAAGGAAGGCCAGGAAAGGGAGCCGTCTTAGTATTTTTAGAGTTTGTACATTTCTGAAGAGCAGTGAATTCCCTCTTTATTTCAATACTTCCAGTGTTACCAGTATGAAAGTCATGTGGTACTCCAGGAAACTTCACTGCCCAGCTAAGCAAGGGGTTTAAAAACTTCTAGTGTGGTCATGCCAGAGCTGGGCTTACACCTTCAGGTATCTGTGGTGTCCATACAACTCGTGTTTATGCTTTTTATGCACTATGTACATCCTTGAATTTTTTACTCTTTATGTTGGTTTGGTTCTGTGTGAGAGCGTTTAAACTAACGAGTTTCTTGACTGGTAGTCTTAAATCCCCAAATAAATTGATCAGACTACTTCTTGGGTTTGATATTTACAGGGGAAGAGGGAAATGACCTCATAACATCTTTTCTTCTACAGTATTTGACCAAAATGAGCAAGCATTTTTTCTTTTGTCTCCAGATCTGATGGCAGCGATGAAGGTTGTTGCACTGACACTTGCAGTGACAAGATATGCCACTTAGTTCCATGTGCTGTTTTAAGAGCCTCCACTTGGCACGCTGGCACAGTGATAGCAGTGTTCATCGACTGAGTGGTATACTGGTGATGGAGAGAGAGTAAGCTGCAGTCTGTCAGTGGTGTGGGAGCTGAGCTCTGCCTGCCCAGCACTCAGAATTCTCTCTGCTACAGGCTCATAACTCAGTAGGCTTTTGTAGCATTGTGGTTGAAGGTGGACATGTAGCTAAAATGTGACAGCATTATTGATTTGGTATGTCTGTGACAGATTTAACTGGATGCTAAGTGTTACATTTCTCTAAGGATAAACAAAAGAGGTCAGCGCTGGCTCAGGCTACTTCTTATGGTTTTGACAGTTGTATACCAGAGCCACGACTTTAACACTCTACAGAGGCGCTGATCCATAATGAAGCTGAACCACCTGTTCATTTTCCCAAAGAAATTCGTAACTTGGCAACAGTCCTGACTTCATAAAAACAGTGCAAACTTTTATTTCTCGTAGTGAGTATTTTTATTTATAACTCATCACTTCCCGATTCATGCCATCAGCCGGAGTTTGGTGGAAATTTGAAGTTGAGCAGTTCTCTGCGGATGTCAAGTCTGTCTTCTACAGCGGAGGAGTATCTTCCTGATCCAAGAAAGTAAAATAAATTTTGATTCTGAAGGGGCAGGGCTTAAAGGTGCGGCACTTCCAGTGGTGCTTCTGGCACTTGGTACACCATGTCAGCACCGTTCCACAGCATCTAGCCAAGGAACAGCATTGTTAGGATCATGGGGTGTTTTTTGC
Source organism: Mohoua ochrocephala (assembly GCA_013398855.1). Lineage (NCBI taxonomy): Eukaryota > Metazoa > Chordata > Aves > Passeriformes > Acanthizidae > Mohoua > Mohoua ochrocephala. Next base: position 1,808 of record VZTA01001527.1, on the reverse strand, counting down.
ATTCCTGACAATGGTGGAACATGGTTGGGCTAGAATGCTGCAAACATTTTTTCTTCATGTAAGTCTTGAAGACTGGTGCCAGTTGCTTGGCAAAAATGAAATACTCTTGTCAAGTTGTAGAGCAGCAACTGGTTACTACATCTGTCTAGAGTCCTCTCCCATGTTTCTACTGGCTTTAGCATGCATGACTTTATGGTCACGTAAAATAATAAAAAA
>VZTA01001505.1:0-15148 GCA_013398855.1 Mohoua ochrocephala | reverse complement strand
AACCATTCCATGATTCTCTGATAGATTGGAAAATCCAAGTGCCAGGTCTGTACTGTGCTCTGAGGTGAGCTGATCCTAAGTTTTCCTCCATGATCCATGGAGCTGCCTTTGACAGAGAAGAGCTGAGTGTGGATTATTATAACCAGGCCTTCTGGAAACGTGATGATGCCTTTCCTCTCCTTCAGAGGGGAAAGGCACTGCCACTGCAGCTGACTCTCTCAACAGCACTTGTGGCAGTGCTTTATTATTCAGTTTATTCAGAGCATGATAAACGTCCTAAAAACTCTTGTTCTAAATAATGAGTTCAAGCTCGACAATGTGCAAAAGGCAGAAATCAAATCTTCAAAGATAACCCACAAAAGTACTTGAATGAGGAGCCACCTCATTTCTTCTCAAAGTGCCTTCTGAAAACAAAGCCAGCAGATTCAGGGATAAGTTTGCCATTAGCTTTGCATTTTCATTCTATTTAATTGTATATTAATAGCTTTTTGTCTGATATGAATTGTTTTCAAGTAAGAAAATGATTTTTTGATGTGCAAGGTGTGATTGATATGTAAATACGGCCAATGTTCGGGAAGTGCAGGAAGAAGGATGAAGTGAAGGACTTCGGGTGATGGGAGATTGTTTTCTAATTCAATCGTGAGATGTGAGCTTTCTTTTCTCCTGCAGGAAGGGGAGATGAAGATAATAAAGGTATTGTTGCATGTGCCGAATTAATTGGATGTTTCTAATTAGGTTGAATTGTCAGATGCTGGAAAATTCCTAATGTTGCTCCATATTTCTCCTTGCCATTTCCCCATCAAAACAGCTCTGGTTAGTCTGATAAAATTCCTGCAAATTCACTTTCCTTGCTGACTTCCTTTGCTCCTTTATGCTTCGCTGAGCTCCTTCTTTCTCCATCATTTTGAGACTTTTAGCAGTGTTTAATCAATACAGGATGCCTCCCAAGGCTTCATTAGCGTTGCTCTCCCAGTGGTGGCCCTTGCTAATGAAGCAGCTCCAATTATCTCACCTTTCCAAAGGGTGCCAGGGATTCGGGCTGCTCCTGGTGCTGCCGGGCTTCCCACAGGCTGCTGAGATGTTTGCACCTTCCCTCTTCACTTTTGGGGTTACCCACAGGCCAAATGGCTCGTAGGTGGCAGAAAAGGGAAGTGGAAGTGTGCTGATCTAAACTGGGAGGAGGCAGAGGGAGAGAGAGAAAGGGAAAGTTCCCTATTTAATGAAGGAAAAGGGGAGAAAAGAGGTTGCAACCTCTTCAGGGGAGCTGCAGCTCAGAGCGTGACGTGGCTCTTTGCCAACAGGTTGGTTTAGGTCGGTTATTACTGAATTTGGAGAGCTCTTGCTCTCTGTTTTCAAGCCTCCCTTCTCCAGTGGAATGGAGCACAAATATCAGTGTCACAGTGTTCTTCAGGGGCCTTTTCCTTCTCAAACTGCCCTGCAGGAAAGTAAGAGAAGGGGCAAAGAGAGACCTTCCCCTCCTGTTAAGCAGCTGCAAGATCACGGAAATCTGAGCAGTGCAAGGGGAAATGAAGCAGAGTCCAACATCAATCTCCTTGCCTGAAGGTCTTGCTGGTACCTGCCCAAAGAATGGGGAAGGATGGAGGGAGAGAAACTGGGAGGTCTTGGGAAGAAAGTGGTGAGCAGGTTCAGACTGAAAAATTCCCTGTTGTTAAGGAAAACGCTATTTTGATGCACTCTCTTTCTGATAAAATGGTGTTTGGAAGTTTTAGAGATGTGTGAATGTTCCTGGTCAGGAAAGGTTGCTCTTCTTCCCTGGGGATTTCCCACCAGTGAGCAGCTGTCATTAATGGCTCCTATTTCACAGAATCATGAAATAGTTTGGGTTGGATCATCCCATTCCCACCCCTGCCATGGGCAGGGACACATTCCACTGTCCCAGGCTGCTCCCAGCCCCAATGTCCAACCTGGCCTTGGGCACTGCCAGGGATCCAGGGGCAGCCCCAGCTGCTCTGGGCACCCTGTGCCAGGGCCTCCCCACCCTCCCAGGGAACAATTCCTTCTCAATTTCCCATCTATCCCTGTCCTCCTTCATCTTAAAACCATTCCCCCATGTCCTGTCACTCCGTGCCCTTGTGAAAAGTCCCTCTCCAGCTCTCTTGGAGCTCCTTTAGGTACTGGAAGGGGCTCTAAGTTCTCACAATTCCCCTAATTTCTCCTTGTAGAGCCCTTTCACCCTGCTCTGCCTTTCTGCTGCAGACAGAAAGGTCACAGCCAAGCGACAGCAACCCAGAAAAATCTGCATTTTGTGCTGAGGCTCCCAAATATCAAGTGAAAAGGAAAAAAAAAGCCTTAAAGTCAAGGTTAAAAAAACTTATAGGCAAGGTTCTAACTTCCCTCTGTGTACCCATCACTAAAGTCACATCAACACTAAGTTACTTTGTCTTTAATTAGGTTTTGTTTTGTGCTATTTTGACAGTTCATCATCCTCTTCGTGGATTATACAGGAATTTGGATATGTTTTGCTTGTTTCTGAGGGCAGAAATTTAATTGCAAGAGTTTTATTCCCAGGTTGTCTTGAGAAGCTTTTCTGTCAGCGTGACTTACCAGTGTTTTATCTGCAGTGACAACTGTTGAAATGTATTTTTAGTTAACCAAAAGAGGCACTTTTGTTAAGAATAATGAGAGCAAAGCTTTTACATGCAATGCAAACCTCTGCTGGTGGCAGAAACAGGGTTTGTTGTGCCGTGGTTTGCTGTGAAGTCGTTTAATTTTCACATAGAATCATTAAGGTTGGAGAAGACCTCAAAGATCATCGAGTCCAACCTTTATAGGGGACATGAAATTTGAATATTTGAAATGCTTCTTTTGACTATCAAGTGAAAAGAGCTGGGGATGTGATGTGCAGGCATCTTGGCCAGCTCTAGCTGGATTTAATCTCGGAGGTTTGGGGGACTTTAGGTCCACATTGGGATAAAACCTCATCCTGCCCTTGCAAAGACTTTCCCAGATGCTGCAGAGCGCAGTCAGGACCGTAGAAACGAGCACTGCTGCCCCAAAAACACCCATGTGGGATATTCCTCCCTCAGCCAGGTCTCTGGGGCACCTCAGATCTCGTTGCAGCAGCGGTTTTCATCTGCTCAGATGGGTGACATCGTGACTGATATCTGCAGAACATGAGAAAACTCGCTTGATGTTCCATGACACGGAGAACAACTTGGCTTTTGATCACTTGGAGGAAAACGAGGAGGGAGGAAGGAGGGAGCAAGGAGAGAATGTGAATAATTAAAGCCCGTTGACTAATGCCTTCCTGTAGTTTCAGAGTGCTAAGTCTGATATAGCTGTTTAATTTCAAAGGCAACTGAATTAAGTTTCCTCTGTTTATCGAGCAGAGCTTGGAACCAACGAGACAACAGCAGGAGAGAGCAAAATGAGGGGTTTTCTCCCAGGTCAGCACTTAGCACTCTGAGAGTTAAACATTTGCTGGAGATTATGCTTATAAATCATTTAGAGCCCGAGTCCGCTGCTAATCCTGAAACAGAAGCAATGGAAGCCCTTTCTTTGCACTAAACATTTAAACTTAGGACCCTCGGGGGGAAAAAGAAGAGTTTCTTTCTACAGAAAGCCAAAATCTGCATAAGAGAGCTGAGCCTTGGTGGTGACAGAGCACATCCCACTTCAGACTCGTTTTGCAGCTACATTCCCAGTCTTTGGTCAGGATTTGCTTCCTCTCCAGGAATGGGACAAGGGATGGCAGAGGAGGGAATGATTCTCAAGAGATCTTCTGTCCTTTAGCTGGAGTTCAGACCCTGGGGTTTAACTCCTGCTCTGCCCTACTCCTTTCTGCTCTTGATGACTTGGACTGTAGGAATTATAAGAAAGATGTGAATGGATGCAGCTGAGTGAAGGTAAAAGGGAAAAAACATCCCTGGGAAAAGGTGTCAGTCTTGTCCAGCACAGGGAGGACGTGGAGCTGCTGGAGAGAGCCCAGAGGAGGCACCAGGATGAGCAGAGGGATGGAGCAGCTCTGCTGGGAGGAAAGGCTGCGAGAGCTGGGATGGTTCAGCCTGGAGAGGAGAAGCTCTGGGGTGACCTCAGAGACCCTTCCAGGGCCTGAAGGAGACCCAGGAGAGCTGGAGAGGGACTTGGGACAAGAGATGGAGTGACAGGACAAGAGGAATGGCTTCCCACTGTCAGAGGGCAGGGCTGGGTGGGATCTTGGGCAGGAATTGTTCCCTGGGAGGGTGGGCAGGCCCTGGCACAGGGTGCCCAGAGCAGCTGGGGCTGCCCCTGGATCCCTGGCAGTGCCCAAGGCCAGGTTGGCCATTGGGGCTTGGAGCAGCCTGGGACAGTGGGAGGTGTCCCTGCCCATGGCAGGGGGTGGCACTGGATAACCTTTAATGTTCCTTCCAACCCAGCCGTTCTGGGATTCTTCCCTCTGCACCTTTCCCAGGCTGTAATTTGTCACTGAAAATGAGGAGAGATCTGTCCCAAAGCACAGCTTTGAGGTCATCCAAGAGCTGGTTGGCTCTGCAGACATCCCTGTTCCAGCAGTCCCCCTTGGACAGCAGAGCAGTGACTTACATGGCCAGGAGATGATTTCCCTGGGCTGGAAAGCCAAACAGATTTCTCTGGTGTCACTCAGTGGACAATCCTGCTGGCCTTGTCAGTCATCTTGCAAAACTGATTCCAATTCTCCTGGCTTTAGCTCTTGGGATATTCCCGCTCCCTGCAGGACTTGTGAGGCTCTGAGGGAGCTGCCCGGGTCTGGCACAGATCTGATTAATGCATGGATGGAGCCAGCCATCCTCTCCAAGTCTAAGAATACTCTTCTTGATCCTCTTAAACTTGGAGAATTCAGAAAATGGTGCTTCCCTTCTAATAATGAACTTTGTGAGGATGTAGAGGATGGTCTTCCATCTTTTATCAGTGATCAGTGAAAGGAGGAGGAGGCCTTTTAGACTCCAGATTGTTCCAGCTGAAGGCAGGGGCTGATGGCACAGCATTCCTCATGGAGAGCTTTAGCCTTCCATGAACAGGAACATCAGTTCCCAAAGAGCTGACTCTCTCAGAAATCAGCACCTTTTCCTTCTGCCCAGCCCTTGGTTTGGCCTCATTGAACAAACCATGGACAGTAAAGGAAAGATTTTGCTGCAAATAATCTTGTGCCCACTTACCCAGCTCTCACAGGACCTCAGGCTAAGCTCCTGTGCACAGAAATCAGACCTTTCACCTCTCGTTCAGTAAATGAGGCTTTGGCAGGAAAGCAGAAAGTGCCTGGGTGACAAACTTGAAGGGGAGGACTCTGCTCTGAAATCAGCGTAACGAGAAATGGGATGAAAACGGCAAAATACACTTTTGTTCTGTGTCAGAAGAGGAGGGTAATTTAGGGAACCAATGCTGCCCCTCAGTCCTGTGCCTTCTCCTTTTACCCCGAGAGCTCTGCATCAGGCTGTGATGCAACCCGTGTCATTAAAATGGGATCCCTGGCCGTGTGAGTCGAGACAGCCATGTCCTGATCCAGTGGATGTCACTTTGCATTCTCCTCCCCGAAACACTTAGGCTTACAAAGAAGTCCTGATGTGTTTTCACATGAAAGAAGCCAACCCTAATGACTGCTGAAGGATTCAGCCAGCAGGCTGCAAAACTCTTAAAAGATTTTTTTTTTTTTTTTAAAAAGGGCTCTTCAGGAAAAGACTACTGGGAAAACGACACACGTGGGTCTTGCTTGGCTCGTGGTGTGGAGTCACAACAGCTGCTGTGTTTCCTTCTGGATTATTTAGGTGAGCTCTCAGCACAAATCTTTCCTCAGGAGTCTCTTCCTCTCCGTGGAGGGGGAAGGTGGATGTTAATTGGAACAGAAACCTGATCTCAGCGCGGTGCAAATCCCAGCGCGCAGAGAGCGCTGCGCCGCGTTTGCAAACCGCGGTAAGCACCACAAGGCTTCCAACAGGAGGATTTTTCAGAGGTTTTTAAAAACTGTCCTTGCACTCCATTCGGTGTTCAGCACCACTAGAAGATGACACATCGTGAAGATCCCGTGGGCTGAGTGCACTACACTCAACAGGCTCTCTTTGTTCCACCGCTACGTTCCCGTTCCTGCAAGGGTTGGGATTTCCCTCGCAGGCTTCCCTTCCCCTCCTCTGACTGGGCCACAGCAAACTGCACTGGTGGCTCTGCGGACTGGTTTCAGTGGGATAGAGCTCATTTTCTGCTCAGCAGCTGTGTCTGGGATTTGGGATTAATAACTCAGGGATATTTCAGCTGTTCCTGACCGGTGCTTGCACAGCACCAAGGGCTGTATTTTGTATTTAGCAAAGCCCTTAGGAGCAAAATTCGTATTTAAAGGTTTTGGAGTTAATTTAGTAGAGGAAATTATTTTCACTCGACGATATGTTAGATGTAACTACTTGGTTTCTTTCTTTTATTATCTTGCCACATACAGCTCCTTTTTCTGCCACCATAAATGAATGGCTGGACAACTGAATATCCTGCCTAGCAAGTTGTAATCTGTAGGGATTTTTATATGTTTGACCACAGTTTTCCAAATCTTCTGGATTTGATCAGGCAGGATAAGATAATTTTTAAAAGCTTTTTGCCTTTAAGGGTGACAGAGATAAAAGCAAACCTTGGCTTCACCAGCTTGGAGATGCCAATGTCCCCAAATTCATTCTGGAAGGAAAGGGTTCTCTCCAGAGGCTCCCTAATCCAGATTTCCAAAATGGACACTTTCACCTATGCAGAAGCCTTGGAAGAGAAGCTTCTGACACAGCACTGGGAGCGAGGTGGCGTCAGTGTTTACTTTGATTTTTCATTAAATGTCCCCTGGACAGCGTTGGGGAAAGGGAAGCAGCTGGCAAACGTCAAGGAAAGGCTAAAATTAAATTCCTGAGTAAGAAACATGGGTGGATTTTCCAACCAGGCAGTGTTTGATGGTGCTACAGGAAAGTTTTCTACCTGTCCATATTTCATGGAGGCAGGAAAATGGAGAGCATTGATCCTTGCAAAGGAATCTAAAGGACTGCAGATTCGATTCTCATTTGCTGGCTCTTGTAGGAAGCTGGGAAGGAGTTTGCTCCTTTCATGAAGCAATTTCCAAGGATTGATCTCCAGCCCGAGCGTTCCCATTGCAAAGATCATGAGAATATTTGAGGCCAAACTACAGCCTGGAAAACCATAAGGACTCTGAATAGAAGGAAAATGGAATGTATGCACGAGCTTGATTTAGCTCTAAAATGCAGGTTATTAAAAGTGCCTTCTTGATGACACAATCCAAGTGACATTTAATGAAAAATGGGATATTTTGAAGTGGAAGGATTGGAAAATATCTCAGTGATAGCAACGAAAACAAGACACCAAACTGCCCTGCATATGAGGATCATATATCACTAAAATAGATGAAGGTAATAGGAATAAAGGACGAATTGTATTTTGGAAGGTGAACAAAGGAAGAGAGAAATCTAATGAGTTATATGACACAGTTTGAGAGTCTTCTTTTTTTGTTTTTTTCTTTTAACCAGCAGAAAAGTGTCACAAAAATGACACACCCAAAACCCCCCCACAAAACGTGATGGTTGCATTTTGTTTCTAAGGACTTTTTTTCTCAGTGGCTGAAGCGTTCTCAGTGCTTCAGTAATAACCATCAGATAAAGACTCCCGGGGATCTGAGGTCCTCTTGATACCTCTTGTCAGGGAAATTTGGGGAAATTTGCCAGGCTCTTTCTGTCTGCTCTTTCAGAGGTAGGCAGTGTCAGGCATTTATTTGGCTTTTGTTTCTATCTCTGGGAAAACTCCATGCCTGGCTGTCCATATAAATCCTTGTATCCATTTGTTCATGCCCATATGTGCATTACTCTTTTCCTAATAAAAACAGGTACAAGATGATGTTCATTCAGCATTTTGGAACGCTGAAATCCAATAAAATGGCACGTATTAATATTACTGCTAATGACAAGCAGGAGCATATGCTGAATTTTATGCCCATTTTATTGGGATCAGCAGGTTCCTCGATGCATTTGGTGCTGTAACCTCGCAGATCTGTTTTATTTGCATTTCATGGCCACCATTTCAATTGCTGGAGCTGCTCTGCCAAATATCGTGAGGTGCTTCAGGGCAGGGTTTGATTTGGATGTCTCCTTGTCTATCCTTAGTGCTGGTGTGGTGCTTCAAAAGCTCTGCTCGTGTGAGCGACAGGTTTCACTCCGTCCCAGCTAAAAGAGATAAAACCTCTGCTTTCCTTCAAAAATCCATCTCGCTATGAGCTGGCACTACCAGAACCCTGGGCTCTTCAAACACTGAGCTGTTGTTGCAGCACCGTGAAGGAAGGGGAGGTTCAGGCTCTTTGCATGCACAGGCTTGAGAGGAAAGGAGAAATTCGGGATTTTCCTGACACAACGTGCACTTGTCAGTGACTGCCAGCTGCCACGGAGCTCTATTGTCTGCTGGCTCGGCACCCTGAGACTCGGTGCTATTTCTGAGTTGCCTTCAAAACCCTTCCTCCCTGCAATGGAACACTGAAAACCCTCCCCGTGCCTAAGCAGTCTTTGGGAATTCAATGAAAGAATCACTCCGGGGCATTCCTGACTGAAGGCAGTGAGAGCAGCTCCTGTGGATGTGCTGCTCACGGTGTAGTTAATGGCAGTTTGGCACATCCCTGAGGGCCTTTTCTGGCACAAATACAGAGTTCTGAACCTCTGGCCCCAGGGGCTCTGCCAGGAAGGTGGTTCATGTGTTTATGCCGGGGAGCTGTGGTTCCTCTTCACCTTTACCCTCCTGCTCAGAGCTGCCTCCACTGCAAATATGCAGAGAAACCTTCCTGGTTGGAAAAAATCATAGAATCATGGAATAGTTTGGGTTGGAAGGGACTCCTTCCACTAAATCAGGATGCTCCAGGCCCCATCCAACCTGGCCTTGGGCACTTCCAGGGATGGGGCAGCCACAGCTTCTCTGGGCGTTTGTTTGAACTGAGCCACTCACGCAACCGAGAGAAGAATTGTTGCTAATGCCCTAATAATGAAAAACAAAATGAAGCTTCTGAACTGGGTGTTTACTGGTGTTTTTCAGCCCTAGCTTAGAGGTCAAAGGACACCAGGCTGCTTTCAATCCAGTGGAGGGGTGGGGAGCCCCAAAATACAAGCAGCACGTGAACCGTAGAACCAGATTTTGTCCGAGAACAGCAGCTTTTCTTGTCAACCTTAAAAAACCGCATTTTCTAGTGGGAAATACGTATGGAGAAGGAATAACTTTCATAGGAATAACTCAATTCTGCCAGTTCCCCTTGTTCCCAAGTGAGATGAGGTGTAGCTGCTGCTGAGGGCAATGCGTGGCAGCGCATTCCTTGTGCGTGAGTGGAATAATGGGATTAGGCTCAAGCGATCAACACCGCCTTGCTTTCCTGTCCTGGGTGTGCAGATGAGGCCAGGATTCCTCTCAGGATAACTGGGATATTTACACTGTTTGGGAAGCTGGCAATGAGCGCTCAAGGTGGCCTGAGGTATTCATTACATTTCTACCATGACGTGTCTCAGAAAACAACTCTACTTCTGCCCCAGGCACAGAGCCCAGCAAATCTGTTCCCAGCTCCTCCATAAATATTTTTTGGGTTCTCCAGCAAGTCTCACTGGCAGATATTTTTGATTCTGGCGCCTGACCATTGAAACCGGGGGCTTTGGGCTTTGTTGCCCCTCAAACACAGGTCGCTGCAGTGCCCCACAGCTCTGTTGGAAACATAAACCCATGTTTGCACCTCAGGCAGCAGCAGGCTGGCCGTGAAGTCCTTTGGAAAGGTAACCCCGATGTTCCTGAGGAGCTGAAATAACATGGCAGTGCCTTTAAACAGCAACGAAATTAAAGAAATTGAATTCTTATTGCCAAACATTCTTGGTAAATTGGCTATTTTCTATTTGCCCGCAAACAGCTAAAGGAGGATTATTAAATCTAAGGAATACAAACGCTAAGTAATACGAAGAGCTTGAATCACACCCAGAGTTAAAGCTGGAAATAATTCTGTCCCTAATCCACTCTGGGGTGCCCTGTGGTAAGATTGGTTGTCATGCCAAAATCTAATAGTCTGCTTTCATCCTCCTTGGATAGCAGGACAAATTGGCCAGGGCACACTTGCACTGCATTTGGGCTTCCCATTGCACCTCTAGTTGGCTTTTAGAGGAACATTTTCAAATGTTCTTATCATTATCACCTGAGAAGGTGTTTTCTTTCTGTTTAAATGCTAAATGGAATTGTAAGTTCAGGTTTCTCATGGAATACACGATTTTTTATTGATTATTTTTTGTATTGGATTATTTTACTCTTGCACAAAGTAAAGCTTAAAGTGTTATCAAAAACTTCCAACTGCAGGCTCTTTAGTCTTTTGTTTCTATTCGTGTCTCTGTTTTTTGGCTTTAATCAGTGAATTTCTTGGCTTGGAAAACTTTCACACGTAGCAACACCTTCAAACTGTGCACGCAATATATCGATACAGAGACGTGTGGAAGGCATTTGGGGACTGAAATCCTCCTGAAATATTTTTAAACAATCTTGGAAATGTGTACATAACACATCATCTACGTGGCAACGTTCTTCAAAGACAAATTAGTGGTTTTACCCCGTCTTATACCTGTGGAAATAGGTTAACTGGGAGAGACTGGGAGGCACTGGCAATGAAATGACTGATACCAAGTTCAGATTCCCTGTGAGATCTGGTGATTTTTTTTTTTCCAGCCTCGATGGCTCAGCTGAAAATAAAAGGTGTGGCCAGGGACTGCTGCAGTGATTCATTGATTGACCTCTCCAGAGCTGGGTGGCAGCTGCTCCAGCAAATGTTGCTGTTGCTGGTCGATAGCTGGGAGGGCTTTAGACAGGCCCTGCTGTCCCTGGTCACCCTGGCCAGGATTTCATTTCATGCTGCTAATTGGTGAAACTGGCTCGGGACCAGCTGGAGAAACAGGCGATGGAAGAAGTGGGTCAGATACCTTTGATTAATTCTTGAAGCAGAGAGGAATTTCTCCCGGGTTATCCGGCTGCTCCCTGCAGTTCTGCTCATGGTTGGCAGTCGATAGGAAGGAAATGATTTCCCTGGGTCTGGAACTGCAGTGTAAAACGGGCAGAAAGTCTGGAATGTCTGCAGGAATCACACAATGGGTTGGGTTGGAAGGGACCTTAAAGATCATCATAATCCACCCCCTGCCATGGGCAGGGACACCTTCCACTGTCCCAGGCTGCTCCAAGCCCCAATGGCCAACCTGGCCTTGGGCACTGCCAGGGATGAGGAGTCCACAAGGTCTCTGGAAAAGCTGCTCCAGTGCCTCACCACCCTCCCAGGGAAGAGTTTCTTCCTAAGATCCCATCTAACCCTATTCCCTTTCAGTGGGAAGCCATTCCCTGTGTCCTGTCCCTCCATCCCTTGGAAATTGTCTCTCTCCATATTTTTTGTTGGCTCCCTTCAGGTACTGAAGTGAGTTAATAATCAACGAAGAGCATAAGAAATAAAATTCCAACACTTTTCCACTAAATTATCTCCTGCTCTGAGTTGCATAAGTGGTTTTAGTTCCTCTGATCCTGTGCCCCGGGGCAGGGACCGCATTTTCAATTCCTGTAGAGCACACAGAACATCTCAGCTCTTATCAGACAGCTTTACAAACAAGTGATGTCGCTGCTTGGGATTCTGTCAAAACTGTGAGAGCGTGAACGGCTCAGGATGGGGAGTTCACTTCAGACACCACACTTAAAAATAGATGCGTGCTCTTCGGGGATGTCTTTCCCAAGATTTCTGGTCCAGCTGTGGGGGAATTGCTAAGCCTGGTCTGGCACAGAGTTAAGTCAGGCAGATGATCCCAGGAGGGACCTGGGAGTGGATCGGTGAAGGGAGAGATGAACTTTCCCAGGAGGATCCACCAAACCCTGCAGGCTGAGCTGCCTTTGCTGCTGCTGGAAGGGAAAGGCTGGCTCTGCTTAGCCCAGACCAAGTGCTTGAGTAATTACCAGTTTCTTAATTGATGGTGGGGTACCACTGAGCCTGAAATGTCCTGGAGACTGCTGATTATTCCTTTAAAACGCCCTGCTGTGAACTGCAGTGCTTGGAGAGCCCCTGAGGACGATCAGAAAATCTCGGAGCATCCTGTTTTCCCAAGACAAGCCTTTCCCACTCTCTGTCAGATCCTTCACCTGATCAGGCAGGTTCTGTGCCTGGTGTGACCTTCCAGGCTGTTTTTCACTATGAGCCAGGTTTAACCCAGCTGGTTTAAACCCAGCAGGGAATGTTTGCAGGAGTCATGGCCCCAACAGAGAATGCACTGCAGATGCATCCCGGGCTCCAGGACAGTGATCCACCCACACCAGCTGAGCCTGTTGCATGATGAGGACATTAAAGTTTGTCCTGGAATACTGGAGGCAAAAAATGCCTATAACGGCTAATTAGATAGAAAATATATTGTTTTTTTCCTGGCTAATTCCTGATAACCAGAGCTGTGATCTTACATGACCTTCATTTCTCCAGAAAGGAAGTTTTTCTACCCAGGAGGATTGATTTCAAATGGGAGTTATGGAATTAAATGAACAATTACAAATAGAGAGAGGGTAAATAAAGGTAAGGATAAAAAGGAGCAAGGGTAAATAAATAGCCTTAATACGTTGGTGTGTTCCTTCACATGGAATCATGGAATGGTTTGGGTTGGAAAGGACCCTAAAGATCATCCAGTTCCACCCCAGGAACACCTTCCACTGGACCAGGTTGTTCCAGGCCGCATCCCACCCGGCCTTTTCTGTCTCACATCCTTCCATCCACTCCTACAACTGATGATGATTATTTTCTTTTTCTCGGGGCAGAGTCAGTTTTCAAATATCATTCAGAGAATTGCAAAATAGCCCTGGTTTGGATGGACCTCCCATGACCACCTGTTCTTCCCCATTTTGTGAGGAACAGATCCCACTGAGATTATTTACCACCCTGTCCAATCACCTCTGGAAAACCTCCCACAATGGGGACTCTACCACATCCTTGGGGATGTTGTTCCAGTGACTGACTATTCTCATTGTAAAAAATGTCTTTTTAGGTCAAAACGACGCTGAGGTTTTTCAATTCCGTCCCTGTTTTCAACAACCAATGCAACGAGGTGCTCGAGATCTATTGCAGCAGCAACGTGGATATTTGTTTGTTGGCTGGGAGGGTTGTTAGTTCTAAAACTCGGTTTTTTTAGACTGTTTTGTTAGGAATGTAGGCATGAAGTCAGGTAACACAGTTTAAAACAACAAAATCACCATGGAGGATGTATCGGGAAGCATCTCACAGGCAGGTGGATGGATTTATGCAACGATCTGCTCCCGAGGGATTGTTAACATTTCACATGAAAGCTGGAATACCAAAACCCAGCCTGCACTTGGCTATTTTAGCCTCGAGAAAAAAATACAAGTGAATTTTCAAAGCAACACATCGAGGTACCCGGAGCCATTCCAGTTGTCATGTGAAACGTTGTGGGTTTCAGTTCATGAATGTTGTTGTTTGATGTACTTCAATTTGCTTTTTTTTTTATATAATGGATTATTAGAAACATTCCCCTTTTTTTTTGCTTTTCCTGGTGGTTCCTACTCCCCGTGTGCGTTTTGTGCAGTATTGCTCAAGGGTTTCCTTGAACTTGCCTGGTTTGTAGGCAGAGTTGAAAGGGTTTCTGGGCAGGGTCTACAGGCAAAGGTGTCCATGTGCATCAGGAAACATCCCTGACCTAAAATATTGCCAGTGTTGCAGATGGCACAGGGTCGGAGACACAGCTTTTTGTCTTGCAGGGGAAGTTTTGGCCTTCCAGAGGTAAAGGAGCTGTAGCTCTGCTGAGGAATACCTGATCCAAAGCAACCATTTGAATGAGAATGTGCTCTGGTTTTTTATACATTTATTTATACAACATTTTACTTTCTATCTCTTAATTCATCCCCAGATTACGGCTCTGACCTTGTAATATAAAATATAATGTATTTTGACATATTGTTGCACTGACTTCAGCATCAGTGACCAGAAATCTTCTCCTGAGCTCCAAAACCAAATTCCCTGTGGGAAGAGAGGCTTTTGATAGATCTGCAGTTCTTTTTTTAAAGGCCTTGCAACAGCTCCTGAAGAACCTTTGATTTAAGCAGCACCTTTTATCTGCTGTGTTACTTCTGCTGAAGAGAGTGTTTATTTTTCAGGTTCTTTCTGGGGTTTATTTTAAAGCAGTTTTTTTTTGAAAGGACTTTGGGTCTTTGACGTCAACAGGATATTCTGTTTTCTTTGGAAAACCTGGAATCCTTGCGATGGGAGAATAGAGGATTCTCCTGGCCCTTTCACCTCCACTCTTGTGTGATGAGTTCTCAGCAAGAGAACTGAGGAGAAGACACAGAGAGCAGAGGTTGAGACCTTAAATTCTGAGTGGTGGTGGGAGATGTGGCCCCCTCCTGCGTGGAGAACGCTGGAAGAGGAAAGAGGTGATGATTCAGTTTGTGTGTTCCAGCTGAGGGCAAAACCCGTCCTAAACCAACTGGAATTTCTGCACTTGTCCTTAGAAAAGAGTGTGGGCACGTCAATGGAGCTCTGTGGGCACGTCATGGAGCTCTGTGGGCTCCCCTGGTGCAGGAGCTGCTGAGGGAACACAGACAGATGGAAAACCATGGGAGAGGTTTGTGTTCCCCCAGGAAGCTCAGTTGGTAGAGCACTGGTGCCATCCTGCCCAGCCACCCTGTGAAATGAGTAATGCCACCCTGGGAGCAGAACGTGGCGTGGTGGGAAGGAAGGAAGGAAGGAAGGAAGGAAGGAAGGAAGGAAGTGCACCTCGTTTGGCTCTGTGAAGGAGCATGGTGGGGTTCCAGGCTGAGCAAAGCGTGTGTGCACTGAAATTCCTGTGAATTCTCCAGGAAGAGATGGAGCTCCTTGGCAGGTCCCACATTTACAGCCAGCAGCTCCCAGAACAGCAGTGGCTCTACCCCTGCCACACTGCTTGTGTGGGGCCTGTTGGCACTGCTGGGAAATACTGACAGCCCTAAATGATGGCATGGATCTTCCAGGGCAGTTTAGAAATGAAGATGCAGAGGTGTGGAGCTGGAAGAATCGACTGTTCCTGAACACATTTGAGAGAAACAGGACCTGCAGGACCAGGAGGGATATAAAAAAATTCTGGAATTGGTTGGGTTGGATGAGACCTTATAGATCATCCCAAGGGCAGGGACACCTTCC
>VZTA01001491.1:28907-61227 GCA_013398855.1 Mohoua ochrocephala | reverse complement strand
AATGGTTTGGGTTGGAACGGACTTTAAAAGTTCATCTGTTGGAAGGAGAGGGGAGGTGTTGAAGAGGGTGTTCAGGGATTGTTGGGTGCATGTTGGGAGTGGACACCTTCCACTAGACCAGGTTGCTCTGAGCCTCATCCAACCTGGCCTTGAACGCTTCCAGGCATGGGGCAGCCACAACTGCCCTGGGCNACAGGGAAGAATTTCTTCCTGATATCCAATCTAAACCCACTCTCTGCCAGTTTGAAGCCATTTCCCCTTGTCCTGTCACTCCAGGCCCTTGCAAATAGTCTCTCTCCATCTTTCTTGTAGGCTCTCTTCAGGTAGTGGAAGGCCACCATGAGGTCACCCCAAAGCCTTCTCTTCTCCAGGCTGAACAAGCCCAATTCTCTCAGCCTTTCCTCATAGCAGAGGTGCTCCAGTGCTCTGATCATCTTGGTGCCTCCTCTGGATTCACTTCAGCAGCTCCACGTCCTTCCTGTTCTGGGACCCCAGGGCTGGATGCAGCATTGTAGGTGAGGTCTCACCAAACTGGGGCAGAGGGGCAGAATCCTCCCCTCCCCTACTGCCCACAGGGATTTGGATGTAGCACAGGATATGAATTTCAGCCCAGGACACAGAGGAGGTTGTAACATTCTATACAAAAAATACTCCTCTGAGGAGAATGGGGGTGGGACATCTTTAGTACATCCAGTTTACACATTTACCTAATGCACATATATTAAGACAGTGAATTTTATAAAGAGATTTATTGTGCAAGAATGATTTTCATGCTCATTTACAATGAAATAATCAGTTTTAACAAATAATCATGCCATTGCTTAATTTCAACACTAAACATAATATTTACATTCAAGTTTACATCTTTATTCAAGTTCCATGTACAATACTGTCAGAATTAAGTAAGAATGCATCTTCAAATCAAAGTTTGCTTTTTTTTTTTTTTTAACAATAGAGTATCACCACCTTTCAGACATTTACTGGAAATGACAATTTCCCTGTCTTTGCAGTACCCTTATTTCCCAGCTACAGCACTGGAAAAGAACAAAAAACACAAAAAAACCCAAACAAAACCCCAAACACAAAAGCAACCTGCAGAAACCCCTGTCACACGCATACATCAATCTCCATTTAGCCAGGCATTTAAACAGGAAGGAGGCTGCAGAATAACCTCTGCACAACTGATTTTTGGGGGACTGTTTATGTCATCCTTGAAACAGATCCTGCCTTAAGAAAATGAACCTCAGGACAATTGTTTCACAAAGTCCTAAATAACAAAAAGACCTGCTTTGTCAATACTGAAGTGAACATCTTGTAAATAGCACCAGACACACCCTGGAACTTTTTGTTGTGTTTTGGGTTGTTTTTTTTTTTCCACCACAGGGATGCCCAGGATCACAGCATTGTGGTCTGGCAGCTTTTAAAAGACAATTAAAAAAACAAATAACACCCCCCACCCCCCAAATATAAAAACAACAGCAAAAGAAAAAAAATACTTTTAATGTGCAGAAATTCAAACTGTAACTTTTTGGTACTGATTTTTCCTCTTCACTCTAGGATGTAAGGGAATTTCAGAGTCCAGCCCGTGTTTTCTTGGCCTGCACACAAATCTCTCCCTTCTTCATCAAAGGTTTCCAACACTGACTTCTCAGTCACCTCCCTCCCACCCTGACCTGAGCTGAGAATCAGCTCCAACAACACTCAAACTCAGAAATGGTTCTGAATGACAACTTATCATGGTCCCACTGAACAGCTCAAAAATGCAACAGAACTGTTCCTTCCTTCCACAGTTCCATGTGATGCCCGCTATTTTAATCCATGTTCTCCTACCAGTGCTTCACCTGCTGCCTGGTTTCACAGAGGCCAGGAATAGTACCAAAAGTACCAGAGCACACCTGCCAGTTCAGTGCTCTGACATAAATTATATGACAACAGTTCACTGCTCTTACGTAAGTTCTATGACAAAAAAAAAAAAAAAAAAAAGTGATTGTCTTGGATTTTGGCTATGAATGTCATGGAGAGATACTGACTTTGAAGATGCAAACCTAAACATTCCCACATTTTAAATAAACTTTATATTTAGCAGAGACTACTTCACTTGTTCTGCCTTCATGTTGTGACATCTCCTGCAGAACTTGTGGGCTGAGGAGCAGTTGTAGAAGGCTGCACTGGCAGCATTTCTAGCTCGGATTCACGGACAAAGATGACGGCATCACCACTGACATTTATCAAACACTGAGCCTGGAAAAAAAGATAATACCCAGTTACCAAACATTAAACAATAATATATTTTATATTTACTTATAACTGCTAGATATAACTACACAGAAAAATCAACAGAGATTGGTAGAAGGACAAATTATTTGAATTTATCGGTGAGGCAACCTGTGCCACATTTTCTTTTCTATCTGCTCACTTGTGTGCTACCAAACATGCAGATGGATTCTTGGAAGACCACCACAGATGAAATATCTGGATATCTGTACTTGCTTTCATTACCGTTTTGAACATATTTAATTTACTGAGTATTCTGCTATTGTCTTTACAAATTAAGGTTTGTCCCTTTATGTACAAAATGGAGCATTTTACATCAGCAGCTCCAGGTATTTTTATCTGGAGTTAGGATGGAAATCCTACACTGCAACATCAGATATACTGAGTAAGTTCTGCACTACTGTGCAACTATTTCCTGCAATTTACTTCATTCTAGCAAGCTCAGTTCTTTTACCCATCTGGGTATTTATGAAGCATCCTCATAATTTTGTGTTAATACAAGAACACTCATGGATTCTTCAAACATTATCCCGAGATATCAGGAAATGTGCAGATATGGCTCTACAGCACTGATGGTTTTTAAAGACATAAAATGCATATTTGTATCATACTAACCATGACAGCACTTGTTATTTCACATCCTAATGTACCTGATTTTTGTTTGGGTTCTCCATGAAAACACACTGCTTCATTATGTATGACACAACTGCATTCCCTCCCAGAGCTGCAACATGAGCTCTCACCATGGCAAACACTTCAGCAATAAAAGCATGGAGGAAACCACTGACACCACCCTCCTAGAATGGAAAAAAAATACATTACATGTTATATTAGGTCTAGCTACAAGATGCTGAGTGCTTCTCTTACATATTTATCAGCTGAATAATTTAGTGAATCCTAAATGGTGTGGAGAACTTAAAAGCCATTCACCGTTTAACAGGTCACAGTTACAAATCGGATGGAGAGAGACCATTTACAGGGGCCTGGAGTGACAGGACAAGGGAGAATAGCTTCAAACTGACAAGTATAGATTGGATATTGGGAAGAAATTCTTCCCTGTGAGGGTGGTGAGGCCCTGGCACAGGCTGCCCACCCAGAGAAGCTGTGGCTTCCCCTGGAAGTGTCCAAGGCCAGGTTGGGGCTCTCAGCAACCTGGTCTAGTGGAAGGTATCCCTGCCCATGGGCAGGAGAATGGAACGAGAAGGTCTTTAGGGTCCCTTCCAATCCAAACCATTCTATGGTTCTATGAAATTCTTGGAAATTCCCAGTAAGCAGTGACCATTATCTCTGATCACTGCAACTTCATGTATGTTAATGACTATCATTAGTTCTCAACACTCACTAAAGAAATGATCCCTCAAAACAAAAAGTAAGCAAGGGACAGAGCAGAGACTTGAGCTATCCAAGCTATTTTTTATTTTCACCCTTGAAGCCCAAAGGAACTTCTAGCCATCTCATTTCATTAATTTTTTTGACTTGATGGTGCTTGTGGGGCATTTTTACTTCTTTGGTGTGAAACTGAAGAATTTAAATTAATATGAAAGGAGAAGGAAAACAACCAAGTATTTCCTAGAAAATCCTTATGAAAGAATGTGAGCAAGTACATTGAGGGGAAAAACCTATTGCACACAAACCAGGCAACCAACCAAAGAAATAAAAATCCACAGAAAATGCTGAGAAAAGAAACTGATCAAAACGGAGCTCACAGTTGGTTCAAAATACATATAAAATTTCAAAATTCAAGTGAACGGCAAGATCAGTAGACTTCACACATGTCTCTCTGTGTGTGTGCTACTGGAAGAAATGGAAGATGCAGGTAGAAGAAGAGATTAAGCTGAATTTCTAAGGGCTATGCTCATTCCTAAAAGTATAATGTACCCTGAACAGACTCATAAAGGCATAAAAAAACGTATCTTGGATGAAAATTTACAAACAAAAAGGACAGGTATAATTTTATCAAACCCAGCATAAAGCAGGAATGAAGTCAACTGCAGCAAGAAATCAAAATTCAGTACAAGTTCATAATTCTCATGGAATTTTGATTTTGTCCAAATCTTTTAAAGGTACAGCAACTGATGGAGAAAAATATGCATTATAAACCTAATACAACATTGGATGACAATAGCTAACAAAATGATTGTAAACACCCACCTGTAAACAGCAAAGCCTAATAACAATGGATTAATCTGACTCGAAATTATCATTAATTTCTGATTCTAGTATATATTTCAGCACTACCACAAGCAAAACATAAAGCAATACAAACACAAATGCTGATAATTACGTTCTTGTAGGACCTGAACCACATTGCTGGAGTTGGATATAATGACTGCTCTGTTCTGACTCCATTATAACTCAGGGCAATCCTGTACTAAGAGTAGTTTGTGACTCAGCCTACGTAGCTGAAATAATTTAAATTAGCTCCCCTGGGTGCTGGAAAGAGCACAGTGACAGCATCCCAGGGACTGTGCAACATTCCAGCTTCATGGAGGAGCTGAATCAAACACTTGAGTGACCTATCCTTTGTTGGGATCTGTTATCACAGATACCAAAGCTTATCAGCTATTGAATTTGTACCTACAGAATCTGCACTTAGGACAGAAATGTCCTGTAACCATTTCCCTGCTCTGACATCCTTTTGAAAACACGTTTAAGTTTCTCAAGTTGAAAGGGAAACTTAAAAGTAACTTGCAAGATGCAAACAAAATGTTTGTCTGATCCAAGTTTCTTTAGAGAGCTCATAGCCCATTTTCAGGAAGCCTGATCATTTTTATTAACATCTGCTCTGCAATTTTAGCAATGTGTAATCAGGAAAAAACAGCACTCTTCAGCACTGACAAACCAGGCAAGAGGTACACTCTATTTTTGTGGCCAAAAGCAAAGACGCAGCTCCTTCTCAAAAGGACAGGAAAATCATAAGGAACATGGCTTGCATTTTGGCATGCTCAGAGGATTATTTGTTTTCCATATGCAGACTGGAGATCATGGTTTGAACATCACCTCTAAGCTGGTTGTGTGGTCATGGACTCCATGGTGTAATTTTTGATGCTCATCACACACAAAGTTTTGTTACAGAGAATGCACAGAATGTAATGTTTAAAATTAGCATAACATTATCTATTATATGGGCAATGTTATACTAACCAAAGAATTTTAAAATCCAAATACATTGTGAAAGCTTATCACTGAGCTTGCTAAATGACAGAAGAATGGATGACTTATTTTTTTCTTTAGCATTTAATTTGGGTTCAAATGATCCCAACTTCTACCACTGTTGGTCAAAGACCCATTTTTTCTATACAGTTCTGTTTAAGAACTCACTGGTTTCGTGTTCTATTCAAATCAACAGCAATGGCAATTGTTAAGTAACCCCTTCCTAACAGTGCCAAACATAAAACAGCTTTGTTTGCTCCATGACAAGAGCAGTACAATGGAACTGGCTCCGCACTCAGCACCTTCCCACAAGTGACACAAATTCCTCCCTGGCTGTGCCACACCTCAACTCAAACCTCTGATTCTTACAATTAACAAAAAATTATTCCCTGACATAAAATGAATCCCTGCCACACAGCTCACCTCACGCAAAGAAGTGGTTTCTCGTATAAAAAACATATTGATTATCCCGAGATATTTGGTTATTTTCGCCCCAGGGAGAAAGGAAAGAGGTGTCATCTTAACAACTGAGACAGTGGAATTGGTGCATGACGGGACAGAACGGTGCCGTAAGTATCCCTCAGCCAATGGACTTGCTTTTTCAAGGGAAGTAGCTGAAAAATGGGAAAAAACCAGGAGAAAATAACTATCAAGATCCATCATTGTTCCTCAAAACACAAAAACTCTTCTTTATGGTTTTCCAAATAGCTTGGTGACAACATTCAGCTGCCTGTGATGCTCAGCCATATACGTGAGAAAGGAAATCATCATGCAAAGCATGCAAAAGGAGACAAGAAGCTGAAATGGCATTTATTTGGAAGAGTGGCATTCCTGCAAAAGGAAAACATTGAGGCGAGCAGCCGCACATACAACAATCAGTTATAATGTGAAGGTAAAGAAAAAAGTGCCAACATTTTGAAACATGTATTCTGCTGGAGGAACAAATTATAGGAAGTGTGAAAGTTGTTGTGTTTCTCCAGTGCAGCATTTTCCATTAAAACAGGTATTAATCTCTGCTAATTTAAGCAAGATAGTCAGACCTGTGGCCAAAGAACTACTAAAAACCAACTCACCACTTGCTAATTTAGTGACCATTGCCTTGACTGTCCCCTTGGTGATTGCTTCCTGTTTCTCACCCCCAATTTTCCAAGATCATACATACACCTACATCCATGCAGTGGATGTTATACAATTAGTAGGCGTACACATGTATGGAGAACTAATTACAGCAAGACTTTATTTTGCTTTTTATGCTACTGGTTCATCAACCCTACATGAGCTTACAGAACAATGTCGGCAGTTTTCATACTCAGGAGTTCATTCTACATGTGATCTGCAATGCTACTGCTGGGCAGGGCACTCCACTAAGTCACCACTGGGAAATCAGAGATATGTCTCAGATTATCAGAACGTGGTAGAAACAGCCGCCTACTTGTCTTAATTGATCCGCGCC
This sequence comes from Mohoua ochrocephala, assembly GCA_013398855.1. NCBI lineage: Eukaryota > Metazoa > Chordata > Aves > Passeriformes > Acanthizidae > Mohoua > Mohoua ochrocephala. Next base: position 54,347 of record VZTA01001491.1, on the reverse strand, counting down.
TTATGGTCTGAGCTTTCAGTTTAATGAGCTCTATCCAGCTGTTGCATCTGTCTGCAAAGGAACTGTAATCAACTGACGTTGCTGGAAACACAGACAGAAAAACAAAAGAAAAAAAAACAGAAAAAAAATATATGGATGATGTCTCTTGCTCATCTCAATGCTCCATTTTGAGGAAGCAATGATTCGTGTCTGAGAGAGAACAACCATCCTTTTGCAGGTCTGTTTAAAAGGAAAAGTTACAGGATAGGTTTGGACTTGTCCAAACCAAAGTACCGATTTCTGGTGATGTCCCAGCTCTGAACCAACTGCCTGAGTGGGACTTCAGCACTGAAAAAACATGCAAATACAGTCATTAAGGACTTATGCTAGATTAGGTTTTTTTATCTCAATTTAGGTTTTAAGTTATGGCTTTTTAAACTTTATTTAAGCCTTTTTTAATTTTCATTTTCATTACTTTTTTTTTCCTTACAAAGAACTGCTGATCAGGATTTAAACTTCCTAACTGTCTTTATCAATAACTAACCTACAGACTGAAAAAAAAAAAGCTTTGGTGATGAGGATAAGAGTCACAAGCTGAAACAACACCTCTCTTTTAAACATAAATTAATTTTCCTTACAGAACAGTCTTCCTTGCCCCAACATCCTCCCTCAAACACCCCTCCCATTATCATTGCAATAAGAAGTAAGAGTTGTTTCTGCTATGACTTTTGGTATTAGTTGCAGGAGTGTTTGCATATCTTTCAAAAAAAAGGGGGGTTGCAAACACTGTTTCTTCATTATCCTGAAGAAACGGGAGGAACACATGCTAACTTCAAATTAACGCAGGCAAAACAGCTCTCTTCCCAGGGACTAATTTTTTGTCAGATAAAGTTATATCAATGTATCTGACAGAGAGGCTGTTATTATTAACAAATCTAACTTTTATAATTAAAAACCACATCAAAATATTAGGATATCATTAAGCCACACCAGAGCATGCATTCTCAGTTAAGTAGTAAACACTTCCTGGATTAAAACACATCCAAAAAGGGTATACCAATATCCCAAGAATGCTCATTCTGTTCTGGCAGACGGTTAAATTAAGGAAACTCACCTCTCTGAGCAGCAGGAATACCTGTGTGGGAACTTGCACCCTCCAGGACTTCTAATAAAACAAAATTAATTCCATTCAGATAATCTATTAAGCAGAGTCAGGTAGTACAGGACAACAGCTTCCAAGAAAGATGGGAGTGACTATTTACAAGGGCCTGGAGCAACAGGACAAGGAGGAATGGCTTCACTCTGACAGACAGTAGGTTTAGATTGGCTCTTTGGAAGGAATTCTTCCCTGTGAGGATGGCAGAGGTTGCCCAGGGAAGTTGTGGCTGCCCCATGCCTGGAAGCGTTCAAGGCCAGGTTGGATGAGGCTCAGAGCAACCTGGTCTAGTGGAAGGTGTCCCTGCCCAGGGCAGGGGAGTAGAATGAGATGATCTTTAAGGTCCCTTCCAACTCAAACTACTCCACGATTCTATGACCCTTATATAAGATTTTAGAGTCAAGTATGAAAAAACCCCACCCTCTATATAGCATACTGTGTACTTTGATAAGTAAGAGTTAATATAAATAATTCACTTCACTAAATCTACCTTGCAATTTTAATATGATTATTTTTTAAATAACTGTATAAGATTGTAAACAAATATTTAAAAATATTTTTAAAACAACAATCCTACAGAAAAGTAAAAATATATTAAATAACCTGCTAAATAAATGTAACTACAATGAAGTTGTGAAGTGATGACAGATGGAATAATTTTCTGGCTGAAAGGCTCTGTCTACAGCACAATATGGAATGTGGAGAACATCAGGGAAAGGGATACGTGGGAACAGGCTGCCCTCCACTGGTCAGTGCCCAACACACAAGGAGCACAGTCCAGTAATGGGTAGAGAGACACCAATATAAATTTGCTTCTTATAAAGCTTCTCTTTTTGAAAATAAAAAATGTAGCCAATTAAAAGTTAAGCATCAAAAAAACCCCCAACAAAACCAGTAAGAATCTTTTTGCTGAAATTAATCTGGCCACTGAAAATACAAGTAAGTGTGGTAGGCACCCTTCTTTACACAACTGATGTAACAGGCAAAAAAAGGGAGCTCAAACATTTACAGTAATTCCAGATATTTAATTTCCTCTCAGTAACCATTTCGGTAGATAATCCAACAAGGGAGAAGGAATTAAAGACAGCTGATTTCAATGAATTGAATTTTTAATGCAATCATAAAAGAACTCTGACAACCACTCTTGAAATGCAGCTCTATCTCAGGTAAAATAAAGCAGCTGTTTAACAGCTACAATGTGCTGCACTGTACAGATTATTTACTATACAAGTTCAGGCTCCTTTCACTTAAAGGAAATTTGCATGCAACCAGTATTTGGTTGATAAAGTATTTCATGATAAAGTATCATGAAAACAATGAGATTAATTATGTGAGGCTGAGAAAACATGGAGGTATTTTATATGGGCCATTTACAGAATGAGACAAGCCTAATTATTAGGTAATTTGTAATTATGTCAAATGACACCCAACACCCAGTGGTTTGCAGCATCTTCAATATTCTAAATGCAAAGACAGAACTGCTACAGGAAATAGAGACAGAATGATCAGCCAAGCCATCTTCTGTGACTCTCAAAAAATTTGATGTCATGAGTAAATACACCCATTATGCTTAGGCAGCAAAGCACATTCAAAGCCTGTGAAAGGACAAATATTTTAAAGCCTCTGCAACCATGAAAGAGCAGAACTCCAAATCAATAAAAACCAACAGTTTAACATTCTTCCCCTTAACTGACCTTTAGCTGGAGAGAATGGTTGAGAAGAAAGGGGATCAGAGCAAAGCTCCAAGGGAAATTGTAGCTGTTCTTCATTGTCTGTAGATGCTTCAACAAAGAAAACACGGCCAATTGATAATTAACCCCCAAAATAAGATTTGCCAGTAATTACAAGCAGAGTCAATTTAGTCAGGTCTGACTTGAACAGGTATTTTCAGCATGTGCATAAAGTGATGCAGTTCTGCAGAAAGAGGTGTGTGACAATACATCCAGCTGCAACATTCAATAGAACTTGTGTTCCACTGAAAAGGATTTGGAGTTTTTAGGGAAAAATAAAGTCCATTCATGCATTTTAAATTTGATTCTGCAGTTGGATCTAAGTCAGCTAATATAATAAAAATTAACACTTATTTCACACGAAAGAAAACAATTTACTTTTACTATTGAAGAAGTCAGCCATAACTTATGTTTTAGAAATATACGGCTCCATTCTACTACCTAATTCTATTCTGAAGAATTGAGTATCCTCAAGAGTTCTGTCTGAATTCCCACTTCCAGACTGCACACATACATTTCTAGCATAAGATGGTACTTCATTAGCAAGATGACCTATGCAGATCACAGTAGTATCTTCCATTCCCTCCATCTGCTTCACTGAGCTCCAAAACCATTACTGACCTGCTTAAGGATTTTAAGGAGGTTGGGGTTTTTTTTAAAGTATTACGAATAATTTACTTTCTACCTTCCTGAAGTATGGACAAAATTTTTACTTATAAGAACAAGTATTCTCTGATGATTTACACCACATGTTCCAAAATACAACAGAAATGTCATCATCTGTTACACCAACCTTTTGGAGAAATATAAAGTAGTATCATAGATAGAATAAGAAAGTACTACAGATTTGTTGATTATAAATAGCTAATACTTGATAAGTAAGTCATCCTGCTGGAGGTCAAGTACATGAACTCTAATAAACCTCTATGTGTTGAAAGAACCTCCCTGCAAAAATATGTATATTTGGACTTGATCCTTGTGGATCCCTTTCAACTCAGAATATTCTGTGGTCTGTGATCTGTATATGTAACCGAAATTAAAATCCAGACTCATTAGTCACTGGGGATAAAAAAGGAAAGATGCCTCACAATATTTACCTCTTTGCTGTGATTTTTCTGCAGGTGCTTTATTGGCTTGTAGTGCTTGGTTTTTGTCGTATGTAATGGCAACAGCTGTGACTGCAATCTGCAAATCAGAAATATTTGGCATATTAGGTAAGTTGATCTCTTGTGCAATCTGAAAAATAATTTTGCAAACAAGCAGTTCTTTGCATAGAAACGTAACAGGGAAAAAAAACATCTAAGAATTCACCAGGCATAGCAGTAAATCAAATCCTAGCCCAGTTTACCCTGAGCAGCAAATGTTAACTAGGGCCATGCCTATGTGCTGGAAGTTAAAAGCAGCAATTCACTTACCTGAACTAATTCATCCTCTGGTAGAGCAACTGTAAAATTTACATGGCAAAGACAGCAGGGAATCATAGACCGGAGTTTAAAATACAAACTCTGTTGAAGACAGGATATTATTTTGTGTTATTCAGAAAAAAAGAAAGTGTGGTTTATTTCAGAGAAATTAAGGATCAAAACTCTTTTCATAGTAGAAATCATCTAATGATAGTAATTTTTTCTTGAAGAATTACATGTGTGAAAAGTCAGGACAGAATGCAATCTACTGTGGACCTGTCTTTCTATTTCTAGAATACACTGCCAGTCAAAGGACTCCTTCAGATTCCAAAAGCTTTGGAAATCCCTAATATACTAAAAAAGGCTGAACCTATCTTGATAGCACTCACAAACTAATTACATACACTTTGCAGTCTATTTTCAAAATTATGAGGCACATGTTATTTCCAGTATAGCTGAATTTTACTTGGCTTCCATTTGAACACTTAAAAAAGTATTTGAAATAAGATTCTTACCTTCAACAGATTCTCACAGAGATCATTAAAGTTCTTATTGAGTGTTTGATTTGTTGGGTTAATGTTGCTTAATCTAGACACTCTTACTGCTGTGAACATCTGAATTAGAAACAAACATGTTTATTTTTTTGCCAACATATGCCAATATATTTTATCCAGTGTCTTAAACGCAAATTCATAAAGAAGGAAAATAATGTAAAATATGTTAACACATATGTTAAGTAAGTAACAAAATATGTTAGCTAAGCAACACAGTCAATAATCTGTTTCCTTTCAGGGGCCTCAAACTTAGCCAAACCTTTTAAAAAGCCAAAACCTTGAAGTTCATATTTACAGGAATTACTTTCATATTTCTGTATTAGGTTCTTTGTTACATAACAGCATTAAAAAAACCAACCAAAGAAAGAGGTTCTCATACCCTATTGTTCTTACCAAAATACTACTTTTATTTCTGTCACAAGGGTATCCTTTAAATTTATCTTTCAAAATATACATTTAAATTACTACAGCATATTTCAATACAATTTAGCAAAAAGTTTCAATTTTTAATAACCTTACTTGAATTTCTGGTGTCCAGTTATTTATACCAGGCATAATTTCTGTGTTGCAACTGTAAAAACCTGTGAAGAAAATATTTGGGAAAAAATCTATTTTATATACTGCAATATAAAAATACTTGTAAAGGAAACATACTTGACAAGGTATTGCAAGTATTTTCCCTAATGTGGTTTTGAATATTGAATATTACATCAGAAATGAGATCAACATTCAAAAAACAAATGTAGAATTCTTGTAGGAAGAATGGCCAATACCCAAAATGCACAACTGCTCCGCCTATTTCTATTAGATAAACTATGCACAAATGAGGAAATTTTTAAAAAAGGTATGATATGAAAAGCTAAGAAGCCAACCTTTAACAGAGAGCAAAGAAAAGACAGTAAAGGAACTACCGTAGTGACTGAATGCAAATTAAAAACAGAAGTATAACAACTAAACGGCAGAGTAAAGTAAGTTATTAACAGCAAATCAGCAATTCTGAAAGCCTGAAGATACAGTTAAATAAGCAGAAAAGAGGCCAATCTGGTAGGGCCTATATAAAAGCACAAAATAAGCTAGAAAAGAAATTGTGTAGCAGCTTGCAGAGGGTATAAATATTAACAGATTTTCTTTCAGAGCATCAAAAGCAGAAATTCTGTTGAAGAATCAAGTAAGATTTAGAAAGGATACACAGAAATAATAACATGAGAGCAGAAAACATGCTTTTCTTTTTACAGCAGTGAGTAGTACAGCTTTTCCACAATAGCAGAAAAGGAGTCTCTTGTTTATTTGTCTTGAACAAGTGTCTGAAGGAAATACTGAACAAAAAGGCAAATGAAAAAGAAAGATTCCTATAAACCACAGAATAGGCAAAAGGTGAAACAGCTAATTGGCATTGAACTCTTAACTTACTCCACTACCAGAGAAGAACATTCTTTAATCTTCAAGTAATAAGGTGCTAAAGTGACTGGTCCTACTAATTTTCCTAGTACAGGTATCTATTACTGAGCCACAGCAACTCTTCCAGAAAAGGGAGTTCATGGGCAGATGGAAAAACAAGACTGCAGAGGAGCAGTTTCCTAAGGAACAGTCACTGCTCATAAGCCCTCCACAGGCACACAGACAAAAGGCACCTGACTGATACCATCTACTTTGGACATCAGGAAGCATTTGGAAAGATCCTTCACCAAGGTCTCTTTTAACAAACTAAGAATGAAGCATCATCAAAGGAAATGTAAATATAAGACTAGAAAAAGAGGGACAAAAATGCTTAATTTTCACAGTGAAGACATCTGTAATTTTGGATTTTATGCTTCAAACACATTTATAACTTATATGCAGAAGAGGATAAAACAAGATGATTGCTGACGGCCTTAATTTAGGGCGATAAAATCAACTGCAGCAGGACTGGGTAATCAGTGAGGAATAAAAGATTTGGTGACAGTAATAGATAACCACAAGGACAGTTCTGAGCTCAACACGACTCAAAATTATTAACACTGATACCAGTTATTAGGAAGGAAACTAAGACTTGCTTAGAAGAAAGACAGGGAAATTCACAATGACAAGAGGGAGGACAAGGACAAATCAAATGTCCAGAGCAATTATCTATATAATGGACAACTACATTTGCCTCTTATCCAGATCCAGGAGTTCTGTTGGGGAAGGTGTGACATATCTATACAATGATAAATAGCATAAAGGCAACTGATACCAGGCAATAATTAGTTCTCTATTCTACTTTCATTAACCTGGAACCTACAAATTCGTAACTCAGTCTAAAAATCTTCAGAAATGGTAATATTATCTGTTCTCTTGGAACTTTTAAAATAATTTTTTTATTAAAACTAGTCATATTTTGTCATTTTGCAGCCTACAGCATAAATTGGAAAAATATGGCTGTAACTATACCAGAGGGTGGTGGAACATCTGTCAGTAAAGAATGTACATCTTCCATTGCATCTGTATCATCAATCTGGAAAAGGGAATAATTGAGAAAATCATGTTGCTGTGCCAGTAAGAAGTTTCAAAAAGAAATAAAATAACCTCTATTCCATCCAGCCTCTAAACACTCTTATTTTAGATCAGACTGAGATCTACTTCTGCTACTTCTACTTCCGCTACCTTCTGTAAATACTTCTGTCGTGTCTTTACATTCATCCTGTCTTATTGACCTGCAAGAGGTCCAAATTTACCTCTAACTTCCAACATTTTCTTATCAAGTGTTTTAGAAATGGTTTATAATTTAACTCCAGTATTGAAGGGTTCTCTGTCAAGTAATGTGTTCCTTCTTGCTCTCCATGTAAAAGGGGTTGTCTATTTTTTCCTTCAAAAAACCCAAAAACTAAACAAAACCAACCCAGATAACTTTGCCTCCCATAACTGCCTTCCCAGCCTCTTTCAGCATATCCTCATCACAATGAAATTTGTACTACTTTTTCTTACATAGCTCCAGTGAACAATGATTTTACTCTTGAAAGCTTAGTCAGGAGTTTAACTAAATCTTCTGGAATATTGTTTCTGATATCCAATTAATCATCAATCAAATATCCAAATTCTCAAAAAAGACAGTAGTAAGTGATTCCACAAGTAAAAAGCACCTTATTTTTTTTTTTTCTGTAAATGCCTTACAAAATCCTCTATTTTTTACATAGGTATTCAACCCTTTTTGCAAAAGCACCAACCAATCTAAATTTATTATCCCAACCTCTCCCAACCTGTTATTTTTTCACTCTCCTTTTATACCTCTGTTTTCAAACAAACTGCTGTTACAGTGCTCCCTCATTCTCCCTATCTACAACTTTTCTTCCAGATTATTTTCTATGAAGATGGTGATTTGTGAAGATTAACAAAGTCTTAAATGTATCTTAGGCTGCAATTACAGGCTGTATTTTAAAGTGGTTTTTAGTCAGTGATAGGTATTTGTACTACAGGATGATCAAAACTCCAGCCCTTCTTTAATACTTGCTGGAGTATTAAAGACTTCAAAATGGACAATGTTCAATCACATCTTTAATTTTAGTGAATAGAGAGGTAGAAGAAATCTATGTTCTTTATCTGTCTATAGGTGTTGTTCTTTCTAGTTGCAACTGTAGAAAGAACTGGAAGGTATTGTCAGAAGTTGTGAATTCTTAAATTGTGAAAAGCAATAGCTGAAATTCAGAAAATCTTCTGTTATGTGCTCTCTTGGCACATGCAGTTTTTTGAATGCTTTGAATACAACCCATTCTGGAAACTAATAATTCTGAATGTTCAACTGCAACAGCAAGAGCTTTGAAACAGGAAGAAAATACAATCTTTTTCTTTGCTAAATATAAAGTGTGGCAACACAGAACCTCAGTGTCTATAAAAATAGATCTTAAATTTTTGATTAGTCTGATCTGCTGCTTGAAGCAGGCAGAAGGACATTTCTTAACAGCTCTTAATTATTAGTCTAGACATTGCTACATGCTCATGAACAGCAGGGCAATCATTTTTCAGATACTGTCTGTAGACATAACAGAGCTGTGCTTTAAGCAAATAGAGTAAGAAAAAGAGAGAGAAAGCAAAATCTAATACTTCACTTTTTCCATTGATACAAAAGGGAAAAAATCATACACAATTTAGGAACTGTTCTTGGAGATGAGTAAGAAAACTTTTTTTTTTTTTAAATATATATTTCAGGATAAGAAAAGTATGAACATGAGTAGAGAAAATGTTTATCACCTCCAAGACAAAAGCATCCTTCTTCCCATGTGAAAGATCAAGCTCTGTAACTTCATCAGAGCTTTCTGACTGAGATCTCAATAGCCTGGAACGTTGTCTTGGCTCTGGAATGGGAGACCCAATGATTTCTTCAGGTAGCTCCTAAAAAGAATGTAAGAATTAACACATATTCTGCACAGCTTAAAAATAATTTCAACTCTACACAATTTGTTAACAATTCTAAGAATCAGGTCATTCTGAAAATTATTCTACTGAGAAATATATCTAAATAAGACCAAACTGATTTGGCTATGTGGCTAAAGAGATCTGAAAATCCCAGCAGCTTTCCAAAACACAGTGAAAAAAGTCTGTATCTCTATTCGTAAATAAACTTATGTTCTGAATGACTCAGTAAGAAAACGTGAATATACAGTGTATATATTTTATTCTGAATGTTTTATTTTTAAGAATAAAAGATTTACTTACTGGAGGATTAATCTCATAAAGTTCCTTGTTTTTTGCTATTGTATCATTTATTTTCTTTTGCATATGGGATATGTGCTGCTCATAGGTGCCATCATTTGGAGTCTTCCCAGCAATCTGAATACCCCCAGGTGTTGGCAAAGCTGCTAAATACACACCTGTTGCAGACTTTGAAAAAGTCACGAAGAAAAAGACAATTATATAAGCATGAATTCCTAATATTTTCATATAAAGCTTTCCATAATGCTTATGCTAAAACAGCATTGTAACATGCAAATTACAGCATCATCTCTTGCAAATAAATAAATGGATCTCTCTCTTCTGTTCACTTATGAAAAAACTTCACTATTCTTTTAAAAACTCCCTCCTCATTTTTCATGGTGGAACTCTTAATCTTGCCTAAAAATTCCAAACAAACTAAATATTAAAGCCTCTGCCACACTATGTTTTGCATAAGCAAATAGTTTTTTACAGCTTTCGAAGATTTAAAAATTGGCCAAACCATTTACAGCATCACTGAGGTTGTGACAACCCGATTTCTATTTACAGGAAACAGATCATGAAAGACAAAAGATGCCAGCCAGAATTACCCAAGCACCCTCTGATGCAGGAAGACGCAGTGTATTTCACTATTCTAACCTAGCATGACAGAATGGGGTTAGAAAATATTGTTAATGAACATTTCTTGACTTTCTCTAAGACACTTCAAATCTATCATTTATTTCTTCAGTTCCATCAAAGAAGAGGCAACAGACCTTCCCCTTGCTGCCAAATAACCAAAAGATTTACCGAGAGACTTAATTGACCTTATTTGTCATGGAACTGCAATTCAGTTTGAGGAACAGGGATCTCTTTGACAAGACCTTTAACAAATACCATCATTCTTCTACAATTTGTGCCACTGAACTGCTTAAAGTTTCTTTTCCTCTCATCCCGTTTCTAATCATCTTGCCTTCTACCATTTTCAAGAGATTTGAATCTTCTTCTGCTGGTTATGAAAGACAAGTCTGTCCTGATTTCACAATAATTAAGGCACCTTGCTCTTAAAATGACGTTTTAATATGTCTGGTTACTCCAAACCCCACACCACCTGCATGCCCTTCCGGAAAAAATACTGTAAGAAAGCAAAAGAATCCCAGGATTCCAACTGTACTTACTGCCAAGCCCATCAGCATATTTTCTCCCACAGTGATCTGAATTCTCAGCCCAAAGAGGGCATTCATTCCTCTTAGCTTGAGTTTGTTCATCAGTTGTGTATGCACTTCATACTCCATGAATGGCAAGAGGTTACTGATAGAGGTTGCATTTGCTTCTGCCTGAGCTTTCTTCTTCAGACGGCACAACCTGGCAACACAAACCAGCACAGACAGAGCTTTAATGGATTTGTGAAGATTGAAAGGGATCACAGGGTATTTTGAATTTTTTCTCCTCACTGTATAACCTAATACAGCTTCTTTTCAATTATTCTAGATTGCTGCAACAGTACAATAAAATGCCAGTTCTTTACAAGAACTTCTTGAGACAATGTCATCTGAAAACTTCTATTTTCAGCATTTCTTCTAATAAGACCTCCAATGCAAACATCTATTTCTCTTGCTGCAAACCTCAAACACTTCAGGTACAAGTATAGAAAATTACTACTGTAATTTCTAGTGGCAGAACTTTTAAAATTCCTATTAATACAGTTATTGGAGACACACACTGGAAGGAAGAAAAAAACTCCAAAACCAAACCAAACCAAACCAAACCCAAGTGCCCTCACAGCTAAAGCATTAACCATACTTATCTGAAAATAATAAAAGAAAGAGCATAGCAATCCCATCTCTGACTATATGTCAGTCATCTTCCACTCTTTGGGTTTAGTCCTAAAGCTGAAATTCAAAGCCCACACCAGTGCAATGACACTTTCAGAGAGAAGTTTTATTCAAGAACACATACCAATTGTATGTTTTATAACATAAAGTTTGATGACACCTTGGATTTTAGCAACAGCAATTCTTTCAAAGATCTCCAAAACTATAATAGGAAATATTTTGACAGATACCTGGCTTGAATAAGACATCCCTTCCCAATAACTATTGCCTCTACAGGAAGGTCAATTGTGGTGAAAAGGACATCAGGAACTTTTTGCTTCCTGCAGTTGTAACAGTAAGTGAGGTGAGCAGGGAATGGCATGTTCAATTCATCATATGGGATATGGCAAAATCCACAACCTGGTGGTGAAGCTTCTTCAATCCTAAAAATACATTATGGAGAACATACTTAAATCATCTGCATCTTGTTAACAATGATCAGTAAGTGCACATGTGTATAATCACCTACAGATACCTACTTAAATCATACACCACAGCTAAACTCTGCTCCATTATACCAACGCGACAAGTATTTACAATATATGAATTAGAAGAAGAAAAGGTTGTGCACTACTTGCTAAAATGCTATCAATAAAACTTGCATTGAAACTTCTTATGCAGGGATTGAGAAAAAGGACATTCAGTGACCAACAATTTATATAAACCTGTAACACCACTGAACTGACTTTAAGCAGTGTAACTTCTAAATATAATCCATGGTACAAGAGTTGTACAAAGAATTTACTGTACCAAACACACCAAAAAGTCTCTTTTACATTCGTTGTGTCCAAAACCCTACTAAAACTTAATGAGCAGAATACAGACAACAAACCAATCATCCTACTGAGAAGCAGCACAATATATATTAACATTGTGAAAAGAACAGCAAGATTATTTCCTAAGATAAGGTATAAGGCAAAACTTGTTATTTGCTTAGAACACTTAGTCTCTCTCCCCCATGAGCAATACCCAGGAAAGACCACAGGGAAAGAACAGGCCAACTGCACCGCTGCAAATTGATTCTGTTTCATATAAACAATTCTTCTCAGTGATTTTGAAGAGGTGCTTAAGCAAATCTGATAGATTTGGAACATTAGTTATCATAAGACTACGGCAAATATATTTTGTGTTGAAAATGAGCTTTGTCTGTTTACCTATTTTACCTCCCTCTGGCATTTCTAATCTATGCCAAGACTCTTAGTAGCACCAAAACATATATTTTGATAAAAGTGCTATTTTCTTTATGTTATGAACATAATTTTTCTTTCTCTCCATCATACAGTGACTACAAAAACAAGTATTTTAGTTCTGGCTACAGTTTTTAAAACTCTATCTACACTAGAGGACAATGGTCTTCTGCTAACAAAGTAAAAGAATAATAAATAATAGTGTGTTGACTGGTTTATTATGGAAAAAGCAATGCAAGTGCTAAAGTGTAATAAATAGCCTTGCTGACAACTATAACAATTCCTTTAAATATTTGATTACTATCCTGATGAATACATAATAAATTACCAATATGCATTAACTAATCTTTTTTCCCCAAAAATAACTTTGTGGCAATACTCATTCTTCAAATTTTATTTGCAAGAGCAGAAACAAAGGGAAACTTCATGTTTGGCCTTCAGTTTCATGATTTTGTTCATCAACTTCAACTAACACACACCTATTTTGGAAAAATCTGGCATAATATTTGTTTTATAACCAAGCTATTTTATCTCTCATGCAGCTCTTGAAGAATATTTAGAGAGCATATATACACAAAAGTAGTATTTAATGGAGCATATATACACATATTACAAACACAGCCATTTTTGGCTTATGTAAGTTATCAAACATCTGTCAATTTTTATAGTGTGATATAAAGTTGGGAAAAGAGACCTGAAGAGCAGCTAAGGGAAAAAACTGAGTTATGATCTGTGTTAGTAGTCAAACGTGTTACCTTATTGAGACTGTTAGAAATAAAAACAGAGTATCTAATTTGGTGCAGAGCTCCATTACTCCTGTGGTGGTTGTTGTTAGTGAAAAGCAGTAAAGTGGTTGGTCCCGCATCCTGCACTGTAACACTGTAACCTACCCTAATAGAGAAGAACTATCTTGGCTCTGAGGAAAAAAATCAACCTCTCCCTTCTCTGACCCTATGGAAAAGAAGCCAGGCTGCCATGACAACCTTTGTTCCAAACAGCCTTCCATGGTGCCATCCTGAAGGAACCTAGGGTTCAGTACTGCTGCTGTGCCAGACGCGGACAAAATACAGACCTCTTCACTATAAGAGAAAAGAATAACAACAGAGTGAATTCCTACTACTTAGTGGTGCTTATATACAAAATTATCAGATTAAAAGGCTAGTACAAGTCTCAATGTAGTTCAACATCACCACTAATTTTGTGCATTTGTGCAATATTAGCCATTAAAACTCACAAACAATCCTCTTCTGGTATTTAAACCACGACCATCACGTAAGTACAAGATGAAGAGGGATTGAGCAGAAAGACTAAAGAGCTTTGACTCATGTTATAAATAATATAACATCAGAAAGGCTAATCAGGTTTAAGTATGGATTTCAGTTCTATGGTTAACAATGCAAAGAAATACAGCAAACCAACCAAACATTAAAAAAAAACAAGGCATGATTTTTTAACAAAGTAAAAGGAAAGTTGAGAGCCTCAGTATCTTATTAACATTCAATTTTCAAAGTGAAGTTACAACCCAACACTGACAAGGGTGCTTCTTGAAGGATAAGAAGTGGTAAAACAGTAAAATTTTACTAGGAAGAACTACAATAATGGTACATTTCACATGTAAAGTAACCAACTATACTTCGGATTTAGCAGAGTTAAAGCTCTCAGAACGACCACAGAGCTTTTAATATTTCTCAAGTTGTTAAATAAGAGACAAACCTCTAGTATTCAGTACTTAAAATACTATATTGAAGAAAAACAGAGAAAATCTTTCCCACATTTTCTAAAATGATACATGTGCCTTTTTAAAATTTGTTGTTTCTCTTCCCAAAATAATTTTTCCTACATAACATGTCTGGCAGACCAGTACTTACACACACAGGCTTGTGCTTTAAGCATGGAATAAAACTAAACTGGCAATAAGCATGGGAATTCCAATAAATATTTTATCAATAATCAAACACTACCACATTGAATTCCTTTAGAGAAATGCAAGCATCGAATAACCCAATAACTGATTGCCTATGCTCTGCACATTCTTTCCCCATAGTTAAGGTAGAAAAGATAATACAAACTATCCATGCTTTTAACAAGGAGACCAACAAGCAAAGGAATAAATGCTTCATTTTGGTGTGTTCATCCCTCAGTGATGGAGTAATTCTGAGGTAAATATGGTAAACCAAAACTTTTCCAACTTCTCTCCTTAAAGAAGCAAATCTTTAGTGCTTTTACCCTAAAATATTTAGGCCAAATCAACTTGAAAGAAAATAAATTCAGATGTTTGAATTTGCTCATTGCTTCCCAAAAGCAATTCAAAATAGGGAACCAGAGTAATTTTCTGTTTAATATCATCAGACACACCTGGCACCAGAATGAGCTGCTTCTGGGCCTGAAATGTGAAGTTCTCTATTTAAGTTCAGGTCTGCCAGTTGTTACCCAATAATGAAACTTCAAAACATATACTTTTAGGAATAGTCTTAATTATTTAGGTAGATTAGGTTTAGAAAACTTCATGGATAAATTAATATTGTTACTACAAAGCAAATTGTAGGCTTTAGTTCAAAAGAAAAAATTGTAACATTCATTAGAAAAAACTTAAAACCCCTATCTACACATATATAAAAAATGCCTAATACTGAAATTCGATAATCTCACTTAAACTCTCTAAAGTAGTTATAGAATAGACAGTACCAACAACTGTGCTGGAATAGTTAATTTTTAATCCGCTGATGATGAAATACGTTTTCTGTGGCATTTTGAAAATCAAGTCATCATCATGATTTACCAAATGCTGGTTGATTCACTGTAGCCCACTACAGCATGACAACCTAATGCCTTGGCATGGGATTTTATTTCTTGTCTGATTTCTGCCCACCAGGCATCTCGTGTCTCTGGTTCATCTGAAAGACAAAGTATAAATCAGTTCACTATTCTGTACTATGTTGACAGAAAGCTTCATGCAATTAATCTGAAAAGTTGAGTTTTTCATATTCAAGTGTTTTGTTGTACCTGGACACTTTATTTCCTTCCTATTTATCATACTTCGAGCAAACACTAACCGGACTTTTTCACTAATTATCTTGTTTTGCCCCCCTGTGAGCAGGCTCTAACAAATTACTGCATTCTCATTGTTGTCCATATGACAGGTAACACCAAAATACTGTAGATACTGTTCCAATCTCTACCCATTTTTAGTTCCAAATCATACTCTCAGTTTCCAACAACACAAGAGCAGTGTGTAACTTGCAACGAAGCATCACAGATACTCTGTAATGTTGAAAAACTAATGGTAATGAAACAGTATTTGTAGTAGTAAACTAATATTTGACTTTGCTGTACACTTGATATCTTTGAAATAATAGTTTTTCCTACTGCAAGCAGTTCTCTCTGTTAACCAGATTTTAAATATATTTGTTCAAGACTGTATCACTAATCAAACAGACAGTTCTGTGGCACTTCTTCTAACTGTGAGAAGCCATAGGGATTTGAAACTACCTCTACATTTACAACATGAAGAAGTACAGGATGTATGCTGTCAGTGCTTTTTTGCTTCAGCATCCTGGAAACTGCACCTTCCCTCCATGCCCATCAATGGATTCAAATTACCTTTATTGTCCTCAAGGTTATATGTTAAATATATCCTGCCTGCTTTTCTTGAAAACTACAAGATACAAAACCACAAAAAAACACTGTGCTGCTAGAATAAGTTCATGCAATCCATTTATTTTAACTGCTCAGCAATTAGTTCCTATAACTAAAGCTCTTGTCTTGCAAGCTTTTTACATATGGAGTCAACAAATACTGAATTTATAACTAGAATTTGTCACCTGTTTTCTTCTCTCAAAACTTCTTACCTGTTTCAATGAATGAATGTAGTTGGCAACTGTGTTAATTGTTGATACAAAAAGGGAAAACCAGTAACAAACAATAGGCACTCGGGTGCTACCAAGGCTTCTGAGTAGAGAGATTCTTATAGAATTTCCCTGAAATTAACTGAACTTAGCACAGATACAAACTTCTGGCCACTGAGTTCTCCTTGCTGAATCATAATTTAAATATCAAGGTCAAAACCTGAAATTTATTTGGAACCAATTTTGTACTACCAGGAATATTTATCAACACAGTGTATGATAACCCCATTATCATACACTTGGTTCTTTGACAACATGACAAACAAAAATGCAAGATGCAGATATACACATAATTTAAAAGTTACTGAAACAGAAATGCTGTAAAGTAAGATGTATTCATTGACGAATTTACCTCAACTTTGCATTGAGAACTAGGCTTTCATTTTTCTAAACTAAACTAATGATCATTTTCTAATTAAAAGGAAGAACATAAAGGTCTGTATATTCAATTATACCTAACTTTAGATGGCAATGCTTGTGTAACTCACAGCATAACACTGACCAGCAGCAGCCTGGATGCTCAGACTGAAGTTTATTCAACCTTTGCTTTAAGAAATGAACACTGAACAGAAAAAAACGTTACAGGGAGAGTTCTTAGGAATGTTCTCTGCAATCAACAAAATATACATGTCAGGACACAAAACAAAGGATTTCTGTGAATTGTATCAATCATGTTCTGTTATATCCAAGTTCACTTTAGCAGGTTTCAGTGCATTACCGGCAGAATCTTGAGGTGCTGCACTTCACTCTCAGTGTGAAAACACTGTTTAACTCAGTGACTGGGAAAATAAATGCTTAAGATGATACTCGGCAATCCTGACTCAGATTCCCGGAGCACCTGCTCTTCTGAGCTTTGGAAACTGAGAATCCTACAGAAATAATCCATTGCAACACAGGGCTGGAGCTCCTCAGCTCAGCTCTCAGAACCATTTGTGGTACAAAAAGTGGGAAATGTCTTCTCTTGGCATATGCACTTCTGGACAGAGGCTGCTTCTGCTGCCACCAGGTAACAGCAGTAGGGGTAGTTAAATCAAAGGAGAATCTTTTGAAATGGATTGTAAGGCCAGGCTACAATATCTGACAAATTCAGAATGTCTGGAAGATGTGAGACCACAAGCACATTCTGTCAAAGTTCTCTCAACTGTTTTTGGTGGAATGGACAAGGATCTTGGCAGCAATTCCTCCTTACCCCTCCAGTCATGGGCCAGAGATTGTTTTGATAAGCAACGTGTTTCTCTCTACAGACGAAAAGTCTAAGTAGCAAAAATGGGTCTCTGACCATGCAGAAAAACACCTGCTCAATGAGACTAGATCACAGGCAGCTGGTTATAAACACTGACTAAACAGCCACACAAATTCTTGTACTTCACAGAAAAACACCTGCAAACGAGAAGTACCCTTTTTTTCTAGACAAAAAAGCGCCAATTTTCAAAACCATAACTTTTTACACCTTTTGGTTCCATGTGGCAAAAACTGCTTCTACTTTTCACCAGTGACATTTCTATGACAAAGAGCAAGAAAATGTGAAGTCATGATGAGGATTTGAGAGTTAGCAACAGGTGAAGTGACTGAGGATAAACAGAAAAATAAAGGTAAGATTACAGACAAGAATGACATTGAAAAGGAATGTAGCCACAGTGAAAACTGAAATGGAATGAGATGTTGAAAGGAAACGGGGATCCTTAAAGTGAACAGAAATGGTAGAAATAGTGACGGGTCCCAAAGTCTATGCAAACATTTAGCTTTCCTCCACAAAAATTTATAGTTTAAATTATTGAAGTTATTAAGAGACTCAACAATTTTCTTACCTAACATCTACAAGAACACCTTATCATTATGGCAAACACATACTGTTGTGAAGTTGCTCAAAACTATGTCTTGCTAAAACAACATTTAACCCTGTAGTCTAAGAATCTGTTCAACATCAGCACTAACAAAACTATTAACTACAGAAATGTAATGGATCCTTTTAATTCTTATTAGAGGTAAGAAGTATTTTCCAGCCATTGTCTTCAGTGTTAACAGGATCAGGCCCAATATCTTTCAAAGAATCCAACAACTTCTTATTGCACAAGAACAAATATTTCTGTAAGTCATGCATAAACAAGTGTTTGTAAAGAAGACTGGGACCTCTGTTTAAGATATTTGACTATTTTTTTTGTTCCAGAAAGAGGCCAAAACATAACAATTATGTTTATATATAAATACTGTACATTCACCGTTTACGTGAACTTACCTTTGCATATTAAAACACAAAATAATTGTCTACAATTAAGATCAAACACCATGACATTGCAATAATAAGTTTATACAAAACACTGAATGCAGTGCAATGTGTAGCATTCATATTCTTCTGACAAATATTTTCACAAGCAGCCTTTTTGACACATGAGCCACACAATTTCACATGGGGATGCCGTCGTAGCATTTACAAGTTTAGTAAAGCTAAGGATTTACATAAACAATTAGAGGAGTTAGGGAAGCAGGATGGCATGTGTCCAGCACACTCCATGAGAGTGCCTGTTGGTTTTTTTTGCTAAGGCAAAAGCTTAAGAACTAAGGGTTTGCAAAGCAGATTCAGCAGACAGGAGCCAGAAACGGTGGGTATTTTGGCGCATGCTTGGATCAGGTGACAGTACAGACTGAAAACTATGGCAGCTCACTGAAATGGTTACAGAAAGTAATGGCCCTGGATTCTAGGTGGAAGCAAAAAGGCAAGCATACAGAGCACTCAGTCACAAGCTTTTCTAGCAAATGTACCGAGTAGTTTGGACCAAGGTTTGTCTACAACTTTAAGCAGAAAAGTTTGCAGGAAATTCCACTGCTAATTATGCGCCCTTTGTGGGAAACCAAAGGCTGAATATTAAACTTACTTTATTAATGTTTCCAAATTGGCAGGATATTTATAAACAAGTGGAAGCAAAAGCACACTGTTTCTATAGTTGAGGACTTGAGAAACAATGTTGTCAACAGTACAGTGTTCTATAAAAATCGTGCCAACTCAAACCTCCTCCAGCTGAAACTTTCCAAACTGATTTTATTCAGCAGTTTTATAAGATACAAACAGCACTTTTGTTCCCGGAATGTTCTTCGAATTAGCTCTATCCACCACCAAGTCACCCATCTCCTTTAAAATACAACGTTGAGCTGTACTATCCATGGGACAATATCCTGTGTAAATCTTTCACCTAGACACTATCACTTCCTGATTCATAAGAAGCAACACCTTTCCCAAGTTATTTGCTAGAGGCTCACTTGTTACAGGTTCTTTCAAGATTTAGCCAGAAGCTGCATTTTGCTAGTCCATACTGATTTTTTAAAACTGAAGAAAGATTAAGAAGAATGGTCTCTTGATGACATAGCTCATACCCAAGAGTTGCTGCATCCTTAAAGCTGAATCCCTAAACATCCTGAGGAAATTACTCCAAAGTAGAAACTGTCTGGTTAATTTCAACCAATTTTACATTGTATAAGTTAGTAAATATTTACATGTATAATGCAATACTCTGACAGGAGGAGGACAATCATCTGAGGAATATTTTCACAATCTATAAATGACTCCTTGTTCTGTTGTTTCAAAAATGGCAATGGAGGCCAGTAATATTCTTTCAGATTCAATCTTCGAGTCTTTCATTAGGCAAAGCCATTATCCACACCTTCAATATTCCCTTATTTTTGTATCTACTTAATGAAAAACCCAAAAACAGCTTATACAGAAAGAAGTGTGGTATTTTTCCGTAGGTTTGGCTGGTTGGGCTTTTTTGACACCTTTGTTAGTTTTATAAGCAACCTTCCCTGGACCTTGAAGTTCTATTTAATCCTTTCTGCTTATCCCATAAACATTGACATTATCTATTTTCTAAAATATTTAACAACTAAATAACTGTACGGAAACACAAATCCCCTGGTCTGTAAAGATTAACACAATTTTCAGGCAGCAAATAACTAAACCTACAGCCGATTAACCTGAAACTTTAAAAAAAGTTTCCAAGCCACTCTATTCTTGTTTAACAAAACTACTCCCTATATTCATCTTTAAGACTAAAACATGTACAAATGAAAACTTTGTTACAAAAAGTGAAGGAAGTAGATTATTGGGATATATCAAAGGAAAACTAGGATACACTAAACCAGCAGGAAACAGTGTAACCACACCCAAAGAGAACAGGTACACTTACTCTTACAAAGTTATACTCCAAATAAAACATCCAGCCTGCAAAATATCATTGATAACCAGTGCTTTTCTGCCAGACGAAGTCAGAGGAGCAGCACGCCTCTCACTTCTTAAGCCCAAACTGCTGAATGAGCAAAAAAAGACTTGAAAGTTGAAGGAATTCTTCAATTACTAAGGAGACAATTTTAAGAACATTTAGGATTAAAACTGCATTTACAGGATGAGATATTGGCTGGCTAATTAAACACAAACCCTTTCATGTGCAGGGCAGTTTTCTACTGGGTCAGTCAGGCCAAATCACTACATGATCACCAAAAGACTCCAAGAGAAACCATACAGAAAATTCCATACATCATTCCTTTCAGTGGCAGCTCACTGTTGAGAAGTGTTAGCTTTAATCCCAAAATACACTCCAAGATGGAGAAGCAGAAGGGTGCTCCCCTTATGGCTTAGTACAGCCACAACAGTGGCTATAACTTTTTCTTTTAATTGTAGATGAAGGTCTGATAGAAACAGCACAAACTGAAAAAAGTATTATCTAAAAAAAAAATCTTGCAATAATGTCAAAGCAGCAGAAATAATTTAGTGTAGAGCTAAAGGAAAAGAAACCACCATATGATGCAACCTAAATAAAATGAAAAATGTAATGTCAAAAGATAAGGCATTTGAAGGAAAAAAAATACATCCAGAATATATTAAAAATGAAACTATTAAATAACATTCTAAAATACTTAAAAATGAAGGTTTAAATTGCATCACATTTAGAATTATACAAGCCCAAAAATACTGCCCAGAAATAAAAAAATGTTAAATATGGGAAATAAATTTGCCTCTGGAAAATCAGTTCCATGCATGTGCCTTTGTTAATCCAGCTTTTAGCGATTATTTCAAACAGTCATTCATCCTAGAATGGTGACTCAGCAGGTAATAAAGAAACTACTTATTCTATTTTGTGTCTCTCTGTTGCTTTGTCACCTCGGCACAATAAATACAACCTATTTTAAAACATGAGCAATCTTCAAAGAAAAGCTTCAAATGACTACAACAAAGGAGCTGTTAGCCAAAGCTGGGGACACTATGCTGTAACAAGACAGGGCTTTCTAAACCACATTTTATATATTTTATTGCTGCAGGAAAGGGATGGCATTATTTGCCATGAAATGACACTCTCTCTGAATTTCCTATTCCTTGTTTGCACTCCTCAGGAATGCAGAACCTCTGCATTCATTATTTCTATACACTCACAGTTGTTTATTTTGTTTTAAGACAAACTAGGCAGAAAAGTCTCTTTTAACTTCTGGATCCAAGGAGACTTAAAAAGAAAATCTCTTGTGCCTCATGTTATCCACTGACATTTATCAGTTATTCCTATAACCCTGTTACGGTCAGTTAGAACTTGTGTTCTCTGTCTGTATATTTTCCTACAAAGCTGTCTATAGACATTTTACAAGGCCATGTTTAGCTGTAATTATGTAGCATTTAGGAAGGAGTTGATTCAACCAGAATCATTCTGGTTTTCTTCTAACAATGATATATTTTGAGCCAGGCAAATAGTTCTACAACTGTATGTTTGCAACCACAGAAGCAAACATCAGAAGGCCGAAAAAACTCAATGCAATCCATGAAGGAAATTTTATGAAGACCATAGTTTTAGTCAAGCCTCGTATTTTGAAATTAGGATGAGTTATGTGCAAAAATAACAATTTTCTGCAAGACCAAGGTTCTCTCTCTTGTGTACTATCAATTCAAAACCAGTGTAGTTGTGCAACAAGCAACGGCTTTTTTGGAGCACTTGTGCAAGGAAAAGTTTATATTGGCTTTCACACCATTAGCCAGAATTTAGGGAGAGTTTTAAATCAGTATGAACAGATTAAATAGCATTACTTAGGTAGGCAAAGAGTTCTAAACAAAGATTTTAAATGCCAAGTTTATTTATGAATCTCTAACAGAACATGTGGATACTATTCTATGCTCACTGACAGTGACCACTCTTTGTTCAGTTACATAAATATCTACTTAGAACTCTCCAAAAAAAAAAAATTTTTATGCACAGTCTCAATGAAAATTATTTCATTAACATAAGGGTGTATCTGCTTCCAGAAAGAATATTCAAACACCATTCACATTAACCACAGAAATTACTTAGGACCATTCACTCCTCTGGAAAAGCTGCTGGAAACGGAAGTAAATTATTACTGGAGAACATCAGACCCCTCACTCTTTTCAGAAAAAGCCTCTGACAACTACCTTAACCTCCCATTTTCATATCAACACAGACTGGTAGACAAGAAGTCAACCTGGAAATTCTCCAAGAAAAGGCAAGAGGTCTACATGAAAATGCTGGGGTTTTCCCTACTAGTTCTGAAGGATAACCACATCAGATACTAACAGGAACATTCTGACATTTCCTACTGTCTTCCTACAAATGGGCCACACTTACACCCCAGAAAGCAGCTTGAAATGTAATTTGCACATTCTCTGTATTTCTGTGAAAGAAAAACATTCAGTTACAGAACCAAAACATAGCCAAGCTTTCCTCTTGCATTCCTCATATGCAAAACTAACTCTGGAGAATTTCATACTCCAACAGCAAGACTGGATATCACACACGACGCTCAAGAGATGCTTAAGAAGTTTTTAACAATCTTTTATCTTTCCATGTTTCTGACTACTGGATCTGAAGATGCACTGCTGGAGCAGCTTCCTGAATGAGGAGTTTAAAATTTAATTATGTGAGAAACTATATGTTAGTGCTATGAAACAGCCATATGGAAAAGTAGCCTCTATTCAACAAGTTCGTGCACTGCCTACCTTTCTGCTCTGTGTTTAACCTCAGTGCCAAACTTTTAACAAAGATCCAGTTTTCTGGATTGAGGATTCCTCGCATGTTTTTATACTTATAGTCCATTACTTCTCAGAGACCGCATCAGAGCATATCTTCCACTGTATTATGTGCTCTCTTTTCTATGAATTTTTGCTCAACTCCCTACTTTTTTTTTTTTTGCAAATTCACCTTCATATCCACCTTTTTGTATTTTACAAACATTTAAACAATTCTTCATTGAACTATATGCAATTCCCAGATGTTTAAGCAGCTTCTTTTCCATTCATGAAATAGTCAGTCTTTACTTCTTGTGTCTGATTTTCAAGCATCTTCAAATCTCTGACTTTTCACTACCACTGGATGCTCCTGTTGTATCTTACACACAATTACACCACTGGCAAGGAAAAAAAAAAAAAAAGAAATATCTTTCTGCACTACACAGGTTACTAAGCAAGCTGAAATGAAGCCTGAACATTTTCCAAAAGGAAAATAATTTTATCCCACTTACAGCTGTGATGACATTCTCTGTCCAGCAGGAAACCCAGCACTGCAAAAACCCCATACTTCCAGGAATAAGAATGTAACCTGCTCAGTCCCAAGCCAGTAGGATTAACTAGCCCTTCCTACAGACCTACTGACACATCAAGGCTACAGAAACACAGCCAGTTCTCAGGGAGGTATTAACTCTACAATTACTGTTTGGTTCAGACCTCTCTACTCCAACCAACACTTTTAGGTAACAAGCACCTCTGGGTGAAATGGTTTTTTATAAATATATACACACACATTCATTTTCCTGCAATCTCTAAAAAATTTAGACAACAGTTTTGGATATTCTGTCAAGAACTGAATTCCCGACTTTGACTTAGCTTCCTAACCTTACATTATGGATCACTTTCTAACCTAGTTCAAGGCATGTTTAGTGTCTGTACATAACTCATTTACTCCATTATTCTAATAAAATTCTTTCAATAAAAACATCCTACTAAACAATCTGGAAGAAGCAACAATGAATTCCAACGTTTCAAGGTCGCACACAATAAACAAAAATTTTGACAAATTTTTAACACCTTAGATCAGCCTATGCTGCACCAGTCATAGACCTGAGAATTTGATAATATTCTTTTCATACTGAAAGTTAATTTTAAAAGATTATCACTTTAGAACAAGCAAAGAAAACCAACAAAATCAGAAAGGCTCATAATCATAATATTTAAGGATGCTTACTGTAACAAGGAACAATAAAAATCAGCCTAAAATAGTTATAGGTTCTCCCTACTTTTGAACAATTTTGCAAAATGAAAAATGTCTCCTTTTTAATAACTGTACACTTAAACTGAATTTTAGAGCATGACACAGAGCTGCATGGTAACACTGAATTACCAAGAAGGAAAGTTTGTTTCTGGTGGAAACAAGCCCTCAGAGGTCAGCTTTGTACCTTTTTATTGTGCCAGCTTTAAAAATATCAAAGTTTGACAAGGTCTGCTGGCTTGGATGTTATAGATAGGGAAGTTACGCCTGCCTCTCTTCCACAGCATGTTATCTTTCCAGAGGGAAAACACGAGAGGGAGAAGTCTTTATTTCATCTAGACTGCATCAATTCATTTATTCCTTCTACAGCTGTATAAGGAAATTACACACTTTGATTACTAAAACTGCATTAAAAAATAAGAATACTGAGGCTTTTTTCAAGCTAGGTAATGAAGTGATTAAAAAGTTCAAATAATTATGTTTTAAGTCCTGAAACTGGCTGCGTTTTACAATGCAAGATTTATGAACCAACAAATCCTGGGCTACATACTACCCTTCTCTTTAAACTGATAGTTCTCTATTTTTCTTGGACAATTTTTACATCTATTATTCTCTATAATACATCTATTATTTTAGAGCTATTATTAAAAACAAACACATTCATCAATTTCCTGAAATTAACAGGAGGAAAGCCTTTGTTGAAGAAAGTGCAAGCTCATGCAAAACCAAACCAAACCAAACCAAACCAAACCAAACCAA
>VZTA01001491.1:2717-28888 GCA_013398855.1 Mohoua ochrocephala | reverse complement strand
AAAAAACAAAAAAAAAAACCAAAAAAAAAAAAAAAAAAAAAAAAAAAAAAAAAAAAAAAAAAAAAAAAAAAAAAAAATCACACCTGACACGATCCCAACTGTGTAAGGAAGAATCCATTCTCTTTCCCTAAATTACTTCCTTCATGGATGCTGAGCTGAAAGTGACTACCAAATAAACATCTGAACATTCAGCTTTCCAGATTGATATTTAATTATTCTTAGCAATACTATTTTATACTAAAACAGTGGTTTGTAATTTTAAAGAAAGTCTTTAACAGCATGAAAACATGACATTTAGGCATTTGATGATTAAATAGATTTAAATTTGAAGCATTAACCTAAATATCCTAGAGCATTTCTAATAACTTCACTGAGCTGCCATAATTTCTGTCAGCATATGTAGTACTGAATGACTAATAAAATACCTGAATTGAAACTATTCCAGTCTAGCAGTTTGTATGATCTTGTGTTACCCATAATTCCGACAAAGGCTGAGTTCAAAACAGCAAATTAGTAGATCAGTTATAGAAGCAGAATAGTAAAAAAAAACTACCAACAAGAACACAATTGACAACACCACTCCACAGGAACTGGAAAGACATAGATAGCAGAGTTAATAAGAGGCTGAAATAGAAAGGGAAAAAGGAGCATGCTATAGCAATCTGGCACTAGGCGACCAAAGTGGACAGTATATGGCAATTTTGTCTTATTGGCAAGTTCTTAATCCACCTTCAAATGTTCTCTCCTCTTCCATGTTTTCCTGATTTATTCACTGGCCAGTTTATTTGCTTCCTTTATTATTTTACAGACTTACATGACTCAAATGCTTCATGATCATAACTATATCAGAATTTTTTTCTACTTCTCCACCTTCCCTCCCACAGCCATGTGCCTTCATTCCCCCCTTTTGTTCTCACTATTTTGCAATATACTGAGTTCCAAGGATCATGCATTTTACATTCACTTGTCAGGAGCAATCTGCAAGTCTCACAGAAACGCTATGCAAACATACATCTCTATCTTGCCTTATGTCTTATACTGCTTCCAGTCAGCTGGTAAAAATGAAGGGGTGCATCATGCAAGAAATTAGTTTTTAAAACTTCTGAGCAAAATTGATTTTTTCCCATTATGTCTTACGTCTATCAGAGAGTAAATTTTGCACATAAGAGACCTGTATCAGAAATCTGTTGAAAATACAGAATCCTAAAATAACTTTGTGGCAAAGAAAGGAAAGACTCACATATAAAAGTATATATATACTTTGACATTTCTTTTAATCTTCCCTTCACTGTGTAAATAGATCTTAAAATAGGAAAACAAAAGAGCAATACTGTGTACTAATGTACTTGAAAAAAAACCCTTAAAGTAGGAGGATCTAATTCAAATTAAGTCTTGGATTTAATTTCATGTTGCCAGTTTACTGAATCTTTAGATCAGCAACAGTCTGATCTACCTGCTTGGAGAATTGCTTGCCTTGGGCCATAGGAAGAAAAGGAAAAGATTAGTTTTTTGTACTTAAGGATGTATTTGCCTAAACTTTTATTACTCCTGACTAGTGCATGCAAAACCACCACAGGTGCTATTTTACTCTCCTCTGCATTTTTAAGTGCACTGTCAACTCCAACTTTTTGCAAAGCATTCCTCATCTGGTCTCAGTGACTAAACCAACCAAGTCTTCAGAGTCAAAAGTCACTTAGTTCTAACATTAGAACTAGGACATGCAAAATACACATGTTCTAGTACTGGGGTTCCCAGGAAAATCATAAGTAAAAATCTTGAAGTACTGTTCAGTAAAGGTTTTTAAGAACAGAAACAAAGCTGTAAAGGTTAAAAACCATGTTGTGAGCTAAACTGTAGCCATTAGTCCTTAAGGATTTCAAGGAGCTGAAAATGAGAAAACATTCATAGTTAAGATCAAGCATTTAATCTCATTTTTGTTTGAATGGGAAACTTGCATCAAGCTTTAATACCAAAAAAATTAATTAACCCCTCAATAATTCAAAGACAGTTTTCAGTGCAAAGTTACTGATTCAAAGTACTTTTATTACTACTTTAAATTGCTGAAATGTTTCTCACTAAAAACATAACCTTTGAGTAACTTATTTTTCAAGCTTAAATGGTTGTCTGAAATACACTGCTTTTGATATACATTGTTAGAATAGATCTGTATCTATTCAAGCACTGATATGTTATAAAGGTTAGATGACAGGCCTTGTGCAAGGAAGTCATTCCTGTGCTGACATACCAGGATTGTGGATGCGATCCAGGAGCTTCACTGAGCGAGCACTGACAACACCCCCAACGTGGACAAGAAAGCCTGGTGGGAAGGTCGTCAAGGTAAAAAATGGGAATTCCTGTTATGATTAAAAACAAACATTAAATGACTGCTTATCAACCACGGCTGAGTGCAAATTAACATGCAATGAATTGATCATTTCCCTGAAATACAAGCAAAGCAGTTACACTGGGCCAGACATGTCCTTCAGGCTTACTGAGCACTGCAGAACCATATGTCCTCATGGACCCATTGTATCAGAAAAGCAGAGGTTTTACACAGTGAAAGAATACTTTTCCCCCATAGAGTTGTTTCTCAGCACAACAGTGATAAATACATCAAAACTTCACATATTTGTGTTCGCAAAACCTCTATTGATCCTCTTTTAACATGGCTGCTAAACACCAGAATTCTACTTTCATTAGCTGATAAAAAATAAACATTTTTCTCCATTTTTAGGTGTTCTTGTTACAACTGACTGCAGTTTGATTCTGAAGCACAGGGTGAAACAAACTGAAGTCTTGCAAGAATGATGAATGTCTTACTACAGGAAAACATACCGAAAAAATATCAAAGGCCTGCTCTGCTCATAAGCTCTAAATACAACAAGTAAATACCCATCTTTTAAAATAAAGCATAGGTCTTGAAACACAACTGTAAGTTCTTAAACTAAGGTAATTCACTTCCAATTAATTTGCATAAGTTACTTTTTACCAGTTTATAAGTAAAATGAAGAGTTACGTTTCAGCAACTACTCCAGCTTGTAATTCATAAAAGAGGCAAAGTAAGTAATAATGGCAATTTTTCAAGACACATACGATGAAATAAAAGTCATATTCAAAGAAGTTGAGCCCAAAACTAGGTTCTAATTTCTCCAGAGATGTTCTGTGATATGTCTAATATATACATAATAGCACACTTATGGGGGAAAGGCAATAATTCATGNCAACAACCATGCAATCACGTTTTGTATAATTTTAACTGATTAAATGGAACAAATAAATACCGTAATTTTATATGAGAGAAAGTACAGGACAGATTCCTTTCTCACATACTTGGAAACAGTACAATTCAACTGAGCTTCTACCTGAACAGCACACATGCTGCAGATTCAATGAGGATCAGGTTCTTCTAGCAATACATGGCATGAAAAGTCATCTTAAACTAAGGCCCAATGTAGGTTTAAAAATTAATACTTCAGGATTCTTACCACCCTTGTTATAGGAACTCTTAAAACTTTTAAAAGGTCCTACAAACTTCACGTTTTCTGGATTTTCATTTGGCTTAAACTTTCAAAATTAAGAGGCAAACTTTGAAATCAGCAACCATTGTATCAATAACCAGAAGAAAAATAAAAACAATCCCAAAACCCAAACCCTGCGGTTTTGCCTTATGATGCAATTAAAAAGCAGGAAGATTTCGCCCCAGGATTCTGAAAACCTGCTTGACTGATGGGTCTTCAGGAGCAGCGATGGATCTCTAGAGAGGGATACAGTAAAGATTCCCCCAGAAGGTTCTAACAGATTGCAAAGTGCTTTGCAAGGCATCAGAATAGTCAAAATATTCAAAATATTTGCTTTCCCAGGACTGCAGAAATCAAAAAAAAAGTTTACTGAATGTGCCACCTATATGAAATTCCACTAAGCCTATACTACATTTACATTTTTTATATACGCATACTCACATTTGCACTGTGCTGAAGCAGTATGGAGTGAACAAAGTAAACAATACTCCATGCTCTAAAGCTTAAGCAAATCCAACGTTTTTTAACCTACATGGAAATTCAGAAGTTTTTTCATTTTCTGTTCATTTCCATAAGGCTACGTACTGCAAGTAATTTTAACACGTTCAGACCTCCAGTTTGCCTGATTCCCTATACTAGAAACCAGGAGTAAAACCTCAAATAATAACATGGTTTTATCTCAATCAATATATCGATACTCCCAAGCCTGTATTATGGTACATGATAAAACAAAGTGTTCTATCAGTTAATTTGAGCCACAGACAAATCAGGGTAACAGACTCACTGAACCGTTCTGACATGATTCTGTTAACAATCTCTCATTCATTCTGACACAGATGGAACTCCATCACTTCATATGATGACTTTTTTTTTCTTTTTTAATCTCATTTAGAGGTTTTTTTGAATTTTATTATTATATTACTCAAATACAAGTTCCAGCCTCCATTACATGTTGTAAACTGTAATAGTTCAAAATTATAAATCTACAGTTATTTCAGGGAAAACAGAGAATTCATAAGAACCAGATGCAATTCCCATATTATAAATCCCCTTTATTGCTGCAATTTGCAAAGGACTACCTTTACATCAAGGTGATGCAACCACACGGTATTTCAGTGTATGATAAACAAGGATGATTTCCAAGCTATAACTGAAGATGGTCAATCATTTTACCAATACCAATTCACTATTCCACTTTACAGTCATTGATTGCATAGACCATGAAAGAACTGTCACTGTTTTAATCCTTGCAACAGCACAGAGATTTTTTGGGGGGAAGTTTGATAAGGTTACAATCAAATCCTCAAATATTTGCTTAATACGATGTTTAAAAATGTATATACACATACATGTATTGCTAGTGCTCTTCTTTTTTAAGTACATTTCATTCAAAGACACACAAAACAATGAAGAAGCACATGGAACACGGCCACACACACATCCTTTGGTGTAAGTGCCAGCTGAAGCAATTCTCTGATTCCCTTCCAGCCATTCACTCATTCCCTCAGGTAATGCTCGGGTGTGCTCACAGAGCTTTTGGGGCTGAACCAGAGCAGAGAACTGCTCCACATAAAGATATTGTTCACTTCCTGGCTAATTATTTTTATTCTAAACACATTTACTGTGCCATCTCACCAGGTGGCCAAACAACCTTACAGTTTTTCTTGACCTGAACTGAGGGGATGGGTGGATAAGAAGTCACTGGAAAGAAAAGATGCTTAAGTCAGGATTTCAGCCAAATGAATCTCTCAGAGAACTGCACTCTTAACACAACAGATTTCCTGCAGTGCCCTTCAGAAATGAAGGCCAACAGATCCCCATTTTGAAAAGGCAGCAGAAAAGATCTTTCAAGCACTTGCAGAATGTAAAAACAGGAAGAGAACAGAATTTGTCAAGTGGAAGTCAGAGACACAAAATACCATTGAGAGCAGCCATTTGGCCATTTGGCCGTTTCTACAAAAACATAGGCTATTTTTTTAGGAGTAAGATAACCTCAAATTTTCCTACTGATGGAAATACAACATATATATTTTTAGTTAAAAATACACAGAAAAACAGCTGTGCTACAGTTACTCTTGCTATTTACAGACGTACAGGGAATTGCTAACAGTTATTAATGTACAATGTAACATGTACATGAGTTTTCCACAGTTGTATTTTCTGCAGGTTTATTTTCAGGGAAGAAATTGAGGACTATTACCCTTCTAACAAACGCTGTTCTGTCTGCAGTTAGGGTTATTTAAGTAATACACCAAAACCACATTTGATTAAAAATAGCTGTTGAGACATGTAATTAAATTAACTTATTTTAAGGTACCTTAGCATTACCATATACCCAAATAAACTAAGTAAGACTCAAAAGAACTATTTGAGAAACCTGGTCTCGTGGGAGGTGTTCCTGCCCATGGCAGGGTGGTCGGAATAAGAGGATCTTTAAGGTCCCTTAAAGTAATCTGGGATTTTATAATATTTCTAATACATGTGGAAATATATTATACGTACTGAATTTATTCTTGGTTTCCCCAAATACTTGCTATCCTAAGTAATCCAGACAAGTAGAGTGCACTGTTTTATGTGTGTAATATTAGAACAGACAAAATAACTTACAGATGTTATTCATTCTAGTTAACTCCACTTTAAGGTAACCAAAAGAGGTAACACCATAGCAAAACCACATCCAATATGAAATTTTCAGGAGACAGAATGAACATATGTTTTATCAATTAACTGTCCACACGCTTTGCTGCTACATCATAATCGTCATCAATAACAGACTCAACATGTCTCCATCCTATTTTACAGTATTTTTTTTCTACTAGACAATACACAGACCTTATCAAAATAGTGTGCAAATAATTCAAGCTCTAAAAATACATTAAAGGCTCTTAATTTACATTTTTATTGTCTTTAAAAAGCTTCCTAAGGAAATAAAAAGATCAGCCATGGAATGTCAAATCAAAGGTAAACAGAAAAAAGGCTCGTAATAAAGCATTCTTTCTGCCAAATTAAAAAATTAAAAGCAAAAAATCATGGATTTGTATTCATACCTTAATAAAAATTTTAACTGAGATGTATCAACATGCAAAATACACCGATGAAAAAAATTCTCTTAAAAACAACAAATTAAAAAAATTTTGTGTAAACAAGATTACAAAGAAATCTGCAAAGCCTCACAAAAAACCCCAAAAAACCAAAAAAACCCCCCTTCAAATAATGCTTTAGGAATCCCCAGTACAAGAAGAAAGGGCTAGAAAGAGTCACACAGTGTTTTTCACATACCCGCCTTCTACAGAACCTATGAGGAGATCCTCCCTTAGCCATGGATAACACAAGAAATGAGAAGAGAATCATCCACTTACTCAAAATAGCAGCTGGGCACTTAGATTTCACAGATGTAAGTGATTTTGCTCTCGACTAACACATAGGCTCCTATGTCACTAGTTTAGGTAGTCAGAAATTGCAATTAAATTTATTTCTGAGTAGGAAAATACTCACATTTCTTCCTTCAAGACATCTCATTATCAACATTTTGATCAAAGCAGTATATAATTTATAAAAAAAAGTTGCAATTACTCATTCCAAATGTAAACAATTAATTAAAAACACTATTTTCATCATATAGTCTATTCAGTATAATGACAGATGGCATTTTTAGTCCTATAGAGGAAAAGTTTAAATCTATAAATATCTTTTACTGCTTGGCAAGTAGTTCAGGTTCAAGTTCCCAATTAAAGGCTACCTTCTACTCCACAAAATGGGGCACAATGTACCAACTCAATTCCCAAAACCTGAAAGTTTTCCCAATTCCAAATGGGATTTTCAACTTGTTTAAAGTTATGCCAATATTTCTGAATTTGGCTTCTGTAAAAACTTTATCATCATGTATTACTCAAGTGTTAAACTTAACGTGCATCAGTACCTTACAGAGACCACACAACAGTAATTTCTCCTATAACTTCTTAATATCACTGCAATTACTTGAGTGCTATGTACAGGTAATTGCTCCACTTTTCTTAATGCTTTAGTAATATATTAATATTTAAATAATTTGTGTATAAAAGGGCTATTAAACAGTCAACATCTGTAGTAAGTTCAGACCTAAAATTACATGTTTTCAAACAGAAAGTAACAGCAAACATTTAACTTACTACAAGATAAATTTTCACTTCAGTAGATTAGAAATGGAAGTATAAAATGCCTTACCCTTTGTTCCAGAGCTGACTGAGTCTGTTGTCTTAAAAGAGTTTTAAATGGCCCCCCTTCTTTTCCAGCACTCCCACTGCCCATTCCTGAAGAGTATCAGTACAAATGACATTCAAAGAAACATATATTATAATTTGTAGTCAAAGGATGATTTCAAAATAGATAAAATTGAGTCATTGAAAACAGTCAAATTATCCCCATAATTTTAATTTTTAAGAAAAAAAAATGAGCATCAAAATTTAATTTTGGTTAGGGGGTTGTTCTAGGTTTTCATTTTTACATGACTAGCAGTGATTTTAGAGTATTTGGACAAAGCCCCCCAATCTAAGATTTTTTTTCTGCTGTCAACCTGAATTAAAATCAACTTTAAACTCTAAAAACTTTAAGATGTGGGTTTAAAATTCTTTCCTGTGACATATAACTTTTTTTTATCTTCTTGTTATGACTTTTTGCCTATGATTTAAATATAGATCTACTTTTCACATAAAGTTTTTACATAACCAGATTTTCTGCCCTTATCAAAAACAGTCTCTCTGTCAGACTACTCTATGTATCTCTGACTAATATTATTACAGTATTTTTATTTAACAGAAGTAATACAAATCTGGTTTTCAGAGAGTTTCAGGTAACTAAACCACCTTTCGTAACTACTAGTAGGAGACCATACACATAATTACAGCAGCAGTTACATAAGGCATGATTAGGAACAAGAAGAAAATACAAAGGCAATGCACATCCTTTGATTTGAAATATAAACTCTGAAAAAAATTACAAATTATTTTACATGATGAAATATTCATCTGATTCATTCACATAAGCGAAGGGCTACTGCTCAGCATTTAAAACTACACTTATTTGATTACTATATTTGCACACACATAACCTGCAGATTAACTGTAAATGAACATGAGACAAACTCCAATTTTGCATAATATGATAATTCTCTCTTTCCTTCTTTCAGATTTTTACCTCCAGTCTTACCCCCTTAACCACAGGAGTTTTTCTGCAGAGAAAGTTTATTAGATTAACTAACATCTTTGCTGGCCCCTTAACAGAGCGTGTTGAGATGCAGGTTATGTGCCTGACAGTAAATTATGGGCTCTGTGGTTAAAAATCACTAAAGTAAACACATACCAAGATTGTGTTTTTCCTAAAGTAAACACAATGCTAGTGAATCAGATTTTCTTGGTAATATTTCATGCCTAAAAACACATTATCATTGCTATTCCTTGTATCTAAAGCCATCAGGGCTAACATGACCAAGCAAAAACAAGCCCCTAAGTAGTAGAGGAAAGCAGAGCATAAAGAACAAAAAGGTGTCAGGAGGAGGATGAAATACAAACACCAAACAGTTAGAAATGAAGCCAAGATTTTCTTTTACAGAATTTGTAACTAATTTAACATAATAATTCCTTGCTACTTTCCTTTTTCTTCTGATCAAGCATCTGATAAAGATGAACAAGACTGTAAATATACATCAAAGTGCAGTTATTTGTTTTAACCAAAGACTGGGAGATCTAGAAATAATATCAGATTTAATAATGTACATAAATTCATTCCTAAATTCATTTTCAAGAGTTACTAGACTATCATTACCATATAA
Source organism: Mohoua ochrocephala (assembly GCA_013398855.1). Lineage (NCBI taxonomy): Eukaryota > Metazoa > Chordata > Aves > Passeriformes > Acanthizidae > Mohoua > Mohoua ochrocephala. Next base: position 19,564 of record VZTA01001491.1, on the reverse strand, counting down.
TTAGATATAAAAACACTACAATTTTCAACGAGTATTTTTAGCTGTTCTTGGATAAGGAAACAAAAACATTAGTATCTGTATAGTCCCATTAAACAAGATTAAATTGCTTTTACTATTTGCCATTGATTCTAAACATCAATGTCAGGGACTATACAATATTAAATACAGACAAACATAGCATAAATACTACACATGAAACAAACTCAAAAAATACAAACTAACCAAAAGAGTTTCTACCAAAAAAAAGCAGCAATATCAACTACTTAATTGAAATCTATGAAAATAATCCATGTCAGTGAAATGAAAAAGTGGGCAGTAAAAATAAAAAACATGGGCTTTTTAAAAAGGTTAAATTAAAAAGCAGAGTTGGTAGCCATCTGATAACCATTATTTCAACAAATTATGAATGAATTCATGAGCAAGTGCAATGAGCATTTGCTCCATGCAAAATGCAGGAACAACAAAGTGAAGGGAATGTGTGGGATTACAAATCAAGTAAATTATTTCAGTCCAATTACCAAAGGATGTTTTGCAAGGGTAAAGAAGAAATTCTGTGGCATAAATGACACTGTTTCAAATCCTCTAAGAAGTTCTGAAGGTGTTTCAAGCTTCTGGGGCAAAGGTGAGAGATGGAATGAATAGTCATGTAGCCAGCAGTTTTCAGAGGCTAACTGAGCAAATGCAGGGTTATAGAAGCATCTGTGTGTTAATCAAATAACAACAACATTTCCTTAAAAGTTTGTTTAAAAGGCCATAATAGATAGATCCTACCAGAAGCAGCCAGAAGCAGCTCTTCAGTGAAAGAAACACTTTTCCTCAGAACAACTGGGCTGACATGGCTAGAGTGTAGAGGAGGTTTAATGCTAGACCCCGAGAGGAGGAGACAGGACTTTTTAAGATGTGGGGAATCACAAGAGAGTGTAGGGGAGCTGGGAAACAGGAAAATCCTAGGTCCCTGTGGGGAAGGTGCTGTGGAGGAAAGTAATAGAGACAAAGATGTAGATTCAGAAGATGACTAAAGAAACGGACAAAAGAAATCAAAATGAAGCATTTTTGTTTTCTCTAAAAGAATCAACACTTACTGCAAATTATTTCTCGACATACAAAGAAATGGAATGACAATACAGATCCACAATGTGCATGAGAAGCATGTTTTTAAAAATCATGACCTGATCAATTTTATTTTGAAATTAATTTTTTAGAGACATGGTAATTTAACATTATTTTAAATGTCAAACAAAATTTGATAGCAAATAATATGGAGTAAAACCCAAATAACAGAGTCTTTGCACACATTTAATCTCATTACTTTCATTATCTCAGTAGAAAAAGTTACTTTCCAAAGAGGTAATGGATTTGTTTTATGATTTTCTAGAGCAATAAATCTTGTAGAATTATAAGTTCCCACCAAGAAAAGGAGTTCCCACCTCCTCCATTTCCTCCAAACATATGCTATGGCACATCAAAATGTATTATCTGATTAAAATACATCATGCTTTTTGTCAGCCTGATTCTGTACATTTGCAGTGGCATAAAATATATCCCTACTCCCAGAAGTCTAACTTCAAACCCAAACAAGCTTTCTCAGCAAATGTATTTATAGACCAGAATGGATTACACAAGTACAATTGTATTTCACAGAAGACATCAAGGTAATATTCTCCAGAATTGGAGCTATTGAATACTAGATGCTTAAGCAGATCCAAGTTTAAACCTCCAGTGTTTTGTTACTCATACTGTGGAATTGTGGTATCTGCACTGTTCTCCAGGTTAGTCTCCATCTTAGACACGTCAGCACACTAACCACCTGACTGAGAAATAAAGAAGAGTACAATATACTGCAGAAATAGCAGAAAATACTTTGTTTTTCACATCAGCCAATCTGAGTAACGGGCATCTTGAATTTGATAATGGTTGAAGTGTCACATGAGAAGTCTGCATTCCTGTAACTTTGTTTAACCACTAAGATCACCAACTTACACACTGAAATATTTCAGCTTGGTAATAGCCTTGGGAAATGAAAACAGAGGTCTAAACATATACAGTAATTGTTAAGAACAACATACTGAATTTAGTATGTTATGGAAGTGTCTTCTGCACATCATCAAATTTTGGGTAAAAGGTAAAACAAATGACTCATGAGATATTGTCCTTTTAATCTATTAAGATTCAAAATCGAGTTTGTCATAACAAGATACAGAAGTTTTAAATGTAACCAGCGAATCCTCTTTGGACAAGTTTCAATAGCAGAGTTAAAAGCTGCCAAAAAGACAGTGCTAATAAGCAAAACTATGCCCACAGTTTGCTTTAATACTAGAAAGATAGCTAAAAAACACCTTTACATACTTGAAAAATTCCTACAAATAAGAGGCACCAAGTACACAATCTATTTCAGTTCTGAATGAACTGACTAAAGACAACAGGGTTTATCCACCTACATAATATTGCCAGGAAATATATAAGGCTGCTGCTTTAAAACCTGAACACATTCACAGTGAGTTGCCACATGCCTTAATTCAGAACACTTACATCTATAAAGATGACCACCTATGTTACATTTATATCCTTTACATGGCGTGATCTTTACCATGGAAAATTTGATCAAAAGAAACAGGTTTTCAAATATTCAGTAAACCAAGCACATGAATTTGGGGTGCTCCTAAGTAATAAGCATCCAGTTATATCTGTAGGTCTTTTAAATGAGTGACCACCATAGGTTACCCACAGGACAGCCATCCTTTAAAAAAGACAAAAAAAATTAAGTGTGCTTTCTTTTGCTTGTTTGTTTTAAAAATGGGACAGAGAAGACAGGACTAAGAAAGACATCTTCCTAATTGGGAATATTTTTAACATATCTAGGGAATAAACTGCATAAAATATTTAATACAACTCCATTCGAATGCAAAAATTCAATTTATGTGCTAGGAAAAATTCTTGAAAGAGGTGCTATCAAGTAAAGCTGAATCAACTACTTTGATATGCTTAAAAATAGTCTAATTAGGTGGAGCCAAGAATGTTCTGAGCTTCAAACATCACAATTTAAAACATCATTTAAAAACTAACCACACGTCTGTAAACAATTCTGCAAAATACTTTGCCGCCCTATGGTAGCAAAATTCAGGGCATTGGTCACATAATGAAGAATAAACAGACAATAATTCTTTTGAGTTGTGCTGACATTATTACTGACATGATTCTAACCACGGACTAAAAAATAAGGAGGGAGGAAACAACAAGTTGAAAAAATTATGATAAAGCAATAGAGAAAGAAAAATGCTTTTGAAGATGGCTGGATTACCTCTAATGTAATTTAAGTTACTTTGAATGTGTATACTGTGTATGTAAAGCTATTTCCATATACCAAGAGAATAAAAACAGTGGCTGCTACATTTCTAGTATTGCATTTGCAAAAGGGAGTTAAAAATTAGATAAATGTATGCAGTAAACTTAGAGCACAACACAGTAGGCTTGAAGGCTACAAAGTTTTAGTAACACCATCCTTAACATATTATGGTGAGAAATACACTCCTCTATGATCTGTGATATGAAGTGGAGGAAATAAGAAAAAGGCAATTACTTAGGACTCCCTTAATGCTCTGAGATGTTTTATTTTGACTTGGATACAGTTGTGGTACAAAAGTAATTTTCTTCAGGTTATCCAGGACAGGGGAAATACAGGCAGGATTGAAATTTTGACCCTACAAAAACCCTTTTGAGGAGTTTGAGGGGTGTGCTATGTGAGGTCTCCAATTTTCACATCATTTTGATAACTTAAATGCCAAAAAGCAAAAAGGGGTTGAATGAAAATATAAAAAGAGAAACACAACTTAAACAAAAAGTGGGTGGAAGCGCCTTACCAGTTTTGGGTGTCAAACTCAAATCTGTGTCAGAAGAAGAGGACTGTCGACTGTAGGACTTGGAAGGTGAAAAGGAATAGGTTTGGTTTTTCAGAGGGGTGGAGGGTCCTGATGAATGAGTATTGGGATTGGGATCTTCATTGAAAGGAATCCTGCCAGAAGAAGGTGGAAACATATTCAGTAATCCTGTGCCAAAGGACCTGGCTGACAGCAGCATGATCCAAACACCAGGATGGGATTGGGGCAGGGCCAGCAGCTATTCCTTAGATGCGAGACTGGGAATGAGGCCAGAGGCAAAGAAATGCTGTTTTACCCTCTCAGCATCCTACAGAGAGATGCTCGTCATCTACAATGAAACAATTAAGCCAAATGAAAGGCATGAGATGTGACAAAAAAATTATATATATATATATGCAAAACAAAAAAAAATTGAAACGTTTATGGCTTAAAAATCTGGTCAAATACACAATGCTTTGAGTTAGTTTAATAAAGAAAAAATGATTTCAAATTATAGTTGTGTTTATACATATTTATCCACTTATGTATATACACATATGCATTTTAAGGTAAAAAAAAAAAATGTTTCCTTATCCTATAGCATCAGCAGCATGCCACAGCTAAAAACAGAGCAAAGAGGAGAATCTTTATGGGAACAACTCTATTGACAAACAGTTTACTTATGCACAGCTTGACTTACCTGCTCTCTAAAACCATCTCTTCCACAAATGGCACAGACCCTTCCTACGACCATTTTAAAACCTACTGTATCTGAATTATGTTTGAAAGTAATTATGAGCTCAAATCAATGTTTCCCAGATACATCACCTTATTTTTTACTTAATTTCACAGGAAGCAAGAGCATGTTAAAGTGAAGAGTGTGGCTTTGTGGAAGAGACTCTGAGGCATCTCCAAGAAACTATTCTGCCTTTGTTTGAGCAGCTGCACCCTGGGAGCTTCTTCCCTGATAACAGAAGGTGTGTCCATGAGGAAATGAGGGAGGAAAGATGGGTGGTACCTGCCTACACTGCCTGCCTGCCTGCCCTTTGGGACCACTGTGCCTGTGGGCTGCCTCTCCCCAGCTCTGGAGTGTGAGCAGTCTCGTACCAGTGTAGATGAGAGTGGGAACAGACACAGAGAAGTTCTGAGTAAGTCGTGAGCCAGTAGCAGTGTGAATTGGGCTGTTGTGAGTCGAGCGGCATCCATGGCTTGGCGGATGAACCAGCGGAGACCTGAGAGAGTTTGCAGCCAAGGTGGAAGAAAAGAAAACAATACATACAAACAGGTTGCAAAGTTATGTTATCAATGATTTCAGGGAAGTTTAGCTAGAGGAGATCTCTTACTCTAAGCAGACTCTAAGAATTTCAATTCCTAGCATGCAAGAGTCCAGATGAAAGGAAAGGAGGGAAAGGAACAGCTTAAGCACTTGCTTGTGACTGCATCATTGATTCTTTGGCAAATGGCCATGAAGTTAGTACAGCCAAGAATAAGAAGAATCAAATTAGTTGATTTTGCTGCCTTAGAGAAACATTCCCATTTTTTGAACTGAGACAATATCCATCACCAAGCTGAACATGGATAACTTGGGAGGTGGAATTTCCACATTCTGCTGCAGAGTGAAAGCCACTGGTTTATTTATGGATGCTTTTTAAGTTGATAATTACCAGGTCTACCTTTTTTGTTTTTAAACACCATGCTGTTGTTCTTTGCTGCACTGTATCCAGAAGTTCTTTGACAGGCAATTTTTTAAAATCAAGACAAGTCAAACAAGCTATGCTGTGAAATAGAAACCAGTAATTTTTAAAAGTCAGTTCATATTTTGCAATATTTCGCAGAGCAATTGATGCCTGCACAACAAAAATGCCTCATCTCTATTGCAGTGACACAACAGTTCAAGTCAATGAAAATGGCTACTTCAATTAACACATCTAGAAATACAGAATATGTAATACGCTTCTTGGTGCAGTTTTTTCCTTCCTGGATTGCTCTACCAAACAGAAAATCACCAAAATATCCAAGCAAAAAAAGTAGCAACAGTTTGAAGAAGACTGCAAGTATATTTCTAATAATTTCTATTAATATCAAAATATTGCATTCAAACTGTTTGGTGCTGCAGTACGTATGACAAAAATCACAAAATTCTACCTGTCATCATAAAAAGATTTCTCTGCAAGTTCACTGTCTACCTGTTTTGCCAGAGTCCTACTTGTTTTACAACAGTAAAAAGCAAAGCACACAATAAAAGATGAGACCTCTTTGGGGTCATTGTCTAAATCACTGACAGAACCATCAGAATTCAAAATTTATCTTCTCTTATATGCTCATAAACATTTAAACTTGAACCAAAGGTATATTTGTGAGAGGCCCTGACAAAAATGTTCATTGGACAAATACAGCGTCAAAGCAGAACTAATTATAGTTAAACTGGTAGATTACAAACCAAGGATATGTAGTACTATTGCTACATAAAATCAAAGAAAGTCATCTTAAGTAAGAATTACCATTCCAGCTTCTACTGAAATAACAAGTCATCCAACCTAAAACATTTCAGAATTGTGGAATATAAAACTGGATTGCAGACAAATAAAACTACAAAAGAAAAACAAATTCTGGGAAAAAAAGAAATCACACTGGTTATGAAAAATTGAATGAGTATGAAAAGAAGAGAGGTGAAACTTGTTTCCCTACAAGCTACTAATTCATACTTACTCCTTCATTTCTTTGGATGGGGAGTTACATGCAGGTAAAAATGCTGATGTGTTACTTAATTTATCCAACGTGCAGGCTGTTCCTATGGCTCTCACTACGAGTCCAGACTCTCCCTCCAAATCAAAACACTGCAAATAACCAACGACAGCATTTCCTCTCATTTCAAGCACCTTCAAGCCAATCTTCCTTTGCAATTCACCTGCAAAACAAAAGGTAAAGAACTCATAATTGCAGTGAACTACTTCTATTCTCTTTTGTGGCCTTTGACCTCTGCTTTTGGAGTGCCAACCAAGTCAGTAGAACAGGTAATAAATCCAATCCTACGTAGCAAGGCCAAGGAGCCAGTCACAACCACTGCCTCCTATAACATTGTGTGATACCAATGACTTCCACAGCTTTTTTCTTTTTTCTCCAAATCCATTCTGATTGCCAAAACAACATGTTATTTCAGAGGTTTTTTTCCACTAGTCTTTATTCTCAGTAGGCTTTTTTTTCCTTTTTTCTACTTATTCAGAGAGAGAGAGGTCAAGATGTGTTCTGGAACTCAGGTAAGTTTCTAAATGCTTCATATAGTTCAAGACAATGCAACATCTTTGAAATCTACATGAACAGGCATCTATAATTTCTTCATTTACCAATTTATTTAAGCATATTTCAACTTAATTCATACTTTTCGTCCCTCTACTGCAAACCAAAGACTACCACTTCTATTAGCTGCACACAAGGGCTGAGAGACTGTGACTGTAAGAAACTGCCATTGATGCTTATTTAGGGGGATATAATAAAAAAAATTAATTGATCTGTGTAGTTGGATTGCCTTGGTAATAACTAAGGTGGAAAATACCATCTCTCCTCTTATGAAAACAAAAGATTTCCAAAATCCTCTTTTAACAAACTGAAAAATCCTCACTGTCACAAAGGATGGCCTAAAAGTCCTAATGTCACTGCTGCTAAGAAATCAAGTGGAATGAAATGGTCACAGAATCATAAAATCTCCTGAGTTGGAAGGGACTCACAAGTCCAACTCCCGGCTCTGGTTTCTACTGCTTTCTGGAAGTTTGACTCTAAAATTACCAGCACAGGTTACTACTGTAAACTTCTTAACTGAAACCATGCCTGTACCTGTCTTGAAAAAGTCCTAAGGTTGAAATAGAGTATGAAAGTTTCTTTTTAACATAACACATAATACGACAGAGATCTGTGAAACAGCCTGGCTCACTCTCAGAAGTTACAAATCTTTTCAAGATTCTTTATGTGTGACCATCAATAACAGTATTGCAATATCACACATTTTATTACATGAGATGAAACAGTATTGCTGTGAGTTCTTTTGGGTTTTTATCCTCTTATCTATTGCTACAAATAAAATCCAGCAGAATACTTTATCCACCTGCACTACTTATGCACAGTAAGAAATATGCAAATGTAAATTAATATGGAGGCTATATTAAAAAAGTGTCTTCATGTTAGTTATGACAACAGTTTATTTCACTTTTTCCCTCACAACGTGCTGGCCTTCCCAATGAAGGTACTAACATCTCCATTATCTTTTATGTCGCACTACTTTCTGAGGACCTCAAGGACACCTTCCACTAGACCAGGTTACTCCAAGCCCCACTCAACCTGGCCTTGAACACTTCCAGGCATGGGGCAGCCACAGCTTCTCTGGGCAACCTGTGCCAGTGCCTCCCCACCCTCACAGGGAAGAATTTCTTCCTAATATCCAATCTAAACCTACTGTCAGTTTGAAGCCATTCCCCTTGTCCTGTCACTCCAGGCCCTTGCAAATAGTCCCCTCTCCATCTTTCTTCTAGCTCCTTTCAGGCACTGGAAGGCCACAATTAGGTCACCCCAAAGCCTTCTCTTCTCCAGGCTGAACAAGCCCAATTCCCTCAGCCTTTCCTCACAGGAGATGCTTGAGAAACAATGAACCAAGCCTGACTTCAAAGAAATGGGATGAGTAACGTAAGTATTGATGCACACTGTATCAGAGATAGTGTGTAACGGTTCACATACTTCAAAACAGTTCAAAGAGGGTGAAGTTCATTACTTTAATTGTTTGAGTCAAAATTCTAGTGATACTCCTCATATGGGTTAAGAACATCTTCAAAAAAGTTTCACAGGTTTCTTTGACCTTGCTAAAAGCAGCCAAAAAATTAGGCAGCAGCGCGGCCTCACTAGGAAGGGGAAAAAAATCAAAATCAGTCACACTGTCCATCAGTTAGAAAAGCATAATCCTCAGAAACAGAAGACACTGTGAACTGAAAAAACTTCGACATAATTAACAACAAAATTCATATGCAATCTTAAGCAAGGCACTTATTTAAATCCTGACCACTTTTACAAGTAGCAATAACTATTACAGCCCACATGTTTAATACCTGACATGAGTGAAATGAGTCTTTGCCGAGCCTCATTCGATGCCCTGGGAGTACGGATTCTGTCTATCCACTGGTACTCTGGGTCCTCATTAACAACAAGTTCTTCCACAAATCCATGAATTATTACTGCTCTGTAACACTTAGGAATAGATGTAGCTGTTAAAAAATACATACATAAAATACGTAAGACATAGGTCTATGAGTCAAGAATAGCAAGAAAAACATAAAATTACACATAAAAATGATTCCAGAAAGTTTTCCAGACAATTTTCTGTGAAAATGTGGACATACCCAGGCAGTTCTGCTTGTGAGATCATGGAACCCTGATAAGATAAATGTCCAGTGTGCCAGTTACAGTACATACCATTATGAAACCTTTTCACTTTTTAAAAGGATATGGACCTTTAAAAGCCTCTTTAAAAGGATATGAACCCAAAATAACACCAGGTGTGTATGCACAGACACTGAAATGCAACTTATGAAGATTAAAAAAATCCCATCAGTTATTTACATTGTTTTGAGATATGAACAGTAAAAATGTGTTGAAAAAGAAAAGCAAACTAAACAATCCTATGCATTTTGATTCAATGTTATCTCCACTCGGTTTATGCAATGAGCTGGTAAGAGAAGGGAGACCAACGGAAGAGGCAAAGAAAGGAAAGGAGGAAAAAAGTTTTTTGTTCAAATAAACTTTTTTCTCTACTTACTGCAAAAAAATTTGACTCCACAGGATGACTGCCTAAATCTGTTTAAATCATTGAAGAGATCTACTTTCACCACCACATTGATCTCCCCACGTATACCTATCAATAAAAAAAACCATGAAATACCAGAAGTTATAACAATATAACTGTATCAATACAAAACTAGACCTATAGATTATTTCTAGTATTAGTAATTAATGCCAGAGGAGCAGGAAGCCATATCCTTGCCTCTCAAGTCTGCTGCAGATACACTGACTCAGAAGTTGTTTTCAGTTCTGCCAAGCCTTTGAGGCTGAAGCAACGAAAGCAACACTCCTCAAATGCCTATTTGCACCAAACAGGAGTTTATAAGAAAGATGGGACTGGGGAAAGAGAAGCCATCAGCCTCCTGATGCTGCGGTGGCCTCTGCTGCAGGGTGCTCTCTGTGCTGAATTTCCTCCCTGAAACAATTTCGAAATTGCAGTAAAGCCCCTCTCTGAAGTTCAACCCAAGGAGAATGATTTATGGCTCTTTCTAGAACCCCAAAGTGGCACAGAAAGTGTTTGCAAAATACTTGAACTGTGACAAGAAATATATAAAAAATAAGGTATTACAGACCTTTTAGACAAAGCCTAATTTTCAACTATGACTAAACCTTACTAGAAATGGAATATTTTCTAACACACAGCCATTCCTTTTTGACTTCTCTACTTTCCTGTTCTGAGCTTTTACTTCTTTTTTCCCCACCCAGTAACAAAATCATTTCACATGTTATAGGTTCTGACATATTGAGGACTAAACTCCTTGATGAGTCTGATCTCTGGTGTCTTCAGAAGCCTTTATCACATCAGTGTATGACACTCAAAGAGCAGCACTGGATTTGCTGTTCAACTCAGATATCACTGCAATAAAATCAGTTGCATATCCTTTCAAAAATGCCAATAGAAAGAAGCCTTCAGTTACAATAACAGGAAATGCCTCAGGTTTATATATTTTCACAAATAATTACGTTGAGGTGAAAGAAAAAAATTTTAATACAAGCTTATGAACAATGTATTTATTATTTTTTAAGGAAGCATCAATTAATGTTTGCCAAGAGTCAAGACAGTTGGGATCTAGTGCTATGAGCATGAAAATATAAGAATTCCAATTTTACTTAAATAGAAAAAAGCTGTGAAATACCAACATTTCTGAAAAAATACAGAGAAATCTAACTCTCTCTAACCAACCAGCTGCACACATCCTGAAACAAGTGTTTGCATAATTTAGCTCCAGAAGAAAATGTGTGATAGGGAAATGTGCATAGGATAAAAAGGTAATTAAAAGAACACATGCAATGTTTCTCGATATTTCTGTTCGCTATAACTGGCTTAGATGCAAAAAATACTTTGCATCAGTTATGATGAGCATCTGGTAAACACCATTAATTATTTCCCAACAATGATTTACAATTAGCTTTTAACATTGTTAGGTCATTTAATTCACCCTGAATAATGAACGAGGAGGATAATGGCAACCACAGAGATATTCTGCTCTAAGGTATTCAATCAGCAAGTTAATTGCTCTAAACTGACATTGGCTCTCTGAGACAAAAGCCGTTTCATTAAAATCAAAAGCAAAAATATCATTAACTTCATTTTCTCATACCTTCAAGACATTCTGATGAAATCCACCTAGCACTGAGAGCACTTACCTTCAACAGGATGAAATTCCTTTTCCCTGCAGTATCTCACTCACATCCTGTCCCTTCGTCTCAATTAAGTTTATCCCAAATCCCAGGAAGGCACACCCCAAGTAATTCCAGCAAAGTTACATAGATTCAGCAAACACGTGGTAATTGGACAAATATGTCTGAGTCTTTTTTTTTTTTAAATCTGAATTTTGCAGTAACTAGTGAAGATTTTTTTCCACTTGTCACAAGTCCTATGGAAGGCATTCTGCCAAGCACTGGTCTGAACTCCTACGCCAGAAATTTTCTCATGCGAGAAAATAATGGGGGAAAAAAAAAAAGCCAGGAAAGTAGTTTTCCAGCTCCAAAGATAACATTATTACAAATTTCTGAAGACAGCTTACAAGATTATCAGAAGCAGATTACATTTCAAACAAGACTGTTTTAAATTAGGAAACCTTACCATGAATGGTATCATAAATTGGAAACCACCCTGAAATAACCGTGGCTGCTTCGCTATAGAGCAGAGGATCAATATCTATGTACACTTTGCCAATGGCATCATTGGCACTGTATGTATCATGATCAAGAACTGTGATCTGGAGAGGCTCATCTTGGAGCTCTTCATCATCTACCTGGAAAACAAATATTAATATGGAATCTGAGTATTTTAAAATGTGCAAAAAACAAACTGCTGAAAAACAAACACAGAGAGAAGAGAGTTAGTTATGAACAGTGACCTGACACAGATAAATCTGTAATTTCAGTTTCCTGAAGCTAAACAACACATTCACTTATTTTGATTTCATCCTTCAGAGACTGGTGAGATCCTGGAAACAGAGCTATCACTGGGGAAAGAACAGAAAAGCAAGATTACAGTGATTATTCATTTTAAAATTCCACAATGTTTTAAGTCACACATCCTAGATTGTCCACCCATCTCCACAATACATACCGATAAATTTAAAAAAAGAAAAAAATAAGAAAATTTAGGATAAAATATCGCAGAGGACTATTATACTCTGAAATTAAGACTATGGCGTTCTCATCACTGGTCAGTGGCTTAAAAGAAAGTATTTCACACAGCCTGCAGTAAAAATTCAGTAATTCTACATATGCAATTTCCTAAACAAAAGCAATAATCCACCTAGAGATAAGTCAACTATTTTCTTTTAGGACTAAGACAGACATTTCACAACTTTTTGCGTTGACTGTCACAAACCAAGAATTAAGTTTGCTAACTGCAATGGGATGACTCATGTAAGTATTTGCAGAATTGTGATATTGCCTTAGAACACGGTAAATGAACCAGAACTACACATTCAAGTGTTTTAATAATTAATTTATTCTAAACATCATCCTCATTTTTTTAAGTAGTAAAAAAGTGCAATAACAAAAAAGAAACGTGTAAACACTTGTTCAGGGCATAATGTCAAAGGACATCAACAAATTAGATCCTGGAAAGCAACAAGCAATTACAGGAAAATGCTGAGTGCCCTCATTATTACATAAGGAAACGGAAGATAAAGTGTCCAATAATTGTTGTCCAAGCTCTTTATTTTGTAATCTTCACATAGGAATTTTCCATTTTCTCCTTTGACAAGAGCATTATCTTTGCAACCAAATGTAAGACTTCAAACACCAATTAACTTTCCTTGCTCAAAATTTAAAAAAACCCACAAGAATACCTGTACTTTCATATATATGTATTTATTTATACATACTTGTACTGATAACTGTACTGAAAAAGCCTAATCCCTGCTACATTCCCCCCACCTTCACTGCAGTATTCTCTTTTCTAATAGAACATTTAAGTTGGATCCAACCTGGCAAGCTTTTATCTTCACAAACACTCCTAAAAAGCCAACGAGATGCCCTCAGCAAACAAGGTCTGACTGGAGCTGGGTTTGCTGAAAAGGCTTTGTTGTGTACTTAAACACAAATACACTTCAGTGCTCCAAACTCATTTTCTGCCTGAAATGCAATTATTTCATTAAGGGCAGCTAAACCAGAGTGTCTATATAGTTACATGCAAACTCTTAAAAAATACTTACTTCAAATTTGAACCACTCAGAATTCCACTGAGGATTAAGTGATTTGGGATACACGTCTGTCTTAAATGTTGTATTTCCAAATTTCACCTAAAAATACGAACATTCAATTATCAATTACAAATAATAAAGAAATTTTGAAACTCATTAAATTGACATATGCAAATAATATCAAATACATATTTCAACAAATCATTTTCTTTTCACTGAGAATGGCTTTTAAAATCAATTTACATATATCATTATCCACGTATCAATGACACTTCCAATCAATCTCTCATACTATCATACTACTGAAATAGTTTCTTTTCCTCCTCAGTCATTTGAGAGGCAAAAATATCACTTATATCGGCTATTCAAAGTCACTTGGCATACTCTCCCTGCCTTCTACAAGGAAAAATATTAAAAATATCGACAGTTTATGTCCTATTACTCTTCTCTCTAGGATTTCTCAATCAGCTTCATAGACAATTGATAAAATAAATATAAAAACAAATTGGATTTGAGAAATATAGAGAGAGGACTACTAAAAATTAAATATTTTCCATACTTTCATTGCTTATTGCGCCTTCAACCACATAATAAACTATTTCAGCAGTACCCATATGGTGTCTCCACAGGCATCTACTTCAGACTAAGCCCATTTGGGTTTTGTGGGGGGTTCTTCTTCGCTTTTTTAAAGTGAAACTGAATTTCTGTGATGCTCCATACATCAGGAAACCACACGGCATCATGTAAGAGCCTTTACTTCACTGCAGCTTTCATTCCAAACCATTCACAAACACTTGCAGTTCTCTGAATGCTGCCTCTCAAAAAAATGATCACTTCACCTCATACCAAGTATCTGATGGTACTTACAAATACTCAAAGTTACATTTTTAAATTTATTCAAGATTCTTACGGAAAACAATGAGTATGCTGATAGAAAAGAAATGCTGGAGTTAAGAGGTGTGTAGATTTTGACAGCTGTTATCTTTTACAAGTCTAAATGCATTTTGGAGACGAAATTTAGGCCTGGATTTGAAAACTGTAGTAATTCTTTTAACACTTTTGCACAAGATGGTGTTAAGTAACCACTTCGTACATTTCAATAATATAGTGATTATTCTGCACAGGTGCATACCCCAACTCTGAAGAGATTTTGCACTTGCTTAAGTACAATAAAGTGATGTTAGCACTGGCTGTAAGGGAGCTACCAGTTAAATACCAGTTCTGACTCCAGAAGCTGCCAGGATGCAACAGTCCTGAGCTCCACCCAACCTATTTTATCATGTTATCTTGGGAGTAAATCAGTTCCCTTAGAGCTCCAGGCAGTTATAACTGAATTTCCGCAGTACTCCAGCTAGTTCATTGAAACTTGTAGAGATAATCAAACACCACACTGCTGTCCAATATGCACAGTTAAAAGCACATCTATGGAAGAAATTGTAGCAAAATATTCTGAGTTGGGACAAGGATCATTGTGCTCATGCTGGTGAAGTCCAAGTTTTGCATAACCTGAGCCAAGTAAGAACTCTCAAGTCCCTTCTCATCTTCTTTTCTAGTTCTAAATTTATATTGCAATATTTAACAAGGAAAATTTAAGGCTAGTGAATGACCAGAACTTTAACATGTACTTTTCATTTTTATTCAAGGAAAAACACATTGTAAAGTTTTTCAGCAATCTCACGCAGAAAAATAAAACAATAGTTTCAAGCTTAATTTATTTTGAAATAAATCTCACCTGCTGTATCCACCTACTCCACACATGGAAAGGGTAGTTACTCCACACTGTTCCTAAGTAACAATCCAAAAAGCAAGGCCCCCATCTGTGTATTTCTTTAGCCTTATTTGTGCCAAGACACTCATGGAGCTGCATGTTAACCCAGCAAAGCAAATTGATCTTGATGAAAATTTTTATTTTCCTTTTTTGCTATGCTAGTATTTTACTATATGAATTTCAAAAATCGACTTTGCTACACGGACAGGATGGTTAGGAACAAGTAACCCACAGAAGAGGAGAGCTATTTCTCCTAACACAGAGTAAAAACAGGCCATGTGAAACTCAGTGAACTATATTTCCTAGTCCTGTTTTGCCTGTCTCCTGGTAGCAAGCATCAGAGTTGTTGTAATTTTAAACTGGATTAACAGGCAACCTACGAGAGAAGCTTTTATAAATTAAAACCTGACCAGTGAAACAGCTGACAAAACAGTGAAATGCTAAGTTTCATATAATAAAATAGAATTATGTACTATTTCAGCTCCACTGAAAAGCTGAAATACATCTTCACTTTATTACCAGCTTCCTCTCCCATTAAGCAATGCCCTTAGAGTCTAATGTCAACCAAATTTTTAAGCACCAAATGAAATCAGGACTTATATACCCCAAATTTATTTTTATATTATCATATTTTTCAGTGTATACAGTTCTAGAAAGGCATTCTGTCTTCCTACCTTAATTCTAGTGTTGTGCCAACCTCAATCACTATTCCTGGTACACCTCAATCACTATCTGTGGTACAAGACACGCATTTTCATAGCACATCATTTTTAAATAGCTCTCATTCTTCTCAGAGTATGATTCCTGAATCTATGGAATGCTTCTGAAACATTCTAAGTCATCCATATTGGAAATAATGAGTCAAAACCCATAAGGATCATGTAACAGAAACAACAGAAATCACAGAAAGGCTTGTGTTGGAAGGGACCTTAAAGTCCATCTCATTCAAACCCCTCTGCCATGGGCAGGGATGTCACCCATTGGATCACGTTGCTCACAGCCCCCTCCAACCTGGGCCTTAAATAATTCCACTTATTTTGCACTCCCTTCCTGAGAAACACCCTACCTATTGCCTGCTAACTATATGACTGTAAAGAAGGTTGAAGTTAGATACTATGGGTGCAATAAAGTGATTTAAACACGCAAATAATATCAAATATTTGTTGACTAAAAGCCTCCCTTGAAAATATTTTAGTATTTCAAACGTTTTAAATGGAAAGATGAATATTGGCCTTAAAAGTAAAGCCTGTACAACCACTCATATATTCAGCAATACAACTGATTTAAAGATGCTTTTATTACTTCTCCATTCTCCTTACAACACGTCTGCCTAATCACAGAACCAATTAAGTTGGAAAAGACCTCTGAGATCACCGAGTCTAAGCTATCACCGACCACCACCATAACAACCACACCATGGCACTGGGCGCCACGTCCAGTCTTTCCTTAAATACCTCCAGGGACGGCAACTCCACTGCCTCCCTGGGCAGCCCGTTCCAATGCCTGATCACCCTTTCCATGAAGAAATTCCTGATGATGTCCCACCTAAACCAACCCCGGTGCAGCTCAGGGCGCTGTCCCCTCGCCCTGCCGCTGGTTCCCGGGAGCACGGAGGCGCGGGATGGGCCCGGCAGGTGCCTCCGCCGCGCGGGCCCGGCGCGCCCATCCCGCTCCCCCCGCCACCAACCTCCACGAAGGCGTCGGTCAGGTCGCTGGCGCGGTCCATCACCGGCAAATGGC